>UFQX01000203.1:1019664-1138693 GCA_900497675.1 Arapaima gigas | reverse complement strand
GACTCTGGTTAGACTGGTTAGATGGGGGAGACTCTGGGGAGACTGGTCAGACTCTGGGGAAACTCTGGTTGTACTGCCTAGTAGCCCCTTTATTTCCACTGTCCTTCCTTTTTAGACAGACAGGCAACAAAAGTTTCAGCGCCTGCAGTCACTGTGGACGAGCCCTTGTGCAGAAGTCAGCACTGAGCCACAGAGCTGTCCATGGTGCAGCTTGCTCCTCTCCTTCCTCCTGGGCTGAAGGGTGGCAGGGCTCCAACTGAGACCAAACAGTTAAACCTGCAGTTGGTACAGCTGCTCTGGCACAGTGAAGACCTTCTTCTCTAAAACTTCAAGTAAAGGCTGTCTAACCTGTGTTCGGTCTACTGGTTGTTTCATCTATCCTGTCCATTGGTCCTCTGGTCCACTGGTCCAGGGGAAGAGCAGAATCTCATAGTGACATTTTAACTGCTGAAGGCCACTGCAGAAACTCTAATAAGAAACTAACTATGACGACATGGTGGCTGTTACAGTGGTGGACTGTGTGACTCTAACTCCCAGACAGGTTGTCCATTGTCCCTTTTCTTTTACTACTGGGTATCAAAGTTGATTGATCCAAAGGGCACAGATTTTTAATTTTTACTTTGTTATTCTGTTTTATTGTCCAGGGCTGAAGGACTGAAAGGACTGACCTAATCTCAGACTGTATGGAGTTTCCATCTTCTTCCAATGTTCTTCCCGTGTTCTTATGGATTCTGTGTATGACTGAATCTAACAGCCTGGTGGCCTGTCTCACACCCTCTACTTCCAGGATTAAAAAAAGTGGGAAGGTAAATGGCGACGACACATTACACATTGTTGCCGTTACAGCAAAAATTTGGATATAGAGAGTTTGGACTCCGAGGACCTGCTGTGAACTATTTGAATGAAAAAGTTGGTTGAAAACCTGTATAAACTTAGACTAGGCTCTGACTCAGGTACTTTTTCTCTCAGTGAACTACTGGCTCTTGGCTCAACCCAAGCCGAACCAGGAAGGCCAAGCAGGGGAGACCCAGGGTGGGACCCCTGTCCATTACAGAGTAGCCAAACACATTCACACACCAAAGGCAGTTTACACTCCCTGACTACGCAGTTAATTCAAACAACTTTATAATGTCTTTATAAATTGAACCGACCCCAGTTCTTACAGTCAGAAGACACTGTCTGGATGTGCTATGGTCATTCTTGGTTCTCCTTATGGGTTTTTGATGCAAACTTTTTTCAAACGTTGTTTTTCACTCGGAGCTGACAGCGGAGTGTTTAAAGGGCTGCGATAACAAAAGGCCAGTCAGTGATTAAATTCCACCCCCTGCTGCTTCCTGCACAACATCCCCCTTCTTTGACTGGGCCGCAGCTGACGCTCGTGGCAACACAACCCTTTCCAGCTAGTTATGTTTGTTCATGTTGGTTTTCCACTCTTTTGCTGCCAGGAGCAATGATTTTTGCTAAAAAATGTGTTTGCTGTGTGAGGAACAAGTGCTACGAGAGGCTTCTTACACCACCAAGACTCACGAGAAGCACCTCCAGAAACACGTGACCTCTCTCTACCATCCGAGAGGGCAGCAGAAGGACTTATTACTAATGCAACTGAAGTAGAAGTCGAGTTAGGCAAATAAGTCAAACCAGAGCTCAAGATGATGTTATCTTTGAACACAGGAGAAAACCAGCTGAAACGGTTTTCATACCCATCAGACGGCCCTCCCGCTCATCTTTGAACCAGGTCCTCTCCCCTGCTGCGTCAGTAATATTACACGGTAAACCGCGGTAATTTGTTGCACTTCCTATTCTGACCTGCTGCTCTTCTCGTCCTTCTTCTGTCATTTCAGTTCCTGCTCTCTCTATGTGGCTTTGGGTCCCTAGCCTGGTAGCTATGGCGCCTTGTTAGAGCTCACAAGGTCTGGGCTTCAGATCTCCCTAAAGGCATTTGGTGATCATCAAGATAACAGCATTGTTTTCTCCAGTCTAAAAGACCTTTTTCCCTCCCCGTCTGGTTTTCTCCAGTGACGGCCCGAGTGTTTTGTGTTCGCCGAGGCCTCGCCGCTTCCAGGAGTTGTGCGGCTCGGTCGTCTTCTGTGCAGAAAGAGAAGGATCCACACTGGATGCAGAAGCGACATTCATTAGTGGGAAAACGGTCAGAGGAATCGGCGCACTGTGCCGCTGGCTTTCAAAACTGCACATATCCACTCGCTAGAAGTGAGCTTTTGTCTTCCTGCCTTCATTTGAATCTTAATGAATTCACTGCCCCCGGCTAAAGATCAATTTTTAAGTGTGAGTTACCACACTTTGAGATGCACGTGTGGACACATACCTACATCAAAAAGGCTGAAAATGCCCACACTGATGTGGAGCAAATTCAACTGCAGCTACTTCTCTGCCATCCAAATCCAAACTGAGCTGTTATATCACCCCTTAGCTAAGACCTGGTAAGATCTCCCCGTCTTCTCTGCAATGCTGCAGTGGAATAACCGATTTTACCCATTTACTGTGGTAAAAATGGCCGACGAGGTATTTATTAGCTGTGGAACAGGGTGCGCGAGGCAGGTTGTAGATAGTCGTTCATTTTTATTTAGCTGTTGGCAATGCAGTAGATTAGTGTTCGACTGTCCGTCATAAACAAAACAGTGGCTTTGCTTTAGTTTTGGGCAAAAATTCAGTAATAAACACATTGCCTCAGGAGAAGAAGGAGCTCGACGCTCACGCTGAAGCCTAGTGGATTTCGGCGATTCGTTTTTTCACGCCAACCGCCAAACCGCTGTCTCCCTATTGCTGTCGGCACGTGCAGCACATATACAGAAAAATGCCGGAAACCATGTTTTGTTTGAACCACATCGTGGTATCAGAGGCGCTGAGCTTTGAATTTGCCTTGATTTACGGGGCTAATGGGAGATGTTAAGAAAAACGTATGAAGCAGCATCACGGTTGACGGTTGTTTCTGCTGTCTGGTTGCCCCGAACGGCGACGGCTGGTTTCAAGTCGTAGGAAAGCTGCATATATACCGTTATTTGTCAGGGTGTGTTGATCTGCGTAGGACGAATTGCTCCAAAATACGTTCCCCAAGACGTATTTGTTTGAATGTCACCTCACGCCTCCCGTCCGTAACATCGTGGCTGATAAATGACTTGCATAATTTCCCCACGGAAATGAAATTTCTTCCGTGGTTTTCGTTTCCAGGCCGGTTACGGAGCCACGAGACAAAGTGTGTATATTGGCCACGGTTGAGCGTTCGCTTTACGCCCAATTGAGCCGCAGCGACTTGTGGGCCTGTCGTGTTTGTGGTCGAGCGAGAATCGGATTGAGATCTCAGCGTGCGGCGAGTCTGCACTGAACGTTGAGTCTCGGAATAGAAGGTCACATCCTTTTCAGACCTTGCAGCGTTTCGATGGGCAGCTGTGATCGTGCAGATCCAGAAAGAAGTGCTGTCCTGCATGTAGTTGTTTCACACCGTCATTTTTGAATTAACAGGGTAAAGGAGCGGCGATGATGCAGAAGCTAATCTATAGCTGGCTGTGGAAACACAAAGCCTTGGAAGTGCTACCGCATCCCAGAGGAGAATCAGGCAGACAAATGCAAATGAGGGGGAAACTCGGATGCCAACGAGTCGCCTGCAATCCCATCTGTAGCCCCATCCATCCTCTTGTTCAGCTCCTTGTTGTTCCGTCGCAGCGGCAACTCTTCGGAAGCCGTCGTTCCTGGAGTAAGTCTACTAAGTTCAAGAGGGTCATCGGAATTATCTTTGCCCACATTTACAGGCGATGGCGTTCAGGAAAAGTCTTTTTGATGTCAGAACCATGGAAGAAATGATCGAACGTGTCCTGCTACGCCATGTTAACTCCCCAAGCTGCAACATGGTTTTTTTCCTCATTCCTTCCTGCAAACAGCTCGCTGACCTTTAGGTTTGTCGGCTTTCCAGCGGGTTTCAGAGAATTTGTTTGGGTAAACGCACACGGAGGGAGTTTTACAGATTTTCCGTGTCCGAAGCCTCTGCCCGGCTGCGACCGGTGGACCGGCGTGAGACCGTGAGGGCAGGACTCCCTCTCCTTCCGCGACCGCAAAATAAAGCGTCGCAACTCCAACTAAGAAAATGGCACAAAACTGGGAACTGACGTCTAGCGTTCGGGCGCTTTGTTGCGACTATTTCTTCTGCCGTATGCAAACCGCGAGCTACTTTCCTCCGGAGACGCACCGATGGCGGGAAGACGAGGCCGGTTTTCTGTACGACTCCTCCTTATTACAGCTTAGCAAGACCACGGCCTGCTCGGTTTCCCCGAGACGAAGCCCCTATTTTCACATGTAAGCAACACTCATCTAATTGGCTCTCTTGGTCTTCGGCAGATGAACGTGGCTTCTTTTGCTCAGTCATCCATACGGAGAGGCAGAGCGGCGGATATTTCGGTGCGAAGACAGCGGAGCATTTCGAGATGCCCGCGGCGCATCCCCGCTGCAGCAGAGGGATATTAACCACAGCGTCACAAATGTCTCCAAATCTATTAAATATGTGCATAATTATAATTCATGTCTTAAGGCAGACGCTGCATCTGATTCAAATGGATGTGGTGTTTGACTGCACTTACACCGAAAAGCTACTTATTAGTTTTCATTTAGGTCATTTTCTTTGTTAGATAATAGCTCGGCCATTTTGGTTGTTGACAACCCGTGGTTAATGGAAGATTAATTCAGAACTAGATTCAGTCAAAGTGCCTCTGCATTTGTTGCTTCCCCCCTCCATTTAACTAATGATTTCGCCGTCGTGTGTTTTGCACCGTCCTTTGGTTAAGTGGGGGAAGTTAGCACAACAGACGGTATCCGGCATAATTTATTTTAAGATTAAAGATTCGGAAATATTTTAAAAAGTGAAAAAGTATTTCAATGCCTGGGCTTTTTTTGAAGATTCGAAGCCTGGGTTTGTGATGCGTAGCTAACAGCCGGGATTTTAAAAATCGATGTTTCCCTTGTGCGATGAGAATTTGCGTTTTGACGGCTTGGACTTTGGTTCCCTGGAACTTCAACAATATAGAATAAATTGTCGATAACCCCGTCGACACAGACCGTACTGCGTGCGTTTTTGTTTCGTTTCCACATTAGTCCATTCGTGAGATCGTTTTCTCCGAAGCAACAAACAGTTACTATTACCCGTCATTTCTTACAGTGGCAGATATTGTTTACTAAACCGCATACAAATATTTACACATTTATACAGCACACGTGTGACTCACTCACACGGTCGCACGGTTCAGGGTCACCGATTCACCTGAAACTGTGCCAAAGGCCAGGAAAATTATCTAAAAGTGCAGTAAAAAGAAAGAAACCGAAATCTAATTTTTGACTGAATCAATACTTGGTGAGACCATGACCCCCGTTTGCCTTTAAAACACCGCTGATTCTGTCAGGTACAGTTGACTGCAGTGTGTTAAGGTACTCAGCTGGTAGGTTGTTCCAGGCATCTGGGAGAACTTGCCCGGGATCCCTGAGTCTCCAACCTCTATACCCACATTTTTATTACAACAGCTCTTGAAAATTAATACCTACATATCGATATCCCAATGGAAACTTTTGCTGGAACGAATTTTTATCTGAGCCTTATCTGCTATTAAAAAATCAAAACAAAAATAACAATTAAAACCAGTAATAAAATCTATAAATAAATACGGTGCAGTAGCCTACAGTGTACTGTGATAAAAACTGTACGTATTGTAATAAACCCTATTGCGTTAGGTGTTATCAGCTGTTTCCCCATTTCACTTTGTCCCAACACACACCGTCAGCACATTTATTACGCATTTCATTTTTTAAAAAAACAAACCGGTTTATTGAAATGCTGGTTGTCGTGTGAAACAAAGGTGGACGGCGGGTTATTTTGACAAACATCCCTTTATTCACCCTCTCATAAGACTGAAGCGGGGCTGCGAACCTCTTACGACCCACGAGTAACACAGTGACTAACGTGTGAGATGTGCTGTACACACTGCACCGCGGTATAAACACGTGACCTGAGCTGAGCAGCTCGGTATCAGTTTTCTGTGTGACGCTGACTTTGCGCCCAGTGGAAAGTGTCTGATTCTCCGTCCCTCCCACCATCTTCCACCTTCTCCTCTCAGTCCTATTTTCCAGGTCACCAGTCGAGTTTCTGGAAGCAGCCAATTTGCTCTTAATCTTCACGGATTCAAGTAGATCTTAGAGAATTCAAGTCCTTGTTAATGAGATGTATTAAAGCAGCCGAGAGTTTAAGTCTGTGCTCATTTATTAGTGGGTTCGGCTGCTGATGTTTAACTCCTGTGGAGTGTAAATACTGATCGGCACAAGGACTGTTTATGTTTTCTTTCATGTTTCAGGTACTTCTGTAGCTCCAAGTTCAGGTGTCTTAACCCACATGGGGCTTGAGACAGAATTCAGGACCATTGGCTGTTTCTCTTCCTGCTGTGTTGCAAAGTCAAGGCAAAACCTTTGAAACGGGACTGTTTTCCACTCCAGTTCTCTGCGGTTACAGTCAGAAGCTTCTCAGATGTGTCTCTATGTGTTTCGCACATTAAAATTCTCTCATTTTGGCCTGTTCTTCAATGCAAATTTACTCCAGCTCTGCTATAGACGTGGGATACAGGAGGGTTGCAGGTAAGATACAGGTGGGATAGAATGGGACAGGTGGGATTGTTCTGAACAAGACTGGAAAACAGATGAGTTAACAGTGGTTCTATTTTGATAAATATGTACATAATTCAGCCACTAAGTTCAGAAGTTTGGCCGGCATGTGAGGCTCTTTGGACACAAGACATGAGAAATAAGAGCTGAGCAGCAAAAACGCTGTTTTCCAAAACCTCCTAATGAGCAGAACACAGTGTGAAATGCTTGTAAGCTTCTCACCACCTTCTTTGTGCTAAATGTTATCAAGACAGTCGTAACACAGAAGTTTACAGATTTATGTACACATTTGCATACGGCTGGTTTTGTTAATATCTCAGATGAATCTGTAATCCATCCATCCACCATCAGCAAGCGCGGGGTGCAGAAATGCAGGTTTCTTTCACTCGGACAAAAATTTTTGAAAACGTTGACGTGAAACCGAAGGAGTTTAAAAGAAAATAGAAAAGGAAGATTTTTTTGTATTCGTAAAAAAAAAACAGGATTCATTCTTCTTCTGCTTTGCAACGTGTTGCTAGTTTTCTTAAGCCGTTTGGAGTTTTTCCATGTATTTAATTATAGCATTTTTTAAATACGAAGAAAACGGAGCGTCGAGAAGCAAAGGCATGGATGATCTGGCTTTATTGATCGCTGCTGTAGACCAAGCGTGAAAACAGCTGACAACATGCCGGATCCAATGAATAATCTTCAGATTGTTCTGATCAACACCGGAAAACACAACATCCAAAGAAGGATGAGCACTGAGGAGAAAAGGCGTTTTAATAAACAAGCTATTTGCCTCCATTAGAAGATATTAACATGGTTGTCAGGACTGTTATCACCTGGCAACCTTGCGTAGACATGGCCCTTTGGACACCATCGGTGGGGTCTCACCTGACTGCTTTTTTTTTTAACCTTTGGCCGATTGTTCTTCACAGCTTACTGTCCGGTGCAGAACATGGATTAAATACAAAAACCAATAAACCTTCTTGCCAAAAGCTGGTCAGCCATTCTGGGAGTGTAACTCTGACTTGCTCTTCTCAGAAGAGCCCATCGCTGAACAAACAAAGCAACAACCTTCGACACTAAGTGCTAATAGTCAAGAATTGTATTAATAAAGAAGAGTTGAAAGAGCCTCAAGATGGATTCCATCGTATGTAAGGAAAGAATCCAGCCCAAGGTGAGAAATTTTTTACAGTTTTCTTCATTCATTTGAGCAAATATGTCTTGTAACTGTACTAACTTTATTTCTCCTAACCATCTCCTCACTTTCATTTAACCATCTCTTCACTTCCTCCTAACCATCTCCTTACTTTCTCCTAATTTTCTCCTCACTTTATTCTACTTTTTATTTATCATTATCATCCACCGCTCTACCAGGACAGGGTTCTGGCGGTCCAGGGCCTCAGCATCACCAGTTGCTAAGCTATGAGGCTACACCCTAGGTGGGATGCCAGCGTGTCACATGTAACCATGAGTTTGAGATGAAAATTTCACATTTATTCATTTCCAAGGAGCTGGAGAAGTGTGAAGGTAGGACGGACATGAGGGAAGCTCTGGGAGTAATTGTAACTGCGGGACTGTATTATGAGGGGCAATTTGTGAGAAGGTACTTTCTTGAAGATCAGAAGAAACTATTTGGTGGTTAACATACAGGTGAGTAAAAAGGTCATAAGGAGGAAGAGTTTGGTCACAGAGTCAGAATATGAGCCCACGAAGACCATCAGCAGGACATTTTTTTTAATCTCCAGCTGCTATTCATTGTTTAACCATTTAAAACCTGCTATTTCCTCCACACTGGTGTTTGTCACAGTGAACAACTTTTATTTTTCAGAGTAATTTTTTTTTTACATTTATGAATCACAAGCTCATTTTCAGAGCGAGAAAAGAAGAAAAAAAAACAGCAAACCATCCAGTAATAAATATGAATCATTATGAACATATTGTAAAGAACTAATAGAATTTTTTTATCGTCAGATCTGTTCATGAGTTCTATGACATTTAAGAAAAGTTTACATTTGTGAATAAATCCAAATTCTTAAATATTGCTGTTGATTTTGATTCCGATTCTGTTATACTTACTGACTGAACTGAGTCTTCATGCAGCATCATTTATTATTGGCTTCAGGTGAAGAACACGGAGGAAGACCACACACGGGTCCCAGACAAGATCTTATCTTCTCAGTCCTGTCTCTGTGTTGCCGATTATTACTGAAAAGGCTTCGGTGGCAAAAAACGTCACTCAGCGAGTCGGCAAGAAAAAAACGTTAACTGTGCTTTGAGCAGCTCGACGCTTTAAAACGGCAAAAACGCGAGCAACACTGACAGGACATCTGTGCCAAACCTCGGAAGAAACACACTCTGGTTTTACAAGGTTCCAGCATTTCAGTTTGCATCTCTGCAGCGTTTACTGTTGCATCAGCTGGTCAGGGGAATAAACATCTCTGCATATGATGAGTCTGCTTGTCTGCTCAGCTGCTGATGTTAAACCTGTAATGTTTTATTTCCTTTATCTCCCCCACTGAGACACAAAGTAACACGACGCCTGAATTCCAAGAACTCGTCGCTGGCCGATCAAAGCGGTCCTTCTCCTTCATGCGTTTTTTCCACACAGACGTTCCAAAATTATTCATATCTAACTTTGATCTTCTGATATTCTGCTTCTTCTGCTGTTTTTTGTTGTCTTTCCTGAAAAAATAAACGCAGCGATAGCGGCTGGTTGATTCGTACAACTCGTGAAGTTACTGCGATTATTAATAACGTAAAGAAAACGACACGTTGTTGGTTTATTAAGATTAATACCGGACAAAAACTAGGGATGTTTCCGGCACCTTGTTGCACCCAGGACACACAATGCAGGCTCTCGTGTTGCTCCAACCCGGTGTTCGGATGGTGTTCCTAATAAAGAGGCCGGTGAGGGCACGTTCCACAGATTTCTGCTCAGTAACTTCGATTTTGTCGCAGGGAGGTGTCAGCTTGTGTTGCACAGAGGAGGTGGGAAGCGGGAAGTGGGAAACACCGGCAACGTGCGAGCAGCACTAAACATTGCTTTGAAGGATGAAATGTGTAATCGTGGTCTAACTTGTGTCAGACGGTGGCTCTTTAGGTAGTTTTGTGGACGACGTCAGACAGAAGGTAGAAGAGGGTCAACCCTGTTGAGTTTGCCTGTAGTTCCGTGTCCATAAGCGATTCCCCGACTCTTAAAATCGACGCTCCGTCGTGGTGATTTCGTGTGCTTCACGCTTCCGTTGACTTTCCTGCCCAAACTGCCAAAGTTGAACTTACGTTTCTTCACATTCTTTCCAGAATCATCTTCCTCGCTGTGGTTGGTTCGCTGAGCAGTACGTCTGGCTTCCAAAACACCCCAAAATAACAGACACAACATAGTCTCACGGACCGGGAAGCAGAGGCGGGACAGGAGAACTTTGCTAAAAAAAACTCATTTTTATAGCTTCTCGCCACCTTTCATACGTTCCATTTACACTGATAAAAATCAGGACAAAGTGAGGCTGCGTCAAATTGCCAACTGTGCTATATCATCGCCGGGATCAAAATGCTGCCAAATTTCCTTTCACCCTCAAGGTCGGTGCAGGATAGATACCATCCATATAGAAATAAAGTGCACGGTGACGAAAGTGGGGGGGTGGGGGGCGGAGTGAAATAATAGGAATCCGTGGGTAAAGACTGTTCAACTTGTGCTGCTTTTGAAAAACTCCTTTAAAAGCCTTCGCTGAAGATGGATCAGATGTTGCTTGGTCATTAAGGGCGATGATCTGCCTGAGTTTCAGCTTAATTAACATTGTGGTTCTGTTACAAGTGACTGAAGAAAGCTCCTCATCACAGGCCTCCCACATAAGCTGAACATTTCGAGGTGCTTTCTTTGTCATGTGGGCAGCTTTCCCGTTTCTTCTTCCATTAGCGGCTCCTTGGGCCGGAGCGGGACAGGGGAGCATTTCAGCAGCCCAGGGCGAGAAGTGAACCTGTCTAGTCCTGCTTGCTGCTTTTATAAAAGATGGATATGGAGGCCTGTCTCGCAGAATGAGAAGAATGTCTTCTTAGGGGTCCCTCTATGCTGGCTTTATAGGTGCCCTGGACATTCTGTATTTACGACCTTGACTCTTTGCCACCTACCCTGGGGTTTGCAGGGATGGACGACCATAATGCATTTGAATGCAGCTGCTGACCTTTCACTTCTTGGATGTTTCACTGTTACGCTTTTGTGGACTGCAGGGTTGTCGTAGGAAACTTTCTTGCGGCGATATGAGGGACCTCTGGTCGCAATGGCCCACTGGTTAGAGCCCGAGAAGCGGCGTCACTTTGCTTTATGTAAATGATCTCTCCCTGCTTCTGTGCTCCTTGCTGTGTAGATCCCCGTTGCCACCTCATCCCTCATCGATTTTGCATGTGAGACGCTGGCAGCGGGAACCAGAGGGTGTTGTGCTGTTGTGACGGAAAAACAAACAGAAGGCTCAGAGTCAAAGCTTGGGAGACCTTTGAGGAAGGACCACGCCAGCAGCTGCTTGAGAAATAGTGATGTCAGATTCACCATTAGCTGAAAGTAGGCTGCTTGATGGACTGTGGAGAAGATAAATGAGAGCAACCCAAAGGTTCTTGCAGGTACATGGCGAGAGAAAGGGGGCAATCTGGATCAAACATAAAATCAACTCTTACAATTTCCCTCGGGTGTGTCCTTGGTCTATGTAGCGTTGCTCCTCATCCACCATATTTAAGACTAAAAGCTCCAAAAGGCAGGGGAATCTGGGAACTGTCTGAGAAGAGAACCAGCTCTATCAAGGTACTACTTACATTTCAGTCATCTTTTGAGCATATCGCTTGGACGCACTGTTGCGATCGTGCCGAGTCCACCAACGGGGTAAGTTTACCTCACGAACGTCGGCATCTTCGCACCCGAGTCAAGAAGGATCTCCCGTGTTTGGTACCCGGGAGATACGGCAACTGCGAGAAGTGTGGCAATTAGCGAACGACGGCGGCGAAGTCCTCATTATTGCCGAACCGCAGTGACTTCGGCGGCCCGGTCTGATATGAAAGCATTGGCATTCAGTTCTTCTGCCGCACCCTTTCTAATCTGTAATTATATCTTCACTCGCCGAAAGGATTTAGCAGCAATAAACAGCACCATCTGTTTATGAATGGAAGAGTCTGAGAGAAGTTATTACACCTGGCCTCTTTCGGGATGCTGTCAACACACCACACACTCCATCTCAATGCTATCAAGCTCCCACTCTCCTGTTTCTCCTATTAATTAAGGTGGGTTTTTCGGGGGAAGAAAAACAAAGTCAATGTGCACCACCGTTTTTCTCCGCTAGTTCAGCTGATGCCTTCTTCCCTTTGCCAGACTGTGTGTCACATTTATATATTAATCTACTCATGTGCACATATGTGGAGACGGTATCTTTTGCTGGAGCCATTTGGGGTGAAACGCCTTGTGAAAGTGTTCAGCCCCCTGGCAGAATGACGTTTTGACTTTGGTGTTCCCTTTCCTATTATGATGCGAACGCTTAACTGATTTTTGCAAGTCGGGAACAGTTTTGCACTGCAAAATATTTTTATATTTAAGAAGAGAAAACGGAAATGCGCCGTTTGCCTAAGCATTCAAACCCTCGAAGTCAACGCTCGGTCCAAGAACCTTACAGCACCCGGTCCTGCCGCAGATTCTCGAAGACGGTTAAGCTGGTTTGTGTTTGTCGGGGATAAGCAGCGCCCATCCACTTAACTGATGTCTTTAACGTGGGAATATGGGCTACGGGGCTGGAAAAGCGTAGTACCCACTTATCCGAACTTGCTCCCACCAAGCGAACACCCGGGCGACGCCCATGACTACAATCGGCAGGTTTTGAATGTGATTTACACCTTAGCCGTCCTAAGGGGGATTCGTGGTACAGACCTGGGTCAACAGTACCACAGCGAGGGCAGGATTTGAAATGGGGGTCTTCAGCTTGTGACCTAAGCGCTCCTCTTCCTGCTGGAGACACAAAGGATCTCTAATTGCTGAGGGAAAAAACACCGAAATATGTTACACAGAAATCCCATGATGCCGTGTTTACCGCTACTCATCTGATCGAGAGGGCCAGGTTCACACAAGAAGGTAGGATAGGAGACTCACCGAAGGTAACCGCGGCCCTCCTGACACCGAGTGACTTTGGCTGTGGCACCGATTGCTACCCAGGGGGTAACGCCGAAGGCCAGGACGCGGGGACGGGGTGAAAATCAGGGCTCCTCTTTGATGCTGCCTGTAGATATCGATTCTGTCTGGAAACCTGTTGAGAACGTTTGTGTCTAAGCCGAGGAAGGGAAGGGAGGATCGACGGAGAAGGAGGCTCAGCCGGGGTGAATCAATGCAGGAGGATGTACAGGGGCAGCTCGCACCCCCCACCACCCCCACCCTGCACCCGCTGCATCCCCCCCGAGGCCCGAAGCAGAAACACGGATGTTTTATGGGACTGGAGGACAATCGGCTGTGCAGGCGGAAAGTGTTGTCCGCAAGTTAAACCACCAGGTGAGTGAGCGGTCTTGCTAGTTTTTTTATTTCTGCTCTCCCCTCTCTAGCGCCCCCTGCAAGTTGTTTTTTTTAAAATTAAATTTCGCACGTTGTTTATTGTCAGGAAGTCGGTGCGTAACTTGCCTTCACTTCATACATTTGCACGTATCAACCTGCAGTTCGTACATTTGCTATCAGATATTATTACGAGACGGCACGTGATATTCTGGAACGTTCTCTCAGCTTGTTGTGTTCCTGTGCTCCTCGTGTACATCTCTGTTTATTCAGACTCTGCGGAAAGGTGTAGAATAAGCAACATTTTTCACTGTAATATGTCGTGCAGGTAACACGTCGCCCCCTTTGTTGCCCCCGTGACTTTTTTCTTTTTTCCAGAACTGCAGACGGTGCCGAAAGAGCAGCGACACACACGTGCAACAGCCGCCGGCAAAAAAAAAAGTTCTTAATACAAGTTTTTGTTCAAAAGCGTTTGTAGCTCCGAGGGGGGGCTTAGCTCACATTGCCCCCATTACGAGTACCAGAGTATACTGTACGGTAAAGCGGTAACTAAGACCAAAGGTGCCTGTTGCACATGAGAGTAATAATAATAGGAAGATCACCCACAAAAGCAGAGACACCATATCTACAGCAGTCAGGTTTCCCACCCCCATTAGATGGCAACAAACAGAGTGTTAATCTCTTCATGACCCCCCACGTGTAGCTGCACATATGAGAAAAGGCACGTGGAAAGATTAAACTTTTTGTGTCATCGATCATTTAGCGGGTCTCCGTCGTCCTCCATCTTGCAAGAAATGGCGCTCTGTGACATTTCAGCCCGTCCTTCTGAATCATTATTGCCTGCTGAAGAGGAGAGGAAGGATTAGTCGCAGCCGGCGTCTCCTCGGCCGAGTCGGCGGCAAACGCTCACCTGTGCGCCGCGCCGAGGTGAAGCCAGAGGAGACAGGGAGCGTCAGGAGGGTTTCAAAGATGCCTGGTTTTGACTGTGGGAGGCAACCAGAGCACCTGGAGGAAACACAAAGAGAGGCATAGGCACGCTGTTTCGGTGTCGCTCACACCTGAATGACGTGACGTCCCCTCCACCGTTGCACATCCACCGCATTAAATCGCAGCGCTTTCGCTAGCAACACCAATTAACACGCAAAAAAAGGCAAAATAAAATATTCCGATACTTTTTTAAAGAAGTCTAAACGAACTAGAAGTTGCTGGTAGATTCTCAAGCCCAGCTGACACGAGGGACAGAATCTGAAATGAATTTTACCAGAAGAAAGCAACTTAAAGTTCCAGAACCTCTACCTGAAACTCAGTCTTAACTGACCGACATTCGGCCAGAAACGGGTCCCCATCCCCACGCCCGCCGACTTATTTTTAACTTTCCGCAGTTTACAGCTTTTCTGTGAATGTCGTACTACAATTTTAAAAAAGAACTAAATTCTGTGTTCTGTGACGTGACAGCAGGAACAGCAGAGCGAATATTACAGCGAGGTGGTGCGACGGTGGAGCCCTTTAGTGTTTGTGATATAATGGCTGTTGCTTTTATTAGTTTTTTTCTTCTCCAAAACACTTTGCAAGTTAATTTTCCTCCTCAAGAGGTTTGTTGTCGCACTTGCGTTCTCCCCAGAAGCGTCGCTTGTCCCTTAACCATTACACCGTTCATTGGACAACGTGGTAAATAATTACCTTTCTAGAACAGCTGAGAAACGGCAAAGTCCTGCACCACTGCGCCTGTTTGGTTCTAGTCAACGCTGCCCGTATAATTACCACATATCCCACCGCTTCTCTCTTAGTTCCCACCGTCTCGTGTTAGAACGACACGTTTTTCCTCACATCTGACGCACAGGCTTCCGACTCTGGGGTGAAGCAGCGTTTTCGAACAACCTCTCGGTTGATTTGGCGCTGAAGGAACGTGACTGGGGAGGGGGGGTGATTTTGAGCGGAAGCGGACGGCAGACTGCGACGTTCGCCTCGAGTGCCGGTTGCTGGAATCGGCCGCGGGTGCCTGAGCTGCGTGCGGCGAGGGGGACGGCGAGGGGGCTGAGTCAGAGCCGGGGTTTCTATTAGCCTCTCCGTTAGGAACTGTGTCCGACCAGCTTTCGTGTGGGTGAGGTGCAAGGCTTTGGACGGTGCCCAGGCTGACTGAAAGCAACAGCTTGAAGGCAACACTCCCCCCACCCCCTCCGCAGGCCCTCTGTTTGAGCCATTCATTGAGGGCCCCGATGTACCTCCTCTCAAAGCAGGTCCTTTTACCACGCTAAATAATTACTACAGTATTCGTACTCCTAACATCACAGTCCCAGCAAAATGTTATCGAAAGCATTTGCTCTTCCCGCAGTGCCAAATATCTGATGGAAGCTGGGCAGAAAGGAGGAGGAAACCGGTAACTGAATCCAGAGAAGCTGCAGATATTCGCCTTTGGATAAACTGTGACAACACAGCATAAAAAAATGAAGCCGTCCTCAGTGGACAGTATTCAGTGCAGAACAGAGTTCTGTATGTATATTTACATATATTAGCACTTTGTATGTATAATAAAATTGAGAAAGTGAAGAACCTGTTCTTGGCACATACTGACTTATAAACATCCCTTTGTTGTCAGCAAGAGGCAACTGGGTCAAGGATGTGAGGAAACAACTTTGTACAAAAAAACTAACATCAATGAGCTTCTTTAAGTAGACTGTGATCTCCTTCCATTTATGAAACATCTGAAACGCGCACGACTTGTTTTAAACCTTCCGACGTGACGATGCGGAACGAGCCGAGTCGCCGGAGAGAAGCCGAGATCGCGTATCTCCAGAACCGTCTCGGTCGGACACAAACGCCCGAATCGCTTGCGGCGACGTCCTCTTGAGCGTTGCGTCCTTGGAGACGAACGAATGCGGCGTCCGGGTTGCCGATGGAGATGGCGGCTAAAGGAGGCCGAGTGGGTAAAAGAAGGTGGCATCGGGGGACACCCAGGCTCCGAGCGCCTCCGGTTCCCGGGCCCCTAACCGGCGTATTTGCCGCAGCGCTCTTGCTTTGTCAGGTTTAACTCGTCGGGGGCGGAGCCTTTCCCTCACAGACAGTACGTTCTTTAAATATAAATAAAACAGACTGGTTCTCCGGCACAAACTAGACGTCCTCCTGCAGCCTGAATGAACCCAGGAACCGGGGAGGAGGAAGCAATTTCTTCTGCTGTGCAGCTCACGCCTTTGGGAGATCACAGCGCAACGCAGGGAAGGGGATGAACCGCTAGAGCGTCACTCCTCACAAGTCAACATATTCCGATAAGGTCCTTTGTGCAGATATTAGTAAAAAAAATAAAATAAACACGTCTCTTTTATGCATCCTGCGTGTGGGTGCAGCGCCGCTTTCACGCCGGACCACGGCCGACGTACTGGTTACAAAAGGCTTCCTTGTTGTACATATAGTATTTCATTATCCAAAGGTGGGGGGGGGGGGGGGNGGGGGGGGGGGGGGGGGGGGGGGGGGGGGGGGGGGGGGGGGGGGGGGGGGGGGGGGGGGGGGGGCTGAAAACTAAAATTACATATTAACTGGCTGAAATTATTCTAAACACAGTTGTTGACAAGTGGTAATTAAAAGATTTGTTAATGCCGTGCATGATTAAAACCGCTGCGCGCTTAACATAAAAATGCAGCATGCAAATTGCTTTCTGCCTCTGCTATTCTTCCAGTTTAAAATACAGTTTACTGTTATCAACATATTAAAGAGCTGTCACTTCCTCTGTAATGAAATGCACAATGCAAATCATTTGCATTTTTACAGACTATCTTGTTTATGCCAGAATAAGCAATTACCGCCGTAGTATTATTTTCTGAGAATTAGGCTGCAGTGGAGATGGAAAAAGGACAGCCCGGTGCACGGTGTGTGTGTGTGTGTGTGTGTGTGTCCTTGAACCTACACATGTGACCTGCACGTATACCCATAATGCGGAGAACATTTCTATTGTTAGATCGGCAAACACAGGAAAAAATCAAGCGAACCCTTCCTTTTCCAAACGCTCTGTTTCCCAAAAGGTCTGTTTTCTCCCCTGCACACATTCAAATGTGTGTGTGTGTGTGTGTGTGTGTGTGTGTGTGTGTATGTGTTTTTTTTCCAAGTGGACCTCAGTTTCACAAATCGATGAATAAAAATTGCTGGCAACTCAAAAAAAAAAAAATCAAACGCCTTGTGAGCTCCACTGACCGACGGCTGAGATGGCTCCTCGGTCTTCAGTGAATAATTTCATTTCTAGTCCTGTTTCTTTCCCATTTCTATACATCTCTCCGTTCTGAGGGATTGCAGGCACTTGCACCCCAGTTTCCCCCGACTGCAGGAAGCGTATCTTGGGAACATCACAAACACGTGTCTTAAGACGTAGACTGGAGGATTATGTGCAAGGCTGGTGGTGAGCAGGTGGTGCAACATAACTAAGAAGGAGATAAATCAACTCTACATTATCTACCCACTTACACTTTATCTCCACCTCCATCCATATTCCCGAGTGTTGGCCATCCTGTTTGATGCTGCAGCACCTTAGAGCTGCGCTGCCCTGATCCTGAGTCCGCCTGTGTAAAAATCAGCACACAGACTTATCTGTCTTCTGGATTCATTTCTGTTGCGCTCGGGTGGCTCTCTAAGCCGGCACAAGTCGCTCGGCCGCAGTCGGCTCTTCTCCGCTGCCTCTGCATGGGAGATAGCGGGCGAAGAGGAAGGGAAGAAGGATCGCATATAGTGCCAAGTATTTAAAGTACACATATCAGAAGATACGCGTAACCTCAGCCGACAAGTACGCAGCAAGAACGTGACGCAACCGTGTCGACGCGGACCAGAATCGCTGAAGAACGTTTCCGGCACCTTGGTGCATCCACTGTGCAATTCGGGCTGTCGCGAGGGCAAAGGGAGCGGTCCCAACCCGGTATTAGAAGGGTGTTCCTAATAAAGTGGCCAGCACCCGCCAGCCACCGCACACCCAAGAGAGGAAATGGAAGCTGCGAACACAAAGAGCGGAAAACTCCTTATAATACAGAGAGCTTAAAAAACAAAGCTGCGCGTGAAAGATAAGCAGGCAGGCAGACGGACGGAGGGATGGAGAGAAGGAGACCGAGCTTCACAGATATGGAGAGATACGAACACTTTAAATACTCCGCGCCATATGGGCCATTTCTCTTATTTTTTACTTATTTTACACCGTGTACGAAGCATAAGGACCAGGTTACGTTGGCCGCCATCTAGACTGACAGATGCCGCGTGGAGGGAGGATGAGGCTGGTCTGTGAAACTATATTTCGGTATGATGGTAGAATCAAGCTGCCCACATGGAAACGGTGGTGCGATGAGCTCGTTTTTTTCCCTCCGTTTGTCGCGCCCTCGTGCCTGAGGCAGAGTCCGGTCTGAAGCGAAGATCCCGTGTCGAACCTGAAGATCAGAAGCGGGCCGGGCTTCACCGACGACTTGAGCGCAGCAGAGAAGATGTTGTCCTACGGTGACGTTCCCGGCGAGATTTCGAGTGCGACTTTTATACACCTTTTGCACAGTTAATCAAAACCAACGTAAATATTTTCCCATGAAATAAACGTCACCTCCTATGTTCTTCGATGCGTCGAGTTGTCCCGAGAGAGACGCCTCTTTCCCTGGTTGGTTGCAGCCCTTTAGGGTAAAGCAGGGAGACCAACCAAGAGTCAACCGTACCGTCAGGTACCAATGCAAACAATTCCAACGTCTCCTGCAGAAAACATCTCCTTTTGGACGATATTTTATGTCTTTGTATCCTGTGTCGGGGTGTTTTATGTTAGAAGTTGAGTTACCACGACTTACTGGGCCACAACATAGTTGAAAAAGTAAAACTTTATTAAAATTTGCTGTCTGCTCATTTCCCAGGTTAAATCACAGGGATGTTAAAAGTAAAACGGTCACGAACCGTATATTAACAGGGGCCACTGTCACCTGTCTCTTTGGAGCTGTGCTCTTCTCCTCCGCTATCAAGTCATGAGAATTGAGGCCACTCTAGAGAGAGAATCATCTCCTCTAAACTGACAGCCCTATTTAGGCTGGAACAGTCATGAATAAATAAAGGAATAAAAAAGCAGAAGCTCTGCTAGATTTTAATTGCAGCTTTAAGTATTTGTCTGATCTCACATTCTTGGCTGGAAACAATTATAGGTGGACGGGCAAGAGTGAGAAGTTTCTGGACTGTGTTGGGCCTGAATTAGTGAGGGCAATATCTCTCATTAGATGATTAATTGTCTCATTAATTCTTCGAAGTGGGAGCAGTAACGGGGGGGTGGATGACTTGCCAATTTGAAGCAAAAAGACAGCAATTACACTTCAAGCGTGGGGAAGGAGAAGCCGTGGACTCGTTCTCTGTAGGTCACGCCAAAGCCAAACGTACGACGTGACTCCGGGGTCCGGCGGTAATATGACAAGCTGTTATAATTATCTGCTAACGTTCTGTTTGGACGACTGTCGGTTGAATCGTCCACCTGAAACGTGTGACGGCGTTAAGAAGCCGAAAGGAGACAAGGTCACGAGAAGAGATGGGAAGCACCAAAGCGGGACCTGCGGGCACGGAGCGGCTATACTCGGTTGTTGCTCGGGGAACAAACCATCTGTCTTCCTTGTCTATTAGTCCGGCGGCGCCGACACAACACCGCAGCACTTGGCAACATGACGGCACATATTGGCCAGGTGAGAATTCAGTCAGGTAGCTTTAACTGGCTGGAACAGCAGAGCTCTTGTGAAGGATCAGTGTTTATTTTTTTGCGTTTCACTTAGGACCACGCAAGTCCGTCTGACAGATGAAAACAAATACCACTGCGGATAATATCGTGTCGACGCTGTTTCTGATCTGCTCTAGACGGTGAGAAGAACGTGTCTCGAAACCTCTATTCCGCTGGAGGCTGTGGCACCAGTTGGCATTTGGAAAGAGGATGACAAATGTACAAAACAGAAAGTGTCCAAGATGCATTTCAAGTATATAGACTAAACTAGTGGAATGAAAAAAAATCTCAATTTAAGATTTCATTCCTTTTCATTAATTTCAGATATTTTAAATCAGGTGCCATCGGCGACTGTGTTGCCAGCGCTTACCGATCTGGCGACAAAACAGGAGCTCAAGTCTGATTCCGTGCTAAAGGTAAACCATTAAAATACGTGTCACGAATGTCACTGTCATTTGCTTGACAGGAGGTGAACCTCTTTTTTGGCAGACAAATTTAATTTGTCACAGCGATAGTTTTTGTGGGTCAGTTACACTCCTGGCCACTTTATTAGGAACACTTGTACACCTCCTTGTGCAGTTATCTACTTAGCCAAGCGTGTGGCTGCACTGCAAAAAACGTGCCGAGACATCAAACTTCAGAATGGGGGGAAAACTGATCTAGGTGACTTTGACTGTGGTCTGGTTGTTGGTGCCCGACGCGTTGGTTTTAGAGCTTTTCAGAAACTACTGCTCTCCTGGGATCTTCACACACAACGGGCTCCAGAGTCACACAGAATGGTGCAGAAAACAAAAAAAGCCACAGTTTCTGTGGGCAGAAACACCTTGTTGGTGGGAGAGGTCAGAGAAGAATGACCAGACTGGTTTGAGCCGACAGGAAGGCGACAGTAACTGAAATAATCACTCTGTACAACAGCGGTGGACAGAAAAGCATCTCTGAACGAACAACCTTGAGTCAGATGGGCTACAATGGCAGACGACCACATCGGGTTCCGCTCCTGTCAGCCAAGAACAGGACGCCGAGGCTACAGTGGACACCGGCTCATGGAAACTGGACAGCTGAACACTGGGGAAACACGGCGGGGTCTGACGAATCTCATAACTACTGAGAATCTCGATTGGGGGGGGGGTTGGTCAGAATCCTTTCATGGTCACAATATATCCATCTTCTAAAAGCTACTTCCAGCATGGCAATGAGTTCAGTACTTCAGTGGCTCCCCAGTCACCAGATCTCACTTGTTTCAGTGGACATCAGCTCACCAAAACTGCACAGTTGAAGACTGGAAAAATATTGTCTGGTCTGGTGAATCACAATTTGAGTGTCAGGTCAGAATTTGCATCTTCATTCTTTTATGGTCACAATTTGCCATCTCCTAATGGCTACTTCCAGCATGATAATCCACCATGTCACACAGCACAAGTTGTCTCAACCTGGTTCCATGAACATTACCGTGAGTTCAGTACTTCAGTGGACCCCCAGTCAGTAGATCTGAACCCACCTTTGGGAGGTGGTATGACAGAAGGTTGGCAGCATGAATGTACAGAATTATGTGGCACAATCATGTCAACATGGAGCAGTTTCCAGCACCTTGTTGAATCGATGCCACGATTCAGGCTATTCTGAGAGCAAAGAGGGTCCCACCTGGTATTAAAATGGTGTTCCTAATAAAGTGGCTGGTGAGTATAAAGTACATTGTTCTTTCAGCTTTTATCTAATTAATGCAATATGGAATTTCAACAGAAATCCCATCCGGTGCCAAACATTTCTTAAACATCTTCCTGCGCCATATTTGTGGCAACCCCCCCCCCCAGGCCTGCATTAAGTGCAGCACAATTATTTCCAGGTTGTGATTTTCTCCCTTCTCAGGTTGCCCATTTTCTCTGGCTGTATTTATGCTCCCCCATGGAGACCAGAGTGACTCATCTAGTAATTACCTCCTCTTATCCGGGGCAGATGCAACCCTAGAAACCCCAGACCTGTAATTGTTGATGCATTTTTTTGCCCTCTTTTTCACTACAGTACTTATATGCCTCCCTCCCCTCGTCCTGTTCAATGTCAAACCTGCTTCTTCTCCGGTGGTAGCACAGGTCCTTTTGAGTACAGCTTTTCAGAGCGGTTCTGGATGAAAAAGAATGGTAGTGATAGAACGATGTTGACATTCTGTGACCACTTTGTGGTGGATATGGATCAGGTGACCTTCCTACCCAGTGAGACCTACTCATAAACTAAAGGAAGAAGCGGGTGAAGTCTGAGCTTGAGGCCGTCCGTGTGACGGAAGAATGAAGCGCGCCCAAAAGACGTACCTTGTTACATCACACGGGTAGCTTTGGGCACGCAGAAAGACGACGACATTTCTGTTGTCTTGGAAATAGTGCATCCTGCTGGTGGAGAGGCATGTGCAGAGCGTCTCGTTTCCTTTCCATGGCTGTCAGATGTCATCCTGAGTAAAATACACAGTAATTACCATAGATTAAACTCATTTCAAGCCTGAACCCCCCCATGGATCAAGGCTTCAGGCTTGTAAATGTCTGTCAGCTCTTTGAAGGTGTCACTGAACGTGTCAGTCATATATGGACAAGAAATGTGCGTTAATGTATTTAGAGGAAACAGAGCATTTCTGTTCAGCGCTTGAAAAATCGGTGGTTTACAGTTGGCGAAAGAAGGGTAAAAACACATTTGAGCAAGAAGGACGGGCTTTCAATACAAGCATCTGGCAGGAAGAGAAGGAAAGTGAGGAGGGACGCATTCAGAAACGGTGTTAAATAAGACATGGCGAGGCGTTGAACTCGGTGCTTTTGTATTCCACAAAAGATCGCTGGAGAAATGTCCTCCAGAATTTTCTTTTAGGCTGCAAGCAAAACATGACACGACGACTTTGTAAAAACGGAATCTGGGTGACGGAGACCGCTCTTTTCCGTTAAGATTGGCATCGCAGTTGACTGGAGCACAAAGTGACTACGGAATGACTGCAAGGCCATCGCTACCGCCACCGTCACCACCTTCTTCTTCTTAACAGCTCTTCTTGCTGCTACTGTTTGCTGTGAATTCCAGGCTTGGTCGACACTTTCAATAAATTAATTTTTGCCCATTCGAGTGATTTTTGTGTTCGGCACTTCAAGTTAAACATCTCGCTCGGGGAGATATTACTGCTCAGGGACGCTCTACGGACGTCAACTGGTAACTCCAACTCATTGCCACTATGCCGGCCAACAAGCTGCACAACTTTCACAGCCACAGTTTATGGGTTTTGCCTCAACACCCGAAATAAGATGAACCGGCTCGGTTGGCAGACTTTCTGTACCGTAGAGGTGGAGCAAGTGTGTAGTTTGTACAGTAGATTAGCAAGGGCACAGCAAAACACAAATGTGCCTTGTGTGAAAAAAGCAACAGGCTGTGTTCCTGCTATTCTGTACAGTCAAATAGCCTCCATCTTGTGGATATTACAAAGAGATCTCACAAGTAAGCCAATTTAAGCCTTGTTAGGAGTAGTGATTTATATCCAGACCAGTGCTTAAGACACAGCCAGCGAAGCCCAAGCCAGTCAAATCCAAGATCTTGTGTTCTTGGCCTGGTGCTGTTGACAGATGATTAGGGGAAATGCTGTCTGGCAACTGCAGTCGAATGCAGAAATTAAGAAATGATGGGGAAAGAGAAGGCCAGGCTGTTCATTATCTGATTTATTTAAGTGGCCTTCAACATAGATTGCATTCGCAGCTGCTATTAAAGGGCCTGTCAGTGAATTCAAAGACTCCTCTTTCACAGCAGGCAGCTTCATTTCTGCCATTCATGCCAATTGATATTTACAGAAGTAATTGAACAGCTTTGGGTCCACGAGTTCAGTTGCAGTCAGAGGGCTTCAGCTGCTGAATGCAAAAACAGGCGCATTTGTAATTCTAATTGTTACAGGTTATTGCTGCTATTTCCCGGCTGCTGGGAGAAGTACAGAACTCAGCTCGCGGCATTTTTAAAAGTTTACCTTTGCGTGCCGGAATCGTTCGTGTGTAGCCCTCTGCAGGTAGGGTGGAGTGACGTTGCTCAAGACGCAGGTGCACGGTTTATCAGTATCGTACATTTGGACCACGCGAGGTGAACGGGATTGTTTGGGCCCGGGCGGATCCGCTCGGGGCGTCTGCACCGCTGTGAACCTGACAGCGTATCTCTATTTCTCCTGCGCTAAACGACACACGTCTTGTTTTGGTCATAGGGGAAAATAGCGAGAAAGTAATTCCCGAGAACTGGTGGCAAATTTGCCGGAATAATAATTTCTTTACTTAGCTGACACCTTTTATTTTCTGTGAAACAACTTACAGTGATTTATCCACTTATACAGCTGGGTAATTTTACTAGAGCATTGCAGGGGAACAAGCGAGCTCAAGAGTACTACAGCAGAAAGTGGGATTTCAATTCAAGCCCTTGGAGTGTAAAAAATGGCAGCTCTAACACCTTTATGGACAATATACAACTGTTTTATTTGTCCATCATATTTTACTAACCACTCATCCAGTCAGAATGGTGCAACACCTATCCTTGGACCTTTGGGAACATGCCTGTGCTTTGCCATAATTCACTACGGGGACAATTTCCAAGTTCATTCCAAACAAGCACGACAGTCGCAGAGGAAATTCAAAGCGTTAAGGACATGCGACTGCTACACAGACCATACTAGAGCGGTTAACAGCCCATAACCCCATTGTTTTTAAATCATGGCGCTGATCACCAAGCATCTCTGACTGGCATCTCTCGCTTCAAACCTTCGAAATTATATATATATTTTTTTTCAAGTTTCACTAATAAAAAGAACAGTACATTTCACAATGGGTCTCCCATATCATCCACTGCGCGAACCGTACAGAAACTATCGCATTAGGAGCCTGTACAGCGTCACTACCTTCATGTTATCACTAGGTCCAGGCTAATGTAAGGGTGTTAAAGCTATTTAAAGCTGTGGCGGTCAGAGGCGACACCTTGCAATTGAAACACCTGGGTTTGAGTTTTACTTCCTGTTGGAACGGCCTTGAATATGTAAAAATTAACCAACTGACAGTACATATACTAAAAGTGGAAGTAGCAAATGGGTTAATAGTTGAAAATAGATCGATGCTGTCGGTTGGAAGAAACGTCAAGTTAAACGAATTAACAATCTTATCGAACTGACCGTTTAAACTGATTTATATTTACCTCGGTGGCTCTGGTTTTGTAAACGCAGATGAACCCGGGTAAACACAGTTTTGCTGAGCTCCCTCCTGCGAACAGAGGGGTCTGTGCCCTGTACGCCCGCTGCCGCGTGGTTTGGTTCACGGCACGACGCTGCACGTGCGACAAGGTGTTTCACAGTATTTAAGCAATACCTAGCGTTTGAACTGCGGTTTTAACATTAATACTTTGGACTAAAACCAGTGCGGGACTAAAACCTTTCGGGTTTGAGACACCGAGTATGTACCTCTGTCTGACGCAGGCTGCAAAGACACCGTTCAGAATAAAGCACCGGTTGTCGGCGTAAAATGACCGCATGACCCGTCAAAAAACCCTGTTGTACCGAATAATAAAGGCAGTGTACGAGACAGGGGTACATATCAGCACGAATTATTATACTGCTGTTTTAGTTGCTTAGGACCCCATTATATAAGGGTGGAATGTACCTGCACAACAAGCTATGCTGCGCTATGGTAACAGAGCATCACTAAAACCCATCCTCAGGTTATGTATGGTTTGTGATGACTGCATAAGAGGAGAAAAATCCTCTCTGATTTGAAATTTCGTTCCAGCTGCTGCGGTGCCTGCACTGCGATTTCATTAAGCAAACATATGATTATTGAAGAATAAAGAGAAAAGATTTTTACATAATTGCAGTCGGCAGACCCTGCGAGTCCTTGTGGGTTTCAATTTGTCAGAGCTTTGTCAACAGTATGAAACCCCCCAGGATGTTCCGTGTAATATTTTGTGAGGAAAAGGGAATTCAAGAAGTATCTATGATAATGATTTCTATTGACTAAACCGTAAGCAGTAACTGTAGGAGTTTAATTATGATTAATCTTCGAGACGGTGGTTTGGGGTGTTTATGTGAAGAATAATAGTTGTATGAATATTTTAGCTGCCAATTTACTTTAGTCGCAAATCTTATTTGCCGTCCGATGTTCTGTGCCATCTGCTGCTGTAGGTAAATGGAAAATTAAGTCCTTAATCTCTCGAACCTTAACTGATAACAGGGTTTGACCTTTAAAAACCTAATCCTAAATATTGCTTCCATCTTCTCGTTCATTACGAGGCTTCCTATTCGAAAATCCCCTGACCTCACACTCACTCGTGTTTTCAAGTGGTTCCTTTACTAGGAAGGATGCTCGTGGAAAAAGAAAAATAGTCGCTTCGAGAGCTGCTGCAAGTGGGAAAGAGAATTGATTTCTCCCAGGGTACTCACAAGGAACCGTGGCATCGTTCCAGGAATCAACCCTGCTGGGAAGACAATTCATTATGTTTTTTTTAAATACTTGATAATCAAATTACCTCCAAAGGTGCCCTGAAATACCTGCACCCCACTGATAAGACAGAGAACAAAAGAGAATTAGAAAATGAGTAATCAGAAAAACGTAGGCAAAAAGGTGGTGGAAAAGGGATGAAGTCACAGTGCCGAACACGCCTGTTTTCGGGGGAAAACTTTCAAGGAACGTGCGGCGTGTACATTTCGGTTAATCTAATGGGATGTGACATAGCACTGAATTGTAGGGTCTCGGTCTTCGTCGTCTTGCTGATTTATACTGTCAGATCTCAGAGGCTTGGCTTAGCTTTGCTTGGGGAACGTCAACTGAAGATATCTTTGTCAGCAGGATACGGGACAGCGGAAGGCGTCCTTCGGTAAGAGCCGAGAAGGACGCGTGTTCCAGATCTGGCGAACACTTACATCTGCCGGAAGTGACAAAGAGCCAAGCCAAACACCTTAAAGGAGACTGGAGTTTCCACTGCACGTTATGCCTGACTAAGGATGTAGGCTTGTTAACCGCGCTCTCCTAGATCCTACTGAAACCGCTGTTCCAGTGGTCGTGGAGGTGATCCTCCCCCTCCAGTAAAGCACTTTGTGGTGGAACAGGCATGGTGTTGCTGACTGGACCACGCACTAGGTTTTAGAAATGGGGAACCGTCGACGTTGCAATCACGCATCACACACGCCAGGCTCTTAGACCTGGTGCGTCAGCCCACCACAGCAGACGCCAGGCATGCTCCAGCCATCTGCTCACCCTTCTTAATCCACTCCTCCAGTAGCGCTTACTGTCCCCAGCCCCTTGCCCATCAGGCTAAACAACTCTACAGCCACTCAGCATGCTAATGCCCGTATGGGGTATATTCAGTTTTATAGTCTCTATTTAATGGGCTCCGTGGCGCCCTCAGAGACACAAATTCTGTATACAGAACCACAGCTGCTTTTTGGGTTGACTTTTTCCCTACAGTTGGTCTTATGGGATCAGAGAGGCTGTTGACACATCTAAGAGTCTCAGCTTAATTTTACCACAGCTGCAGCAGTTTTGATCATTACTAGAAACCGAAAAATCAAAAATAAATATACCAAGTATCACTGCAATACAATTATTTCTTACAACGTCTAAAGGGTAACAAAAATATTCTCCTGGACGTTTCAGAGCGTCTTTGTGGAATAAGCGAGAATTCAGCTCCGCTACCAACCAAAGAAATGCATGTGTGCAGTTCGACTGTCTGACAGCACTAACAATACTTCTGTACTAAATATAAACACTTTCATTGGAAAAGAATTTGGTGATACAATATGTTATTACTTTTCACCCTGTCGCCGCAACATTTTTGACCCAGGCAGCGCCGTTTAAATCATTCGGTAAAATAAATAAAATAAAAAACTAAACAAAAGCAATGAAACTGAAGGCAGGCTACACGAATTGTATATTTGATCTTCGTCGTGCATTCTTTCCGACTTATTTATCTGTCTCAAAACGTAAAAATCAGGTCATTGTTTACAACATTATATCCAAGAGGACGAACACCTCTTGGAATTGGCCTTTACACACAACAAGTAGCGCAAAAATCCACAACATCCATTCCAAAAGTATTTCTAGGAGTGTTTCACTGCAGCGATTTCCTGACTGCATCCCATGTTCATCCCGGACCAGATTTAGTCTTGGGGTTACTGTCTGAAGTCACATAAGCGCGAGTTTTGAGGATATAATTATGACTTCCACGAAGACTGACAGCCTCAGAGAGGAACAGCAGTATCCCTATGGTCAAAGGCTAAAGCTGCACGACACTGATGCATTGTCTCCAGTTGTGAAAGACAGGTTGAATCAGGGCTATTTCCCCGTGCTGGTGGCAGGTGTTACAACACTGGTCACGGCCCTGCTGGATTCCTGTCTCATACACTAATCCAGAACATGTGCCGCAAGCCAACTGAGTTCTTTGGTCAGCAATGCATGGCAGCAAAGGACCAGGTCCATGGAGAGGGAAGGTGGGTCTGTGATCTCCAACAAGCTGCGGGGGGACGTGGCTTTCCCAAACTCATTATTCACGACTCGGTCCTGCTCCCCGGTGCTACTCCATCAAGAGGGGGGCAGAACAGGCGAGGCTGTCAGCGGGGTGTCAAGAACAACAGGGGGTAGCTGGTGAGTGTGGGCAAAGGAATGAAAAGAAAATCTCGGTGCATGGATTGACCAGTCCGGAGCTGCCTGTTATGCTTAAATGCTAATGTGACAAATGCAGTCACACCGGGGCGTTGAAGGTGTGCCGGGTTTACAACGAGCTGCACGAGAAACTTCGGCTTCCCCGTTGTGTGTAAGCAGATCTGAGACAAGTCAAAATTATTGTTAAGAATTCAGTCTACAGCGATTGGTCGTCGCATATATTTCTCTCGAATAACCCGCGTCGCCCCTGGAGACCTTCTCACATGCCCTCGTCTTCACAACCCAAGCGGTGCGGCTCGAAAAAAGGAGACGGCTAAATTAACACCAGCTCCACCGCACATCAGAAATCTGCCGTGCCCGGAGGTGAGACAAAGGAGAAACGCGTAGATGCAGACGGGCGGTACGTCAAGCATCGAGATGTATCGATGAAGTACGCGCCCAGGAACGGAGAGGGGTTGAGCTGATCTGACAGGCGGAGTTTCACGCCCGTGATTAGGAGTGTCAGCGTGAAGAATAATTACGCCCATTCCACTCGCAAACAGCTGGCAAGGCTTCCACCGCCCTCAGTTCGCACCGAGTCCTGTATATTCTTCTCCGATTATACGTGTATTATTCAGTTTCTTCGTCTGCATCTTTAGCCCTTGTTAACTGTGAGTCACAGTGTGTGGAAAACGCGTGCCTTAAAAATGCCGGAAAGAGTAATATGTTCAAGGCTTCAGAAGGAGTGATTTAAAGTGAATATGCCCTACAAAAAAAATACAAAAGAAACAGATTCAAGCAATCCTGCGATGAGCTCTCCTCAGCCCCCGTGTAAATGTTGAGATTCCGAGACGTCACCGTGAGATGTATGCCGTGGATACAGATATGCCGTGATATCTGTATTATAAAAGGATGTTTGATGTTTTCTTAATGCTTAACGCTGGCAAGTTGAAGCTATCGACGAAACCACGAAAGGCATTATTACCTATAAAAGTAGTAGGAGGGGGCGGAAGGACTACTGTCATCAAAGGTTTTCTCTTGAATATTATGCCACACGTTGTATTAAAAATCGACTGGGCTAAGACCGATGTCGGTTTTCATTCATCTATAATCGGTGTTAACTAAATTCCTGTACTCCGCTGATATGTCACTGCTCCCTTGTACTGTCAACAACAATAATAATAATTCCCATCATCGTATATATGGATGTCAGAATTTTTTTTTATCTTACATTCGCAAAGCTGCACAAATACCAGTCATTCTAATTTCGTTCTTCATATTAATCCACATTAGTGAATATAGTAGTCAGACCATATCTGTGGGTCTGACATCCGGATCTGTTCTTAATGGTGTTTTTGGACCTCACAACGACCCTCACAGAGGGCTTGTTAAGGAAAAGGTCACGTTCACATTTCCTTAAAGATTCAGTGACATCGACTGCTTCCCCCGCCCCCACCTGGCTGTGCACTTTTACCCCCTTTCCTCTGATAGCTGCGTGCTGGATATCACAGCAAGAGAAACTCTGAACTGCTATCGACTAATCTAACTCCCCGTGGCCTGTTGTTTAGTGATGACCTCATTTCTCTCCACTCCTCATCCATTTCCAACACTCACTTTCACCCCCTAGCCTTATTTCACAGTATTGTGACAGTAGAACCTCACCCCCCACCCCTCAACACAGCCACAAACACCTTCACAAATTTTCACTTCCATTGCCATAACCCCATCAGACCCCGTGTGTCCGCTTGAGGTTCTGTTATGTGACAACAGAGCACGGCTACGTGTGCAGAAGATGAGGTGCTGGAAGGAGTGCAGGAACGATCCTCATCAGTATGCAGGATCAACGGCAGCACCTGACCTGTGTGTCTCGTCTCTTCGGCACAACCTACCGAGCGATCTATTGTGCTCTCTGGAAAAACTCCCCGGTGAGCTATGTTCTGCTGCAAAAGCAGGCAACAGAAGAAAAACAGTGATTATGAGCTATAAATGTTGATGATTAAACGGGGAAATGGGCCTGACTGGATTTACCAGTTACCTCTGATTGCACCAGCTACCCTGTAATAAATCAGTAAAAGACCTCTTTTCCATTCATTCATGACAAAAGGTAGGATTTTAAAAGGTAGGATTACTTATACTCTACTGTGGTACGTATCTTCACCCCCCCCCCCCATTAAATGGTTCTGCTAGGAGTTTAAAACCAAGCAATCTGCTCGTAAGTTTAGGGATGGGTGCTTAATGGTCCTGTCTATTACAGAATCAACATTTAATCACATTGTATTAATCCAGCCCATTTCACATTCTCAATTGTTTCAACAGACAAACTCATTCCATTCACTACACCAAGTGATGCTTCATCTTCATAGTTAATCCTTCGGCAGGAGCAAAATAATTTCTTTGAGTTTGGATTTTACAATGGACTAGCGTCAAATCCACAGCCATTAAGTCATATATGTCACGTATATACGATAAAATTAAGCTCCTAGTTTTAAACCATATGGTTATGGAGGGAGATAGCCTTTTTGCAGTAGTTACTTTTCATAGTCAGAGTTGTATGCACCTCTATACACAATTCTTTTCCACAGTTCGAAATTAAGATGGAGGTTGTTGCTGGTGTGCAGTGAAATACTGGGGCATTTGGTACATTCTGGGTACATGGTTGTGGATGCAAAATGCCACGGTTAGCGGAAAACTGGAAATAAAGGTCATTTGTACTTAGTGACAGTGTTTCCTGATCACCGATTGTACCGAAGACAGTACTGGATAATCTTTATCTCAATCCCAGTCGTGCCGATTGATCTGCAGCTATTTACTTTTCTTCCGCTTGACTGTTGCTTAGTGAACGAAAAACACTGCAACAACTCTTAGCGTTCTCTCTATATGCTTTACCAAAGTTTCCGGGCTTCATCTATTTTGCTCACGGTCCCCTTTAAATACGAATGAAAGACCTTCATTTTCTACCTGCATGCATCCTTTATTTCTGCTTAATGTGATGTGACCAGTTGAGGCAGGGGGCAGGTTCTGTCCTCACAGGGGGCTTAATCTCACTGACCCCTGCCCACACGTGGGTACTTCACTGAGAAATGAATAGTTTTACTTTTTAATCTCAAATAGCAAACACTTCAGAGACTAAAATGTACAGTAGAAAAAGAACACCGTCCTCCTCCTCCTGCAAAAAAGGAAAATACCCTCCAAAATTGTCAGATGCATAGGTTTTCTGCTTGGGTGTGAATGTTAAAGCCCTTGCAGGCATTCAAATTAGTGTGTGACGCTAAAAAAGGAATAAAGAACCATATAGTGACTGCATGAGCATGCATTTAATGAAGGATTCTGCCTGGAACTGACACTATGATAGCTTCAGAAGAATTTCAAACAACTCTGGAGACCGGTTGTACGAGATGAAAGCACCTTATCTCTTTACACTTCACCATTACCCTTTGGATTAAACACTGGGTAGAGCTACCACTGAGAAGTTTGTTAATGAAGACTCACATCGTCCTCATACTGCACTTCTGCCAGAAGACCCAGAAGTGCATAACAATAAATAGATCTTGTAGGAAGTAGTCTAAAGCGCAGATTATAAACTAATACATTTTATAAGTCGAGATAAAGACGCTGAACTACTGGGTTATACTTGTTATTTTTCGTTCTTCTAAATGTTCTTCCCCTTCTTCTGCGCACCGTGGACCTGAGGCCATTTTGTGCTCCCTTGTATACCTGCCCTGGACAGTAAAGGCTTCTTGATTCTTCTTAGCATCTCTTTTTTTTATAAACCGGTATGACTCTTGCCCCTCTAAACACTTTAGTTTATTCTAACCTGCCTTTTCATCGCTTGTCTATTTAAAACTGTAGATTTGTTTCCGAGTCACATACACACACACACACACACACACACACACTGTCAGACTAGACTTTCCCAGCATGGCAGCTCTCTACATCCACAACTACACTTACAGTCCCACAGCACAGTGTCTGTGGGCTGCCGCAGTTCATAAGTACCATTATTTGGTGTTTTGGTAAAAATTCACGCACAATTTCTACAGCCACGTCCATCTTGTTGAGCTGCATTACTTACCCCAGACTCTCCTACGACGCACTGACTTTGTTCCCGCGCTTATCGCAAACCACTAGGCCTGCAGGGGGGAAAAATCGATTCAGGTAAGAATCTAGATTCCTATCATTCAAAATTGATTCACAAATTAGGAAAAAAATGGATTTTTATTAACTTTATGGTCTCGGTTTTCTCTTTTTCTGAATAACTCTACATTAAGACGAATCTGCGGCGCGCGCGAGTTCGCCGAAAAGCCCGCGAGTTTGCGCGCACGTGACTTGAGTGACAACAGCGTGTCGTCGCAGCCACCTTAACTGCGAACTGTGATGGCGGGGAATACATTTTAACACATTTTCACATTTCGACGAGCCCTCTTTCCGTTTCGCTCAGGACGCAGATGTGGGGCTGCGCGTTTCCTCACCTGAGCCGAAGAGAGCAGCACAAATGGCAGGTTACTGTTCGGGGGCTCAGTCTGACAGTGACAGCACTTCTGCAGCTATATGTAGCTTTATGTGCTCTAAATGCGTCTTCGTGACTGTAGAAATGTTTACTTTTTTGTTCTTGAGAAACAGAAAGTCCTCATACCGGTTCTATCGATATCGAATCGAATGCATATCGAATTTATATGTAAATTCTCGTTAATTCGTTTTGGACGCTGTCGAGATATTATTCCAAAACCTGCTACCTGTTTTATCTGTGCAACTGTTCTAAGTTTGTATTAACGAATGTTTCCATTTGTCTCAGAGCTGCATTGTTCACATCCTCGCAAAAACTGCCGGTAACGTCAAAACCAGTTTGTTTATGCGCTGTGACGGCGGGCGGAGTCCCGGCTCCCATAATGCTTTGCTGTGTGTGGTTGATACGTTCAACCGCTGCGGCAGGTACGGGGCTGGGTCTGGTCCCGATGCTGCGGGTGTCAGGGTGGGCCTGTCCTGCTGCCCCATCCACGCTTCCATTAAACGTGCCACGCAAGAATGCGGCTCGTGTTCCCCCGGTTTCGTCTCCTCCGCCAGCCACGCGTGGGGGCGGGTCGCTACGGTACTGCATCACTTAAAATAGCGGCTCCGATCTATGTGTTTAATTGAGAATCGAAATCGAGTGGCGGGATTCCCACTCCCACGAACCACCTGTGACAAAAGAGCCCTGCGAACCACACACGTGACCGAGTTCAACAGCCGCACGTGCACGTTGCGGTAGCTTTCATTGCTGTGCGGGAAACGCAAACACGCAGTTAAATAGACTTTTAATTAACAGTGTATTTATTTTTCCGTCTAACTTATCTGCGTTTTTTAAAAGGAGCGCTTTGTCTGTGTCATTTGAGTATCGCTACATCCGTTTGTCCCTCTTTTACTGCTAATGTTTTCTTCCGTGTTTGTGTCCTCGGGGATGACGTCACACTGGGGGGGGGGGGCTGAGTCGGGGCATCTGGGCTGGGCGGCTTTGGTGGCGCCGGAAAGGTGGGACCCCTGCTTGTTCTTGGTCTGGGGGCCGGTCTGAAGACAACATTGTACAGTTTTGTTTAAAACTTGAACACTTTTCTGGTTTTACTTGTATGTCTTGAGGAAGATGTGTGTTTGGGGTTAATAATGACAACAGGTAATTCTGAATACCAATGGCTACAATCTCATTGAGTGTACAGTACTGTGCAAAAGTCTTTGGCACCTGTGGGAAAAACACTATAAAGCGAGGATGGTTCCAAAAATAATGCCATGAATACTTATTAATCAATAAACCTTCTAAAAAGTGCAGTAGACAAAAAAAAAACCTCAGTCAGATCAATATTTGGTGGGACCACCCTCTGCCTTTAAAACACCATCAATTCTCTTATGCAAACTTGCATGCAGTTTAAGGTAGAGGTTGGTAGGTTCTTCCAAACATTTTGAGGAACTGGTCACAGTTCTTCTGCAGACTTTGACTGTCTCTGCATGTCCTCCCAGACTGACTTGGTCATGTTGAGATCAGGGCTGTGGGGACCAGACCATCTGTTGCTGAAGATAGTTGTGTATGACTGAGATTGGGTGTTTGAGGTCGTTCTCAGGCTGCACAACGAATTTGGGACCAACCAGAAACCCCCCTGATGGTAGATCAGAATCTACCTGTACTTCTCAACACAAATTCAAGTTGCATGCCTAACACTTTTGCACAGTACTGTACGTTGCCGTGTGGTTGACAGCAGTGTCGTTTGTTATTTGGTACATTCCAAGAGAGTTGGGTTACGGTTAAGCCATATGGAAGTAGGTTCGGTGAGTCCGGACGGCTTTTGTGTTTATTTTTGTGTATTTGTCCAATATGTTTCGTGCACCTTATTGAGCAGTTTCCCTGAAGAGCACTGCAAATAAATACGTTACTTGCTGTAACGTGCCCTGCGTGCTCTCGTCGTCGTGGAAAGGACCCACTTCATCAACTGCCCCATCGCAGCATCATATACTTTCTGTGTCCAAATTTCCAAACAAAGGGCATCCTTGTAGACTGGCTTTATAGTGCCTCGTGGGACGTGCCCTATGAAAGATACCATTATCTCACGAGAGCTCAATAATTCAGTTCAGCTGTGTGTGCTTTGTTGGCAGGCAAATGTACACTTGTGTTGCCAGAGCAATTCAGTAAGAATACTGAGCACAGGAGCAACGTAGATCAACAGCAGCGATAGTAATACTGACAATAATACTAATAAATGATAGGTAGATAAATGTTTGTGTTTTTATATTTATATAATATTACATATATATTATATATCCTGTATATAATTCCATATGTATATGTGTAAACACACAGTGTGGCACATCAGCAGTGTGTAAAGAAGTCAGTGTATATTTCCTTTTGTGAACTTGTTTAGTACAATCTACAAGAGGTGGGGGGTGTGATGTATGAGGAGTATAACACAGGTAGATAGAGAGCGGTGCGTAGGGCGGACGCTGAAGTCGTACGGTCCTTGTACATCGTGCTTGATGTTGTGTATACGAGCGTGTGGATCTGCAAACAAGCCGTAATTACTACAGCGTTAAAACCGTGCGCCTGCGCTGCGTTTCTGAGTCTGTAACTCTGCCTTCCAAGACATCTGTGGGCCCGACACTCTGACAACACTACCCTCGCCTAGGAACATTCGTGCGACCGCAGACACACAACAGGCAATTTAGAATCGCCCGTGAACCTGAAAGGCACGTCTCTGAACTGTGGAAAGCCAGACTAAATCAAGGTGCGCTAGTTATTAGCCTTTTAAAGATTGTAAAGGAAACTCGGAGGCCCGATGCTGACAAATGTTATGCTGCACGTGCTTGTAACTGATTAAACTCCATTTTAATGTTTTTTCATGTTAATAAACAATAAGCCATTCAGGTTGTAGCCTGCTTTGTGCAGGAGTACATTTGGATACACTACCTCTGTATTATTAAGCGTTTACTATAAATGCATTTACGATGTGCAAAACATTAAAGTGGGACGAATATGCAAATTAGGTTTTTTTGCTGGAGAAGCTTTTTGTTTACTTGGCAGCAGCAGAGGCGCAATGTTTTGCCACCCAGTTGGAGCAAAAACAAACATGAAAGTCCATACTTGTAAGTTCATATCAGGTGTTCGTCCTTAGAAATTGCATTGGGGACATGTTTATATATGATATAAGACTATTTATGACATTCCGGAGTGTATTGCGGAATGTGACATGAATATAAAATATCATATTTTGCAACCCAGAATTAAACATATGATTATATGTTTATGGTGGAAAAAGCAATCTAGAATGCGCAAAAGGTGGGACCCGTAAGTTATTTGCTTGAGGCGCTTATTTTTTGTTTACGTCGCAACATCGGACACGGTGGTTTGTCACGCAATTGCTCCAAAGGCGAACATAAAACTCCACATGTAAGTTTTTATTAGGTTTTCCTTCTCAGAAATTGCACCTCATTAGATTTTAGATATGATATTTGCTGTTCATAGCAACGTTGGCTAGATTGATGGACCCACGTGCGCTCACGTGCTCCAGTGTGTAACGTGTCACGTTTAGTAAATGAAAGTGTTGGATGTTTCTTTAATAAGCGGCGCTGCAGATGTTTTGATCCGTTGAGAAACCTGCAGATTTCATACTTTTGTCCTCGGAAACTGCGCCACCGAAGCCGTCAGGTATCGTGGATACTTGGTGCTCAGCGGGTGACTCAGTAAACTCATCCTTCCTCGCGCGCTCACGTGCTTCGGTTGGCGCCATTCATCACGTTTCGTGAACGTAGGTGTTTCAGAAATTGGGCTGCCAATATTTTGTTTTGTTCAGAGACATATTTCTTTTATTTTTTTTGTGTGTGTGTGCATGTGGGCGCCTTTTATTTTTATTACTGTCTCATTCAGGAACATTATCTTGCTTGTGTCTCATGCAGAAAAAAAGACCAGGGAGGAGCCCCTTCCGGGTCAAAATCTGTCATTCTGCCTGGACAACAGGGTTCCGGCCCCACACGTCGGTGTGCAGGTGAGCTCAGTGTAAAGTGCCATTTACCATAGTACCATGCACACGGTGTCATTTTGCAGATGTTCTTAGGAACACAATTATTCTGAGGTCTAAATGTTTTTGCCATTTATTTTTGTCTCAACACAAATTTCCAAGTTATAATTTAACAAGTTATAATTTAAAAAAAAAAGTTTTGATTGGAAATTTAAGTGTTTCAACATAGTCTTGAGTCACAACTTCATTTGACTTTTGTAGTAGTGAAAACTACACTTTCCCTCAACCACGGTCCTTTCAGACCCCAGACAAAGGTTCCCAAAATTTCAGGTGCAGAAGAATGGAAGGTTAATTGTGACAGAGTGAGCAAAGTGACTTATATAAGTCGTGTTCAAGACTGACTTCGGGTCCAATCTGTGTTCTTAGTGTGAGGATGTAGCGCGATATTGAGATATTTGCATGAGCACAGCAGTTGGCACAGTGGTTAGAGAGTGAACTCCAAGGACCTGCCTTCATATCCCCACTCCTGCTGAAGTACTGCTGTGCAGGGCACTTACTCTAGATTGCTCTAGTAGAAATTACCCAGCTGTATAAATGCATAATAACTGTAAGTAGCTTAATATACATACTTAACATAGTAAGTAGCTCTAGAGAAAAGAATGACTTTTAAACAGCCATTTTTTTTGTTCCACTGCAGTGTGTGCATGAGCCGCACGACACACAGATAAGCCAGTAGTATGTTTTATACCTTTCTGTGTATGTTTACGTCTGTATCATATGTATTATTTCTGTACAGGACTTGCTATGTGTGTATAGAAAACTCATGTTTTCCATTTCATGAAGATCCTGTATGTGTCAGTATATTGGAACAACCCACCCAGCAGCACTGCACTTCATAACAGAGAGACAGATGTCCCAGGAGAAGCCTGCATTTTATTTCTAGTTTATCTCCAATATCTTGGCTTGCACTGTAATGAAATCAGTGCTTGTGTAAATATCGAAAGCTGATTCTCACCGGCTTGTGAGTAGGTTCTCTGGAAGGCTCCGTTTCGCTTGTCTCCGTGTGGTTCGGTCATTTCCGCTTCTTGACTGGGGCTATAAACTCGGGTGACATACCCTGTTTTTTTCTGCAGTATATTCACTTCCTTCACAAATCAAATGTTAAGATTTTGCTGTTGATACCTCTCGACAGTGTACAGCTCCACCTCTGCACTTTTTACGTCTCTTCCAGTCAGCTTGCGTAATCACTATGTTTAAATGAACAGAAGATGACTAAAGGTAAACATGATGACAGGAGCAACAGCTTTTTCTGCAGGTATGTCATGGCAAATAACATAGATGGATCCTGGTTTGTAAGGCTGGTTTACATAAGTACTCTTGTTAAAAGAATGACCATATAGTCCATGTGAATTTAGAAGATGTGTAGTAGACCTCCTACATCATTTGTATCCAGTGTTGTTTTAAATGAGCATTATTCTAAAGGCAAGTGTAAGGATTCAGGACTTTTTCTTTCTTTCAGTTTTGACAGTGTTGCATCTTACAATCTCTGGCCACTTTATTAGGAACGCTACACCTTCTCATTCATTCGAATATCTAATCAGCCAGTCATGTGGCAGCAGCACAAACACGGGTCATGAGCTTCAGTGATGTTCACGTCTGACTTCGGAACGGGAGGAAAAAGTGATCTAAGTGACCGACCGCGGCGAGTTGGTTTGAGTATTTCAAAAACTGCTGCTATCCTGGGATTTTCACACACGACAGGCTCCGGAGTCACACAGAATGGTGCAAAAAACAAAAAACATCCAGTGAGCAGCAGTTCTGTGGGCAGAAACACCTTGTTGGTCAGAGAAGTCAGAGAAGAATGACCAGACTGGTTTGAGCCGACAGGAAAGCGACAGTAACTGAAATAAGCACTCTGCGCAACAGCGGTGGACAGAAAAGCATCTCTGAACACACAACATGTTCAACCTTGAGTCAGATGGGCTACAACGGCAGACGACCACATTGGGTTCCACTCCTGTCAGCCAAGAACAGGACGCTGAGGCTACAATGGATACCAGTTCACGGAAACTGAACAGCTGAAGACTGGAAAAACATGACGTGGTGTGACAAATATCATAAGGACTGAGAATCTCGGTGGGGGGGGGTGAGAATCATTTTAAAGCCACAATTTACCCATCTTCTAATAGTTCCTTCCAGCGTGACAATGTGCCATGTCACACAGCACAAGTCACCTCAACATGACAATGAGATCAGTACTTCAGTGGCTCCCCAGTCACCAGATCTCAATCCATTAGAGCACCCTCGGGATGCAGCAGAACGGTAGGTCGGCGGCATGAACATGCAGCTGACAAATGTGCCGCTATAACGTGATGCAACCAGAGTCAACATGGAGCAGAATCTCTACGGAAAGTTTCCAGCACCTTGTTGAATCCACATCACGGACAATTCGGGCTGTTCTGAGAGCAAAGGGCGCGCGGGGGGGGGGGGTCCCCACCCAAGAATTAGAGTGGTGTTCCTAATAAAGTGGCCCGGTGAGTGTAGCCTCTACATTAGTAACTGAACTATGAAAGTACAGCAAAGCAACAAGGTCAGCTCAGATGTCATTTTCACTTTCATTTGTGTTAAAGCAGGGAATTATTAACTGGGGAAAAACTGTAAAATTTGATTAATACCGACACTCGACGCAGGCAAGAAACTCTCAGTAATGTAGGATAAATTAGGAACAGAGATTTTGCGAACACAAAACGAAATAAAATGAAGAACAAACTAGACTGACTGGGAGCGTTATTGATGCCAAAAGTCTAAAACTATGCAAAAAGATGAATAAGAAATCTACAAAATGAAACAAAGATCTAGCAATATTATGAGACTCCATCAGGTTCTCTACACCATTATATTTCAGTCAGATGTATTGATTTTTCTTTCTCTCTTTATTCTGCCTTCCACGCATTAGAGGCCTGGAGCCTCTGAAGGATTTCCACTGTGTTGTATTCAGTTTAATGGATGAAGTGTTTCATTGATAAGAACTAGAATCACCTGTCAGAATCAGCTGTTGCCTGGAAAGTAACCAATTTAAACGTTAAAATTAAAAAAACGAAAAGCCGGGTGAGTTAAATTAATGTAAGCCTTCAGAACCAGCAGCCCTTGCAGGGTGACACTGCACTGGCTGTGATAAGAAAGCTGAGGAAGTGCTCTTGTCAAAAAAAAAAATCTCAGTTCACTATAAAGAAGAAAAAGACCTGGCCAGTTTACGGGGTTCTGCATATTAACTGATTTGGCCCCAAATTTATTGCTGCCACTTTTTCAGGGCAGACGTCATCTTCTCTCCTTTTCACCCGTAACAAGCGGGGACTAACAGGTAGTAATTTACCGCAGACAGGCAGATGTTGATGCTTAATTCATAGAAACCTGTTGGTCGTAGGCTTTATTATGATTAATTTTTCGATGCTTAGCCAGAGTTTATCCAGAGGGGCGTAACAGTTTCACACATATTTAACAATTCAGGTCAAGTACCTTACTGTACACAATGGGGCCACAAACTCCACACCTCGTGTCAGCTTCCTTGAGCGCTGCACGACCTGCTTCTCCTGCTGTCTTGATTTAGCTTCCAGACAGACTGTAAATGTATTCATAACTGCCTCTTTGCATTATCTTCATTCGCGTTTCAAAGACCGACCCCAGCTTCAGTGGCGCTGTAATGGAGTCAGACATCCATCGCGACTCTTCGAGGGTGTTCTGAAGCCAGGTCATGTGTGCCTTCTCTGCCGCGACATGCCCTCCACGGAGCACCGCGTGTGCCCCGGGGGGGTGTACTGTTTCAGCCTGAATGAAAGGAAGCTTGATAGGGAGAAACACAGTATTGATCAGGAGGAAAAGTGGAAAAGACACACACCCACACACACAAGTAAGACAAGAATCGGGCACTTTACCCCAGCGACGTTTCTGGAGACCTGGCGTGGCCAATGTGCCGCCTTCAGAGTTTATTTAATTATTTACACCGTCCACGTTTTCTGTGCGATATCCCATCCTGAACGTATTCCCTTTTCTCCATCCACGATGGACAATCGACTTCCACACGCAGTCAACAGAATAGCCTCAAAGACCTGCCGGCATGGTTTGCGATATAAGCGGCCGTTACGTGCAGAACGGAAACGTCAAGAAATAATTTATCTTAAACAGTCTGCAGCTGCATGGCCAATGTGAGCTCAACTTAAGGGTAAAGACTGCAGCGATAAATTTTGACCAGACACAAGAGGCAAATCAAATTCAGTGAACAACAATAGCAAGTCGGGCCAGTTCCGGAAATTGCTTATCATCATGACCGCTGCTCATGAACTAAGTTCTGTGCCAGGAGGAAGGAAAGTTGGCAAGCGGTCGGCCTTTACTTTCATCTCATTAAACCCAGAGGATCCGTGTCTGGATTTGGAGGCGTACCAGGTTTATACACCTTGTTTTCCATCCAGATTAACTACAGAGATTGGCGACGCCGCTGCACTTGTGAGCGACCAAAAGTCAGTGCAGAGCGGAATGAAAACTGACGCCGCTAATGACTTGCAAAATTATCTCGATACCGTAAGTAAGATGAAAATAAATCCCGCTCGATTGTGGCCTCAGAGTGAAGTGCCTTATAGAGGTGTAATTTGTCCCGTAGGGGTCAAAACTGGTCGCTTACAATCCCGTATTTATTTCCATTTTCTGCCTTAATAAGACTTCTTATCTGTTCGGGGGGCAGCGGAGGCGGCTTTCTGTCCGGATGATTGCTTTAAATTTTACACAAAAGGCGTACAATATCATAGGAAAAGCAGGGATAATAGGAGACTGTGTAATATCTTCACATCGCAGAAATATAATTTGTCAAGAAAAGGCAGAGCATAAAAATAAAATGGCTCCAGCTTTGTTGAGTTTGAGCCGTTCCTGTCGGACCCGAGTCGGTGCTGCCCTACAGCCGCTCCCACGTCATCCTTTTCGTTCCAGCGATGCTGCCTCAGGTCCTAACTTTATTTCCATTTCAGTGATTAATGTCGGTCTTCTCATTGTTACTGTCAAACGCAAACCATTCTTCCACGATTTGCCAGTTCTCAGGCAGCAGCTTTACTTTGGTCATAATTCGTTGTATTTTCTGTGCATTTCCAGCTGAAATGTTCTTGTCTCCTTGCTTCTCACCCCCCCACCCCCCCCCACCCGTTGTGGTCAATTACTGACCTTGTGCACACGGTCACATAAAGCTGTGGGAACATGTTTCGTTGAGCCCTCAGCTTTTGTAGCCTTTGGATTGAAGCTTCACAAAAGCCCAGAGCGGCTAATCTGTTTAGCAACAGGGCTGCGGCCATCGTGGTGTTGTGCCTTATGAAATAACCAAACAAGATTATCCCCCCTCTGTGGTCCAGTCAAACTGGCCTGAAGTTATCAGAGTTGACAGTTTGACAGACTCCTGCCAGAATTTTCAGAACCCGACAGCTGGCTGGAACCTTTATTTATTCAGGGAAACACATCAATCCATTAAAAAAAGTTTAATAGTTACATAATGGTTTGCATTGGTTTTAATGAGACAGAGCAGCTGAGAATAATTTTCATCCTGGAACAATTTCATGTTTCTTGATTTGTGACAGCTTCAGACGTTGGGCTTTAATGGCAGTGCTTTTGGTCTATTGTCTAATGGCTGCTTCTCCAAAGCTGTTTAGCAAGGGTACAACGTTATGTTGCTCGCGCAGCCAAACATTCGCCCTGAAGCCAATTCTCAGTAAACATCTTTCTCAAGCTCATGTGGACCTGAACCTGTAACCCTTTAAACACAAATTCAACTCCTGCGGGCAACCCTCCCCCCCTTGCCAGCTGAACATATACGAATAACAATATAAACATTATCAACACGGAGAAGAACATGGCCAGGTTGTTAGACCTCAAACCGTGTTCACCTCATAGTAACCGTCATCATGTTGATTTTTTTGTGTTTGGGTGCAGTGGCATCTTCCTCTGCTTCTGTCCAGAGATGGTTGCTATCTCAGTCAAACTGATATTTTTCCCAACAGATCTACTGCCTTGAAATTTTAGTTCACATCAAACAATTTTTTGGGTCCAGTTTCAATAAATCAGTCCGAGTGCTTGTGTCCATTATAATGAACGTGACACAGATACGTCATCCTTGTCCAGAAGGAGAAGCCAAATGGTGTTATATTTTTATCCTTTTGTGTTCAGTATATTATCACCTGTATGATATGGTGATAATTGTTTCTTATTTGCGTTTGTATTTTGTGGTTTTAGGAATAATAAGACTTGCACAGGTTAATTTAGAGTGAAAAAGCTGCATTTGTAGTGTGGGGACCTGGAGAGAAGCTGTCTGCTTAATGTTCTGCCTGTATGTTTTCTTGTTTTTATTAAACCCCAGCGAAACTCAGTGTTGTACTATGCATGTAATATGTAAAAGTGTACAAAATGTGCAAAAAGAACGCTAGCTGTTCTTCGGCGGGTCTGTGCGTTGAGAACAGCGTAACTCGTAACGTGGACGTTGACATTATTAAAGACAAACAGGAGCTGAAGAAGGAGCCTTCTATGGAAATGCTTGGCGCTTCTGGAATTAATGTTTTTAAAATGTTATTTTGAAGTTAGAGTCGCACTAAGTTCCAGAATATTTCCCCCGCGTGTTTTCCTGATATATTCCGCTTGTCAAAACGTCTCCCTTCCTCGTAGACCATGGGCAGCGTTGCTGAGTAGCGGAACTCGGCCAGCGTGAGCCCGTGGGGGAACTGACCTGTGCTGCCCGATTGTGAGCCTCCGGGAACCGCGTGGCAAGCGGAGGCACGTTGGTTAGAAGAACATGCCGTGTGAACCGAACGCGGATTCTACACACGGACGCAGTTTCAGTTTCGGGCGATGGTGAACGTGTGCCTTTCTCTTAAATGGTCTACAGAACGTTAGCAGCTTTAAACATTTCCAAATACGACATCAGCGATGCGCATGAATACGAACCTGCATAAATATTAACTAATAGCGTAAGTCAGGGTGGGGAACTCCGGTTCTCGAGGGCCATAGGGTGGACTCGTTCTCATTTCATCTCGCCTCTTAATCTCTTAAATGAATTCCTCCTTTCGCGTAGCAAGTAACCTCCGCACCGGTGTTAAGAGGTCTTCAGTCGGCCACGTTCTGATCCTGGCCTGACTTTCCTCAGGAGGCATTGCGTTGGCCTTTCACCGCCTCTCGTTGTCTGCTGAAGCACAGAGAAGATAAATCAAATAAAATAATCTCCCATTGTCCAGGCACAAGGGTCAGTTTTGTGTCTGCTGGGGGCCCCTGTCTTACTGCACTGGCAGCATCATTATATTTAAGTGACTCTTGTTACAGTTGTTACTTAACCAGTAGATTATTTCATTTGACAAGTGTTCTCATCATAATATTTTCCAGTGGCCCCTGTTGACTCTGTACTTGATGCTTTGTTGGAATGGCAGCCAGATGATGAAGCTCAGTCTCATTGCTGTTTTCTCATAGTCAGTCTGTGCCGCCTCGCTTACTGCGTCACGCGATTTTGCTCTTCCACTTTTCCCGTGTTCCGGCTCCTGCTCCGCATCTCTCCCTCGCTTCAGTTGTCTTTCCAGATACTCTGTTCAGTGTCAGTGACTGTCAGTAAATTAAAAAGCCATTCATTTATGAAAAGTGTAATGGACGTCTAATTGATATAGATTTATCGGGTCGGGGCCCTAAAGTCCAACTGCGACGTTCAAGCTCAGCATCCATTTTGCAGCTGTAGAATATAGAAGTGTTTTAGTGGGGGAAAAAAATCAGATTTTTTTTATGGTTCTGTTCCTGGCACTGCTGCTTACCTTCACTAACTAGTCTTAACATGAAAGTACACTTCTGTTCAGTTTGGTTTAATTAAATTATTCAATTCAGTGCAGTTCAACTGAGGTCATTTCAGTTGGATTCAGTTCAATTCGAATCAGTTTGATTCAGTTAAATTATTCAGTTCAAGTCAATTCAGTTGAATTCAGTTCAGTTCAGGTCAATTCAGTTCAATTCAGTTCAGTTCTACTTTTGAGGCTTCTTCACACACAGTGACCCACAGCGCTGAACCACAGGTTAGAAAACAGAACAGCTGTGACAGATATAAAATGAGCCTAGAGGTAGAAGTTTAACTATACATTCAATGGTAAGAGGGACTAGTTGGCTGAAAAAAGCAATAAAATAAACCCGAGGAAAGGAAAACAAAAAAATTCCCAACCAAAAAAAGTGGGGGAAAAATAAACCTCTGGGGGTCTGAGAATTTTGAATGCAGAAAAATAATGGTGGGGGTTACAGGTAGGAAAGACTGTCCTGCTGTGTAGGACATTGTTTTAGACAGTCCAAGAGCAAGAGAGGATAATTGTCCAGAGACCTAAGGAGACCACAGAATTTTACACGAAAACACGAGGTGCAGGAGGGACGCGGCAGGAAGGAACGTCGCTGACGTCGAGGAGAGACGAATTTTTAAGAGACGAGGCGTCTCCTTCTGCTGCAGTCTTACTGATCTCAGGGACTTTCAGATAACCGGCGTTTCGTGATCGAAGGCGACGCCGCGGAGCGGAAAAGTCGACGATCTGACCGAGGTGCGCCGAGCGATGCCGCGGGCTGCCTCGTAAGCGAGGAGCGAGGCTTCGTAATCTGCTGTGAACGGAGCGGGAGGCCGACGCGGAGACGGAAGGAGCGGGGTTACGTGGTCGCGGTTCCGGCAGCGGCGGCGAGTTTGCGTTCGCCGTAGTCTGGTCCAGACAGGGTTACAGCGGTCGGTCCTGCCGGAAAGGAAGGCGGGAAGCAGCTTCTCAGCCTCCCGCCTACTGAACGGTCGCCTTGGCTGAGCTGTATTCGGCAGCTGAAGGAAGCACCGTGCAGCCAGCGCCCAATAAAACACCGACACGACACTTGGAATTGAAGCGCAGAAAAGCCGATGTGATTAAATGCAGGTTGAAAATGCTAAATAAGCACTCTTCCTGTTCCAAGCGAAATCGCCTTTTTTGTAACCTTGCGGATTATTATCCGCTCAGTAGGACAGATTACATAATAGCGCCGCTCCCCGCCGGTGGCGCTCTGCGTTTGCTCACGTTTCCACCTCGTAACGAATTGGCCAGGATGGAGGATTGACAGCGGACACTGCCAGGTGAAACCCCCGCCGTCCCCTTCCTCCCCCACTGCCCCTTAAAACATTAAGGCCGCCTGCACCGTGTCTTCAACCCCCCTCGGTTCCCTCCCTTCCCTTTGGCAAACATTTCAAAGTGGTTCCATCAGCAGTGCTCTCTACTCCCCTGCGCTGATTCACATAAAGCAGCTCAGGGGCGGCTGCCAAGCAGCGGCGCGCCAAAGGCAGCTCTTAGTCCGCCTTGTCTGTGCTTTAATTACAGCTGTAATGGCCATGTATCCCCGTGCGCTCAGACGCACAATCGAGCCGTACGGACACGTTTCCACAAACGCGCCAGAGGACGGCACGGCCCACCAGCCGGGCCTCGGTCCGCCGCCCTCCCTTTATTTACAGTTCGTCCCTAGGTGTTTCTTTAGTTATTGTGCCTCCGTTGCACCTCCTATCAGGTCTTCCAGAACGTGCCACAGGGGGAGGGGCACGAGGCCTGCTGACTTGTCTGCGTGCCCCACTAGAGTATGGCGTGGACCGTTTCCTCGATGTAGTCCATGTTTTAGTGGCCCGGGCGGGCGGGCCCGTCATTCTACCGCACTTTGTCACAACAGCTACAAAACTGCCTTTGAGATCGGCGACGGAGCCGGCGACGGCGCAGTTTTAGGGCTTAACCCAGGACTCACCTTTGCCGTCGCACTGGTGCAGTGGCGTTCGGTTCGGCGCAGGAACATTTACTGCAGTTTGCCGTTTAACTCTGAAAAGGGGTGCGCAGGGCATACATGCAGAAAAGGTGGAAAAAAGGTCGCAGGGTCGACTGTGGAGGGAAATAAAGTAAATAAACGAGACCTGACCGCTCAAGCCGGGCCCCCCGGGGGGCATCTGCACCAGCCTCGTGCAATAAAGGAGAAGCGTGCAGCTGTCGGTAGCGGGTTGAATCTCAGCTGAGTATGGACCAGCGCTGAAGCGGCTGTAACACGGAAAACGCCGCGACTTCCCGGCGTAGAAACGACAGAACGACTTCAGCACGAGTAACGCCATTCCTTTCCAGCGTGTTTTGGGCCTAAATCCCACCCTCTCCTTGTGGAAGGTTTTACAGTTACGCGGGCAGGCCGCATTTATAAAAATTACAGGGAACTCATTTGAAAGCATATTATAAACAAATTTATCACCGTCGCCGTTCTGCGACTGTTCAGACAACAAATGCATTTAATTCAGACCATGTAATTCATTATGAATAATTTAGCGCTTTTGAATGCTAAAGCTTTCATTTTGAGCAGATGTAAATGTTCCACTTATTCCAAGACAAACATTGATTTTCCTTAGACAAAGGTCTCCCCGCTGCACACACAAATGGGTAATTACATGTTATTTTGGCTCCGGCACATATTTCATAAACAACCCTTTGACGCACCTGCTTTTCATGTACCAAGTGGCACATATAAAGGTGCTGGTTGCTTTTTTTACACCAGTGAACGTTGTGCTAATGGATATTAATTATCTATACCGGCTTCATATTATACGCACCTTTTAGTCTCGTTTTACCAGTACCAATCTCGCCGGTATTCGTAAACCCCCCCCCCCCCCCCCCCCCCCCCCCAAGCGGACGGNAAAAAAAAGTAAAAAGGGGAAGAAACCCCCCCCCCCCCCCCCACACACACACACACAGTACGGCTCGCTGATATGACTCATACAAGTCACACAAGCTCATTTTTCTTCTCATTTAAAATAACACAGTGGTGATTTTTCACTGTTCAACTTTTATTATTGTTCATTAACAGAATTACTGCCAGGAATGCGGTGATTATATATTGAGATTTCACAGTAATAGTCATATAAACAGGGACGCACAATAATTATGTGATTAATGCTGGCAGAAAGACAGTGAATCTTAAATGTTTTCCAGTAGTAAATAATGTTAGTTCTGACTGGGAGCACAAGGCAAGCAGAAAAAATAATAAATCACGATAAAATATACACCTACGAAGTGACTCATTCAACTAAATACTAACTGTCCCTGTGTCAGCTGACTCGGTTTTACATTTAACTAACCAAAGGTAACGGAGAAGGCGCGCGGTCTGAAACCCACGCTCTGTATATTATATACGTAGATTGTGCACGTTCACTTTCACGGGGAAATGAAGCCAGTGTCGAAAATCCGCCAAAGGCGGACAATTCCGAACGTCTAATTTCCCGCTGAAAGGAAAAGATGGGTGCTACGTGGTGTGTTTTGTGAAGCCGGAAAACTCACGGTAGTGGAAAGACTTAAACTGATAATCCAGACAGGTTGGCACAAGCTCCGAGAGGCGAGTGCCAGAACGACATCGTAACTGGACCTCCACGTGCACCGACTTCCCATCAGAAATGGAGGATGAGCTCCATCGGTCACTGCGCGCTCTCTCAAACCGCTTGAAAGATCTCCTCCGGCGTCTTAAGCTCTGTCGTGATTCACGTCTTTGTTTCTGGAGGAGACATTCTTGACAAACATCTGGTGAGCCATCCTACCTGTCTAGGGTTGCTAGTTTGGTGGGTAGTTGAGGGGATGTCACTAGAGGATATGGTGACTTCTTCATCTGAGCTGACAGAGTTCCAATGTAACAATCGGTAGAAGTTCTTCTGCACAGTTCTTGAAGGGTTGCGGGAATTCATCGCGAGTGTTCCAACACTGATTACTACGTTCGTTGTTTGGATTCTTTGACAAGCCCCAGAATATACAGAAATTCTGCTGCTTCTGCTGTTGGAAATGTTCTTTCCTGCTTACCGAGTCTTTGCTGTAGATGGGCTTTGCTTATTTTGACTTCTCTTACTAAAAAATTAATTTCATAATAAATTGTGGTTCCTGCATTGGGGAAAAGGGTCTGAGCGGAAGAGAACTTGGAAAATACACGGCTAGTTTAATGTTGAGGGATGTGGGAGTAGAGGGGGTTGAGTCCCACAGCTGCTTCTCTAGTGTTGGGTTCAAGTCCAGCTTCCAGTATAGAGCGTGCACATGTTCTTCTCCTCGTGATACACAGAAGAAAGCAGAGGGCAACCACTTGTGCGCCACCTTGCTTCCGACACCCTGCCAGGGGCTGCCAGCGAATATGGATTAACGCTTCTACGCACTTCGCTGTTGGCCGCCGTTTTCTTTGTAAATATTGATATTAAAATGTGAGTTATGTGTAAGACGGTTCTCACAGTGCTGGAAAACCGCAGGTTTTTGGGCTCATTCATAATCCAATAATTGGTTAGTGGTGAGTTGATTTCTGAAGCTGCAAAGCCTTGAGGTCGTAAGTAATTTATTAATGGTTTTGTCAGCAACTCCAAATAGATCGTTTTGCTTTTTATTGAAATGCTTCATCTTGACGTTGGTCACACGGAATGAGCTTGAGGATAGAAATAATGCAAAAGTGTCTGGATTTTTTTAATTTAATTGGGATTAGTTTAGTCAAACCTATTTATTTATATTTTATTTATATTTTCTAGTTTAATGAATAAAATGTTAACATTTTGCTCACTTTCTGCGTTTCGCAGCAGTTCTTTTGGCTTTTTTTCCCCCCACCACGTTTTTATAAGTAATGAGTATCGATCACATGTCCTGACCCCGCCACTGTTTTCCCGAGGCTAGGAGCAAAATATTGGTACTCAGCAGATGTCTGACGCCCAACATCCTGCTGTCAGTAGGAGAAAATGGGGAAAAAAAAAACGTCATTATCATAACTCCCAAAAGAAGCAGACAAATCACAAATGTAATAAATCAATTTCAGTTCAACAGGGGTACGTTTAACGGCAGAAAATCGCAGCTCTGGCCGGAAAACCCGTCTCCGATTTGCACCGTCGACGTCGAAGGAGCCCAACACGTCACGTTTGTCCAGACACACGAGTGAAAAGCGCCCATAAGAGGACTGTGGACCTCACTGTCTATCTCAAAGTTCACCAGGAAAGCAATAAATCACATCCGCGTGGATCCTGTAGCACTCGATACCCCAGTCGTTTTCCCTCAGAGCCTTCGGATCGTCGCCAGGGGACCAGACGCTATACGCAGTTCCTCTTAACCAAACTGTACAATAAAAGTTATAAAAACTTACCTCTGGTGTCAACAAAATCCATGTAAAGTTATATATAAATATAATTACCCCGGTATAAATTTAAGAAGTGCAGGGGCACGAGGTAATTATGAGAACTGTCAGTGGGGATGGAGGTCCTGTGTGGGGCTGCGGCTGAGAAAGAGACGTTTATTGGCGTTGTTATGTTCGGTCGAAGACGGGAACAATCTGAGCTCAGCCCAACAGCCACAGTAATTCCAGTCCAAAATTAAATAAATCAATCTGTTGGATTACATTTCCAACAAGGCCGGAGGGATGAATCACACGCTGTTGTGTTTTATGGCCTGCTTACGTTATTAAATCTATTGTGGCAAGAACCGACCCCTCCGAATCTCCGCGTCTGGCAGCAGTCACTTCGCCCGCCTCGCCATTTGCAAGTGCAAACCCTGTGCGAAATTAAATTAAGGAACTTCAGAATAATTACATCCCATTTACATTTTTGTAGAAGCGGGCAAGTCCGTTAATAAAAAATTGTAATGCCTGTTGTCAAGGCCAGGCAGCCCAGATTAGATTGACAAATTGTTTGGTTTTTATTAAGTGTGGAGGCTGTTTGTTTGTTTTGCTGTGTGCTGCTTGATGGATGGCATGGAAAGCACGAGCAGACAGAGAGAGAGGGAATCTCGACCCGGATACATTCCATTATTTCCATATCTCGTAATTTGGTCTGTCACTGGCTACAACCCCTTTAAATCAACTATTCTGCTGATCCGGGCCTGTGATATTATATCGGGTACCTGCTGAGCGAACAGCTTGGTGGATTAAGGGAGGAAGGGCCCAGATCCCCACCGGTGATTAATAGGCCGAGAGCGATGTTGTCACGTTGGCTCCTCCTATATCAAGGAGAGCCGTTCTGTGTTGTTCCCTGTCCTACTGGGGCTTTTCTCTCCGTGACCCTCGGCGTTTCCCGACTGCGAAATTTGGCTCGAAGAGGAGCGGTTGAGGAATCACTCGCACGTGTGGCTTTTCCAGATACCTGCTGTCGACGGGGTCCTTCTGTCCCTAAACAAATCACAGTTTGGTTCCACAACTTTGCGGGGGGCTTTTCACCCAAAGTCAGAGTGGGTTGGCCTCGCTGACAGCCAGACCTTCTCTAGCTTTACCACTGGCCACGGCAGTGTTCTTCCTCCTTTTCCTCTTCTTCATCTCCCATCCCTGCAACGTGCAGTGAAGTTGGTTTCCAGCTAGGGAACTAGAGGGAACCATGCTAGAGGAAGGGAGTTATGGAGAGGAAAGCTTTATCTTGCTAACTGGTTGACTAGATTGGACTGGAATCTTTATTAAACGTTATCTACTTGTAATGTCAACGTCTGCATTATGTTGCTGAGCTGCAAAGGAGCTTTGGCATTTCTGAACATGGCTTCAGTTGTGTGGTCCAACAGCGTAGGGCTGCTGGAGGCTGAGCTGATCGGTGGGCTGATCAAAAGTGGATGGATGCTGTATTTACCCTGGATCTTGGACCTACATCAATTAAAGAAAAACCATAGTCTCGTCTACTCAACGTGTTCATATTCGAACCAACCGAACATGACTTCACCAAACTCCACCCATCGCTGAAACTCAGGTTCTCCCTTCACCTTATGATTACTACTGTGACCCTCTCCAGGACCCTCTGAAGGAAGTGTTTCCGTATGACAGCTGTACTGAGTGCCAGCGGGGTGGCAGGGGTGTGGGCAGGAGTGAAGACAAGGTTTTAGTGTCTGCACTGATGCGCTGAATGTGTGATGTCATGCAGCTTTACACAGCTTAATGCGCCACTCTGCTAAATTACCCTAAAGTGGAAAAACAAATACTTCTTCAGACTCATGTTTGTTTTTTCCATTTATCTGTGATTAACTCCTAGTTTGCCACCGGGTGCAGGATCACAGAGTACAACGATTCACTTCAGAAAGGTACTCTAACATCACGGCTGTCCGTCCGTCTGTTCCGGCTAACAGCTCGTCCTGGTCAGGGTTGGAGGAGAAGGCCACTAGCTTATGAATCCTGTCCTGCTTACAACGTGAGTCCATCACAGGGTGTCCTCACCCCAATTCATACTCACATATACACACCACAGGTAATTGAAAGCGTCCAGTGAACCTGAAATGCACGTCTTGGACTGTGGGAGGAAACCCAGACATGAGGAGAACATGCAAACTCCACACAAACGGAGCTGGATTCAAAGTCACGCTTTATCTTGACCACTCATCATATCGCCGTAGTTCATGGTTTTCTTTTTTCACCTTTCTGGTTGGTGTGACTTATAGTCATAGTTTGTAATTCGCGACGACCCGTTTCTGTTTACAACTTGTAATGTCAAGGCCTGTATGCTGCTGTTATTTGAACCACCGGTGGTATTTTGCTTTGAATGAAAACGTTACGGTTGTGATGCACGGCAAGACTTGTTTTCAAGCGGCCTACAGACAAAGGTTACGCATATGAATGTATCCCGTGTTCCCATTTAGTGCACTGTGGTCCTATTGGTAACAAACACTTATCCCTGGTACACCCCCCCCACTCACATCCTCTTCATAGAACGTCTTGTTTTTATACCACAAACTGGGTTCAAGTCCGAAGCTCCGCACGTAACGTTTCTAAAGCCTAACCGTGTACCCAGCCCCTTCTTGAAATAAAAACTTTATTATGAAACTAATATCTAGAACTATACTTTTTCAGGTGAAAGCAGTTCTTGGTATATTTTTGACTCACTATATAGTATATTGTATTTTTAATGCGAGACATCTTCTCTGTATGAACAATGAAATAAACCAAAGTTGCATTTTTCATCGTCACGTGGTATAAACATGCGGCCGCAACGCTTGCCGAGGCGGGAACGTAAAATAAAAATGAGACGTAGACATTTCAAAACAGTGTTCTTGCAAAGCATATTTGATGATTTTATGAATAAAGGTCTCATTAATAAAAAAAAAAAAATCCACATTTACGTGGAAGATCGTAAAACATTTAAGATCATAAAAACATTTTCCAGCTGAACTGTGTCGCTAGAAACTGTTATTTTGAAAGGCAACAGTTGACAGTGTCTCGCCTGTATCGTCCCTGCCGGATACCCACAGCATCTGCAGTAAAGTTTATCTTGCCGGTGCTTCTGTTCATAAGGTGCAATATATTTGCTGAGTGCAAACAGTACTGAGCAGCTCATTACACCAAACTGCATTGTTTGTTTATTTTAAATGGTTGTCAGCACTTTTTTCACAAAAGTCTAAAAACTAAACACTGCTGTACCAGGAGAAGAAAGACAGTGGGAGTGACAAATGGTTTCTTAGTTATGTAAGCATTCTAGTGGTATTTGGGGTTGAAACAAATTATTACTTTTCCTGCTTAAAGTAATGGGAAAGAGGCTTCCTATTTACCATTAAATCCAGTTATCAGGAGCACAGTAGGAACGTAAATCAAGTTATAGGTGTACCTTGTACCTGAAACTTATACTCCGGAGCAACTTATCTTTTTTTTGTCAAGTGTGTGCATTTTTAGGGTGTGACTTGTACTCTGCAGCAGCTCAACTTTTTCTCTGGGAAATATGGTATGGAGTAATGCAGAATTATATAATCACCAAACTGTATTACCCCTAAAGTGGTTGCATTCAGTAAATAAGTGTTGTTAGAGTTGTGAAGCAGACAGACAGCAGAGAGCGATGTTCAAAGCAGAAGAGAGTAAACTTTAGTAATGTCTTCAGCACCATGTGTTGGTTGCATATAATTTCTTACCCCTTTCTACTGCCAGTTTGGGTCCTTCCTCCAGCACAGCCCCTCCTCACCCCTCTCTTGTGTGTGTGTGTGTGTGTGTGTGTGAGAGAGAAAGAGAGAGAGAATGAAATGGCCTATTTGTCCTCATTCCAACAAATTAGCTGGGGACTACCTGGAGATACACGTCATGTTTGGGAAAACAGTCTGTGTTACAAACCTCAGATGAACACCAAGTGCTTCCACAAGACTGTCTCCATGCACTCACTCTTACTCATCGGCGCCAGTTCGTAATCACATCTCAGAGGATAAAGCAGCAGCAGTGCGGTCAGAACATGCAGAATCTCAGAAGGGAAAAACGCGTCTATTATCCGGCATTTAAGGCGATCTGTTTACGACCTGTTTTCATCTCGTTCTTCGTTCACTGGACATTTTTTTCCATGGTTGGGTGGTTGTTAAAACCACGTGCACCGCGTTGTTTTCTGTGAGAAAAAGAAAACAGGTTATGTGGGACCTGCCTATTCAGAAAACTATGGGTATGAAAATGCTGAGTAACTGGGAAAAATGTACATTTATGTCATTAAGATAAATGTTTTGCTGCAGCTGCTGCTTATGAACCTACATTTTAGTCCAACCAGGATCATTTTCCTATGTTCCCTTCAAGCATGCAAGCACACTGACAATAAAGAAGCATCTTTAACTTGGACTGTATCTTGTGAATGTAGTAAGTGATCACATTAGTGACCTTTTATACTGACTCTTCCAAAAAAGAATAAAACCGACAGTCGGGGTTTTACACAGAGATCTCAGGTAAATGCACTACTATACTACTTTTTGTTATATTTCTACTAGAGGGATTTGATGTCCCTCTAAGAAAATGGGAGTGGAGTGGGGTGCGGCAGTAAAGCATAAATGGGAAAAATTTGCAATGATAAGAAAAAAATACGTTTTACATTTTCACAACCAACTTTTATGCAGATTTTACACAGATTTATTCAGCCTTTCCAGAGACAAACTTGTGTGTTCAGTTATCCAGGCAGTTAGAGGCTACAGTCACACAATTAGTTATAAATCCAAAAGGCGGTCAAATATGAAACGCAGCTAGCAGAAACTGTTCATTTTCCTGCTTTTGAGTTTTGCTGTTTTCATTCTTCCTTTTGCCATTACATTTTTACTTTCCATCTGCTGACATGAAATATGTTTGGCAGTGGAAGAATGCCGCTTAGCACAGAAGGATAATATATTTTAAAACATATCAGCTGTCTGGAGCCCTTCATTTAATATTTATAATGAGAATTTGATGAAATTATGTGGAAAATGGGTAGAATGTGCAAACCGAGTGGGTTGCTGCAAATGTGCATTTAACAACTTTTTATGGTGAACTCATGCTGTAATTGAAATCCTTCTCTAGCTGTTGTAACCTGAAAGGGCCCATACGGTGGGTTAGCGAAAACATTTAATCACGATCAGATTTACCCCCCCCCCCTCCCCTTTGTGCAATGGAGCAAGTGTTGAAGCCTTCTCTTCCAGTGTGAGGTATGTCCAATACAGAAAAAACGAATTAACCCGTTCAGAGTTCCTCTTGACCTTGGCGCTTCTAAGATGGTTGAGGATGACGACAAAAATCCACCTCCTTCTCATTCCTTGTGACAGATGGGTTTCTTATCAAAACCCATCTGACTCAATTTATTTGTAGCCTTCCAAATATATGATACATTTTCAACATCTGCATCAACTGCTCAGGGGCCACATATGTAAGTTGTCCATCTTCATGAAGAACAGTTAGAAATTTGCCTGCAAGCAACCACGAAATTCAAAGTTACCGTGTCGTCAGTTTCTTCCTCTGCCACACTGCCTTGCCGCGTAATACCGTGTAGTACGGCAAGCTGTAAGGAGCATACTTTGCTAATATCCTTAGTCTCACATCCACTTTGTTTATATGCTTTTCCGTACCGTCTTCATTTTAATCTTGTAAATAAAGTGTAATTTAGCAAAATGGGGCCAAAAATGTGGAAAAGGTTGGGGGAAAAAGATTGAAGGAAACAAGATAATAATGGGTTCAAACAAGGGTTTGATATATACTGCGCTGTGTGACGCTGCCCTGTGTGTGCTGTGATGCTGCATATACTACAGGGTGTTTTACTGCGTTTCACTGATATTTGGGAAAGATCGTTTGGGATTTTTGAATGGACAGGGGATACATAATTATTTCACCCTTTTAAAACAATTGAAAATTGCATCCTGCCAATTTCCATGTGTGCAGTGTTTTCAGAAGCAGATTAAGTGCATAAAATGGAGTTCACCTATACTTGCATCGTGCCCTTGAGCGAACGTGAAATGTTGAGACATCTGTGCTGAAATCTCTTTTCACTGAGATTCATAGTGTTCTTTTTTATTCCATTTGAGCCATTAACTTCCCCATTAATACAACAGATGTTGTATGTTCTTCACTGTCTTTCGACTTTTATTCAGCCGTCGGATAAAACAAACCGTTAAGGTCCACGGAGTCAGTGAAGCGACGTTTGCCGCGCAGTTCCAGTGTGGACAGACTTGTTTCACTCACGCGACAAAATAACCCTAAAATTAAAGTCTGCAAGGCCGAACCAACATATACAGGACAAATGTCACAACCAAATTTTGGGAGTTTCCAAGGATTTTTCTTTCATGGTGATAGATCATTCGTGGCCTTTAGGAATATTTCAGCCTGTACACAACTTATGTTTATAGTATATGCTTTATACATCTTCAGTGGCTCCAAATTAAACCAACAATTTTGTCTCGCATCCTTTATAAATCTCACAATAACTGATGGTATTAGACCACTATGAGCATAACTAGCTATGAAAGCAACAAAGTTAACTTTACCTACTTTTGGATGTCATTTTAAACATTTAGGCCACAGAAGGAATTATACAGATTATATCCCATCATATACTCACACAAGAACGTTTGCCTTGGAACACCAGCTAGGTCATATTTTACATTTGTAAAGTTAGTTTTCCTTTCAAGGGTTTGCAAACTGACAATCGTGTGTTGCTAGATCTTGAGGTTGTTAATTTCTCCATGTTAATAGCAAAGATGTTAACCTAACAGTTCCAACGTTTCTGTTTCCTTGAGTAAATGTGAACATATATGCTTTTTAAAAAGTGTTCATAGTCCACCTGCAGTCAGGGGTGAGCGTTAGATGTGCGCATTCTTGCCCTTGGATTCAAACCTAGTTTTTTCTTGAAAATCCACCTGTGAAGCAGGGGGTCCCCCCACCAAGGGTGTGTCAGTTTGACGTGGGCTTTGTGTGCCTTCGTGTACCCCGTTGCTGTTTTCTTTGACTCCCAGTAGGACCTTCCTTGGTGAACATGTCTATGTGGAAAAGCTAGGCAAAGAAAGGAATTTGAGGACTCCTGTGAGTATATTCCACCCATAATGCTAGTGGGGAGCCATCTGCCAGGCTCTGCACCTTCAAGGCAAGTTGGAAGCATGAGTGGCGTAGAGCTGGAGGGGCTGTACCCTGGTAATGGAAGTTTCCTCAGAGAATGTGGAAAGTCGCCTGTTGAGTGTGGAGTGTGGGGGATGAAAATCAGGGCCTTGTACACAAGTGATGGTAAAGGGGAACAGGAGGTTGAAACACAAATTGCTGCAGCAGAACTGTACAGAATTGTGGTCGTGAACCAGGAGCAGATCCTTTAGCTCTTGGGTTACCTGTCAGTGGACGTGACTGTCCTCTACTGTGCGTTTTGCTTAATGATCTAAAGAATGAGATTCTGGATACAACAGCTTGAAATGAAGTTTCTCTGCACAATTACTTGGCTCAGTCTCTGTGACAGGATGAGGAGCTCAGTAATCCTGGACAGCCTGAGAGCAGAGTCGCCTTTCTTCTGGGCCGCGGGAAGTCAGTCGAGATGGTTTGGGCAAGTTGCCAGAATGTCCTCCAAGTCAGTTACCTCTGGAACTGTGCCTGGCAAGTCCTGCAGGGAGGAGACCCCAGGACACAGCAGGACAAGTTGTATAGATTGTACCTCTCGATTGAATACATGAAGATCTCACAGGAGCAGCTGGGCAGTGTTTCTGGGGAAGCAACATCCAGACCTGCCTGTTATTACCACGACAATGTGCAGGACAAGCAGAAGTGGGGTTTATATACTTTGCAAACCATATCTTTCATTTATTTATTTGTTGGTTTGTTTAAAAGTTTACTTGTTTCCAGATCACTCATAAATCGCTCAAAACTCAGTCATTAATAACATTATTTAGACACTAAAATTATAATACTATTATCATATTACTGTGCCATATAATACCTTCTTTTTATCAGACTAGTTGTTACTTTGATCAAGTTCCTTAAAGTGTCTTTAGAAGTTTAGTTTGGCGTGGATCTGCTCTGTTTTTCTCAGCAGAGAGTAAGTTTCTCAATGATTTTCCCCACTACGTTCAAACTGAAAGCAAACGGCTCATTCTGTCAACCGTTTAAGGGGTTTGTTTATTAGCCATAAAGTAAGTGAAATGGAGATGTCTTCAAAATGGGGACAGAATCACTTATAAGAGGGACAAACAAAAAATACTAAAGCCTGGATAAGTGAGTATCTGTGTAATGCGTTCCGGTACAACGGGGGATGGGTGTAGTTTATTATGTCTGGACAACTTAAACCGGTTAAGAAATAGTCTGTATTGTTGTACTGCCTGTATTCTATACTTTACCAAAATATATTTATTCTATATACTTTGTGCTTATTGTGACGTGATCTCAGTACAGCAGGCGGTTTATTCAGCAGACGTTTTCTCACAAGCCGTGTGTAACTTTATAATGAACGACTTTAGGTATCGAACATGATTATTAAAGCAAAGCGAGTTTGTTGTGAAGATAAATATAACGTGCAAAAATATGAAATTATTAAAGTAATAATTTTTTTTTTACTGTTACTTGCTATGATTCTCTTCTTTTATGTCGGCTACTTTCTCTGACTCCCAAGAACTGTGACGGGCGGTGAAGAGAAATTCACGCTTGACGGATCGATCTCCAGAGCCACTGGCTGGAATTAAGCTACACTTTTTGTCCTTCATCATGCGGAAATTGGGGATGAATGTCCATTTCGGAGTCCCTGGAGGTGCAGAGCCGGGGCTCTTGACGGAGCCAAACAATTTCCCAGCTGCCCGGGGCACTGCCCCCTCCCTCCCCAGCCTCCCCTTTTCTCTTCAACATGGGTCCACCTCTGGGAGCAGCTGTCACCCATGTCTACAGTTGAGGGATGTGTCAATCCAGGCCGGGGGTCCCGGTATCACCAGCCGTTCTGGAAGGTCGGACTTTGCAATTTCCCACGTGGAGCGGCGCCTCCTTCCTGCCGTGCTTATGCTTATTACGTAGGAAGCTCTAAAATGTCAGTCTGAAATCATCATTTATAAAAATGATTTCTGTAAAGAAAAGGCCCACCAGTAGAGCTCACCAGCCAGTCTACCTGGTGGTCCGTGCACACACTCATATTGCCGAGGAGTATCCGGTAATATTAACACCGTACAGCTTTCCGGACTCCTCAGCCTCTCGACTGGTTCTGAATTAGGAGGGAAACGGAGAGGCCTCCAGTTCTCCTTGTGCGAAAAATGACATGTGTCGCAGTGAAATGACTCTCGCCCGTGCGAACACAACACTAGTCGGTCTTATATTAATGCTTCGCCTGCTCTTGAGGCAACCGGCACGTCTACGTGCGCATGTTACCGTAACACAGGCAGACCTGTCGAGTTAACGCTCGACATATTTAAATCCCTCTGGTGCCCACGACATAACGGAATAGTCCCTCCCCCCTTACTCCTAGTTCTCCCTCGTCTCGCCCTCTTTATTTGCATTCTTCAAGAGTTGAAGATCAAAGGCAGGAGCGATGAAGCTTCCAGGCTTAAATTAGTCTCATTCTTCCTTGACAGAACTGGGAATCGGCAGGACAAAATCCTGAGGTCAAAGTCAGCCTTAGGTGTGCAAACCGCCATGTTCACGTGGCCAGTTAACTCGTCGTGCTCTGCATGGGGGGCAGAAAGCTCACACAGAGGATGGAGCTCCTGTCACGTTGACTTTCTGTCACGGTAACGCTAAGGAAAAGCCCTGAAATGTTACTTGGCACTGGCCCCGTGGCTCCTACTCTCACAATTCCAAACAAATGAAAATACTTCCAAGGCAATTAAATATAATAGGTGAAAAGTAATTACTGAGAAACACTGAACAAAAGTCACACTGACATGTAATTAGAAGATGTCTTTCTGTTACTGTGCAGCTCTAAGTTTAGCACAGAATCTGTGACCTGTGATATTTCAAATGAGTGCAGTTAATGAAGATTCGTCCCCCGTTTAATTCCCCCCTCTGTCCGCAGTCCAATTTCCTTACGTTTCTCTTAATCTACGCTTTTTTATGCTTTGTTAGGATCTTCCCCTAAACACACTGTACGCAAGTCCTCCCCCTCAGCCGATATTCACGTCATTATTGCGCGTCCGCATCTGCGTATTACACTGGAATCGTGGTGGTGTTAACTGGAAAGTTCCAGAACGGTTCCTGTTGTTCTGGATTTATTGGAAACAAAATAGAATGAAACAAGTTGGCTCGGTGAGACGCGCTGTTGTCTCACAGCACCTCGGCTGGTTGGATGCGACTTCAAATCCAGCTCAGACTGCGTGGAGTTTGCATGACCTCCCTGTGTCTCCTGTGTGGGTTTTGCTTTCAACAGTCCAAAGCCCTACAATTTAGGTTCGTTGGTCACTCTCACCCGCCTGTAGTGGTTTCGGGTCACCGTGTGATGGACTGGCGTCCCATCTAGGGACAATATCACTCAGCACCCTGTGCTTCTGATGGATGGATATGAAATAATAATCTTAGCAGCACGTCTCAGATTCTGCATTAACCAATAAAAACTACTGTAAACAAAATACTGCAACTTGCCACTTTTGTTCTTTCCAGGTGTCTTGGGAAGGACGGAAGTGTGGAAGTCCGGATTCTCTCGCACGCTTGTCAAGTTGACGGCAATCGTGATCTTCTTAATCGGACACCTTTAATCGACCCCATCGAGCCTTGTTGGAACGGCCCGAACAAGCAAGCTGAGCAGTTTCCCCCGCTTTGCCGCATACGGTAAATGTCAGAGCAACAGGAGCGGGGATTGTAATATGCCGGCATACTCTGCAGTCTTGTTGTCAAGTGAAAAATTCGCAAAGCGTTACCATACCAACAGGCACACAAGCCTTCCTTTCATTTTCTGTCATCTTCTCACTGCATCCACACATAAAGCACATTTCTAAGTCCATTTTATTAGAAAAAGCAAAACAAGTTCCGAGTTTAAAGCAAAACGTGCTTTCCTTACAGCAAACACGGTAAGAGCTGTCCAAACACATCTTGGTTAAGTGGATGATAGTAGATAGTGTGACGGAGGAGCTTAAGGAGAGAGCAGGTTTATGAAAGACAGACACTAGAACATCCAGCCCAGTCTCCTGAAACACTGTGCCAGAGTGTCAGAAAGAGTAGCGCCTCTTGTGTTAAAGTAACGGCTCAGATGAGGTCTGCGTGGGCTGCGCTTCCCCACATCCACCTCCCTGTGGTCAACCGCAGCCGCAAGACCCTACGTGATCCGGCTCGCGGCATCTCAAAGAACCGGGCTTACGCTTCCCACGACCCCGTAGCACCCGACTCCGCCTGTTCCTCTCGCAGATGAAGACGCCTGTGACACTAACTAAAAGAGAATAGTCTGTTTGAAGGATAACTACAATACAGTTGCTCCTTATAACCCGTAAAGGGTATCAATACTGCTGTCCAGGACATTTTACAAAATCTTTGTAGAAAGAGTTCGGTTCTTTTCACGACCTTTTTGTCTAGTTCCGCTGCAAACCAAAGAAATCCACGTATGGACGACAAAAGATGGTTTAATTGAAAGAATGGTGCATTATTTGAATGAAATACAAGGGTACCGATAATTTCGGCCACGCGTGTCTCGTCCGGGTCGTCCTAAACGGGATTAAGCTCATTTCGGAGACCGCGGAGGAACAGCTGTTCATCCTGAGGTGAGTGTCTGGAGTTACACACCTCAGCGCGTTACGCTGGCGTTTCCCCCTCGCTGCGCCGCTTTCGGGTTGCCTGGCAACATTTTAGCTGCCGGCTCTGCACCCGCAGCTAATTTTATTTATTGTATAAATAAATACTAACAGGGATGGTTCTGCCCGACACTTTGGCTTCAAGTTTTTCCGCCATCAATCTCGGTTTTCTGCGTTTTCTTGCGTTCCTTTCCCTTCTTAACAGCACTGTTCAGAAAATCTTGCCCGCTTAACCGTTGTCTGTCTGTACAATAAATAAACAACAGATTTAGCTGCAGTCGTGGAAAATGTATACACACGAAAACAGCAAAAATGTCTTTTTTACGGGCGACGTAACGGAATATTTCAGTTCTAACACACCCGTGTCGCCCGGTATTTGGAGTAAACTTGAAATGAACAGTATGTGAAATATTTGAACCACGTTGCTTTGATCATCAAGTTAATCGGCTGCTTCCTTTTCCCCTCAGTTAAAAACAAAACGCTCTTATTCTCCAGGCCGCAAGGCGAGATCCGTACGTTCGTCTTTTTTTATGTCGTCGCCGACTTCGGCCGAGGGTTCTGAAGATGCCGGTCGCTTATCTGTCCCGATGTTGTCCTTGTGATGCTTGTCTCGGACTGTTATAAATCACTTCCTTCGATGTGCGATGAAAACGTTTAACCCCTTTTTGGTGCCAGGTTCTAAATGCAGCTCTTTTTCAGAACAAAAATGGAGGTTCTGCCAGATTTGAATACACTTCCAAGGTGGTGCTGCGGATTTAATGCTCCAGTGGATTTTCCACTAACCTGTCATAGGAGTTCAGACAACTGCGTCCCCAGCAGCTGTGTTTTAAAGCAGCAGTAAGGAGTGGTTATCAGGAAATAAAATTTGCTTTCCTCTCCTTTAATTATATGTCTACCCAACAGTCGCATTCATATTTAATCATTTGGCAGATGCTTTTCATAAAACAAACCGCTCAGGGTTCACAGAAGGGTGTTTCATTATGGATGAAGAGCTCCAACAACAAAAAGGCAAACCAGATCTCAGTCTTCCGCAGCCATCAAGAATTTTGTGCCCCCCCCCCACCACCATCTCTTTCTGCTCCGTCATCAATACGTGATCCCAGTTACGACGTATTAGATATTGATACCATTTCACTGAAAAAACCCATGGATACAGATCTACGCAGTTAGCAGTATAGTTTTATAGATCTCGAAGCTTCCCGATCAGGCGAAGAAGTCGGTGATGTTGACAACACGGCAGAATCCCCCTCCCCCAAATGTCTATATTATCTACAAACAACCATGGCACCTTCAATCACTTCAGCACTTTGTTGTAATTCATATTTTAGATATAGTGTCACTTCAGACAGGGTTCCATATTCTCCTGCCCTGCTTGCTGGCCCCTTCCCAGCTCTCAATCAATAAACATCATTTCGGAGGAATTCTGTATTTTATGAGCGGCTGGAATGAAAACAAGAAAACAAAATAGCGAAAGGAGAAAAAAAACACCAAATTAATCCACTAAAGGCCTTTTAGTGATATTGCTGTCTAATCACCGGGCTGCTTATTAAACATCTTCCCATCATTTCACTCCGCCGGCAATTTCATTTAGTCTGAAAGCCATTCATTTTCTCTATGAATCTCCATTTCTACTCCCTGCCACCCCGCCCTTTGTTGTTATTTATCTTGCTCACAAGGAAAACTTCTCTGACATTTTGCCATCTCTCTCTCCCTCTCACTTTCTGACCATCTCCACTCTTCTTGCCATTGTCAAAATCCAGCTGAGTCATTCTACCATTTTCCTAAATGGCGCCGCGCTCCTCTGAACGCGTGACCTTTCACCTTTCTTGCTCGCTTAACTTCACTTTTGCTCAGTCCTGCCATAATTTAACTGCACTTTTACAGGGTATTAGTCCTGACTGTGATGTATGTTATAGAGAGGGAGAAAAGATTGATATTTTTTCACATTTGTCTAATGTTCTTGTTTGGAGCTGCGCCGAGCGCTGCGACTACGTTCTTTTCTATTTATGGTAAAAGTTTAGTACATGACAGCCAATATCTCTTTCTCGCGGTGCCGTGTCATCCATCACGTCCCGTTTTCCACAACACTTGGAGAAGGAATCAGAACATCACATACACGCTACACCCTGTGAGAAGGATGTTGTCAATGGGCGCAGCTCTTCTGTTCCACAGTTAAACACGGACGAGTTCGACGAGACTTGTTTTACACGATACGTGGTTCACACGATTTACTTTGAAAAGATTTACCTAAAAAGGCGGCAAGGAATCGTGGAAGTTCCCTCGATTTTCACTGTAATCGTGAGTCGCACGTCCGTGGGAAGTCCTTGTTTCCGGCATGTCGCCGCTCACCAGTCCAAGGACAGGAACGTCGCAGAGCTCCACGTGGGTGGCGTGTGTGCGAGTGACAACCGCGTAACAAGACAGGAAAACAGAACAAAGGAACAAGCGGCAAGAAAAGGTGATGCTACTCACATTTTGTCGCTCTTCTGCTCAACAAAAACAGCAAAAGAAGGTTGTGTGCAGCCAAGTGGCGTAGAGCGTGTTTTTGTGAACCTCTTCCATTCGGAGGCCCGTCCTTCCTACAGGAATACCGTCCAAAGAAAAGCTCCCGTGCATGACTTGCACTGTAAGAAATCGTATTCTTTCCTTTCTTTTTTGTACGTTCGCAATCCTTCTCCCGATGGTTCGCGTTGCCCCACAGCTGTGCTTTAGCTTCTCCTTTGTTAATGAGGCATCTGCTTCGGCGGCAGTCAGTTAACAGCCATGTGGGTCGTGATATAGAGACACACAAACGGATAATCCCCTATTAAGCAAAGATATGGCCCCCCGGGGTCCACCATTTTATTTATTCTCTGCTCCTGCATCACTTTGCCACCGACGAGCTCATTAGCGACTGTGTACAGGACGCAGAACAAGTATGGACACCGGCAAATAGACGGTCATGTTTGTACTTTTGAAGGATTCGAACTTGTGTTCCGGGTTAATTGGTCACTCTTGTTTGGGCGTGGCCACCTTGCGACGGAGGGACAGTTTCACAGCCTGGTGGCCTCTGCTTCTGCTATAGGTTCTGGACCCCCGCAGGTCCTGCTCAGGTTTAGCACTTAATGGAGATGGTTGAACATCCCTGTCCTCCATTTTGTGGGATTCAGCGCGTAGGATTGTTTGATTTTAATAGATATTGTTATTTTTTGAGGTATATGCTGTATAAAACAAAAAAATGTAGTTACAGCTTTTTGCAACAGGAGGGATTGGCTTTATTTTAAGAACTGTGACCTTTTGTATGTCATAAATCTCTTAATCTCCACTTCAAACAGCTGTTCTCTCCCCCAAGGGGTGACCACACTGCCACCCTACTGCCCACCACATCGTCCTGCTGATCAAAGAATCCGAACACCAAACCCGCCAGGCTGCCTTCCGGGGGGGGGTCCCGGTGCTTTGATTTCAACGTGTTTTTTTTTTTTCCCCCCCGCCGGTCACAAGAGACCGCGGATTCCATTGTATAATCTTGTCATGCGCAACACTCGCCACCCCAGGTGCAGAAACTTGCATCTTAAAAGCTTCTCATTGGAGCATTTATTCCGAGTGCAAAAGCCATTTTGGGGAGAAGAGCAAGAAAGTCACGAGTCCCTTTGATCTCTCTTTTGCCGACTCCAAATCTCTTGACTCTTAAAAGCGGGCCTAGCTTCAGCGTCGGCCAACCTGGGAGAGGTGCGGCAGCGTCGACTGAGTGCAGGTGGCCCTCGGCAAACACATTTCTGCTTCGTTTTAGGTCTGACCCAGCATTATATTCGCAGCGATGGCACGAAGCATTCGGCTTTGATGGTCTGGCATCTGAGCGTGAGCCTCTGGAGACCTTCTCCACGATCACGTCTTTGAAAGGCTCACCTACATCCGTTCGCGTTGCTGCTTTCGCACAGCTTTACCTTGCAGGTGGCTTTACCTTGCAAACTTTTGTTTTATAGGGTCTTTAGCGTACTTAACTGGAACCGCAGCAGCTCTAACCACTGTGCCACCTGCTGCCTCGTATTATTCTTCTGCTTATATTAGTTATTTTACCACGTGAATTACATTTTCCTTTTGTCTAATGGGTTTCCTGAGGACCGTCGATTGCGCTTTTCTGTTTCTCTCTCATTACATCCAATCAATAATTCAGTTTAACTACCTTCTTTTCCCTGTGCTGACAGTTAATGAACGACTACAACCCGTTTCTCAGCACGTCGGAAATTCGCTTTGGTCTCCATTGAGTCTGCAGCTTGGCCTGTTAGCGCTTATGGCAACTTCTGGGTCAGAACGGTAGACCGGTTTTTCTCTGCTCCGGAACTCCATGCAGAGCTTCTGCTCCAGATGGTAAGCGGTTCACCAGCCTCTACAAATAACCATCTCGCTTTGTGTTACGGGGTGAATTTTGCAGAAGCCGGTGGTCCCCTGTGGTCGGGTTATTTGTTAGCACAAGATGATGATGATGATGATGAGACGATACCTAAATGATAAAAACTCTGGAACAATATGAGCACAAAAAATGCAAATTTACTGACATGTCAATGTGGTGCCATTACTGCAGCTGGATTTGTGCTGTCGGTTTGACTCCCGATACTCTGGACTCGTAGGCTTTGATTCGTGTTTATGTAGTTCCTCCACGTGGTGGAAACGGCAGAAAAAGGCAGTGCAGTTACCTGGGGTGACTTTGCAAGTTGCGAGCCGTAAGAGCTTAGCTAAGCTCATCTGATAAGGGACACGTTTCCATCCTTTAACCTCTGCAAATGTAATGGATGAGCTGCTAAAGGGCTCTTCTGCTGTCGGAATCCCAGCCATCACTTCATCAGCAACTTTTGTCGAGAAGAGTAGAACGTTGGCAGTCAGCTGCTGACCCGGCAGCAGCCAGAGAACAACAATACGTTTGAGATAGTCGGAGACTATTTTTCTTTCCAGACACGTTCATTTGCGAGATGCGAGAGATGGGTTTATTTGCAGCGTACGATTCGGCTCTACCGTTTTTGCGTCCGAATTTTCGGTGACGGAAGCACCGTCGTGTCCGTTGTCCCACGGCAACTACTTGCGTGATTTTCAGTGTAATGCAAGGTTTCGAAGGTGTCTACCACCCCCTTCTTCTGCGCACGCTCGTACGTCCCGTGACCGTATGGGTGTCCTCCTGCAGTCAAGGAAATGTGCAGAAGACAGCAGTGATAACACACTTCCATACCCACCCCTACCGTGAAAACCACATGATCGACCATCAAGTCATCTCTCACTCAATTGCACTTATCCCTCCCTACCCTTGTTTTTCAGTATGGGGAGGTGTTTGGAAAACTAATACCAGGTTATATCCTTCAGGGTAATGTGACTGTGGTAAAATTTAAGTAAATACAGTATAATAAATCTCCATCTATTCTTAGTTGTACCAGAGCTCTGTCATCAGAGGCTACATATCTCATCAACGTCATACAGAGGTGCAAAGGATTTTTTGAAAGCTGTTTCATAGAATAAGTTGTACCCCCCCCCCCCCCAACCTTTGTCCATTTTCTGTGAGTCTATGTCCTTGAACCTAGTCTTGCTTCTTAATTTCCCTGNATTTTTCCCCCCCCCCCCCCCAACCTTTGTCCATTTTCTGTGAGTCTATGTCCTTGAACCTAGTCTTGCTTCTTAATTTCCCTGCCTCAGCCAGACCAGCAGCCAGTATAAACAGTTATAAATAATTGAAAATGTTGTGTGAAGCTAATGCAGGATTTCTTCTTGCCCTTCAATATGGGTGGATGTTTTACTGGAGAAATTAGGAACAGGTGTCATTTTCAAGAGCTCTACAGCAAGGTCCCACTTTGGACTTAAACCGGCCGTCTGGAGGATTCGGGCTTGCGGGATTAACTTGTTTCCTACCTGCAGGTACGAGTTGCGGACGAGTTGTGTGACATGCAGGATGCCGACGTGTTTTGAAAAGGTTGCGTTGTTCTATGACTGGCATGTTGAAAGAAGGTTGCTGGAAGGATGGAAACATCTGAGATTAGTACTTCATTTATCCTCGCTGCCTCTTTATGGTGCTGCCTGTTCACCTTTCTCGCAGGCAGCAAGCAGCTCTGAAGGTCATTGGCTCTACAAGCGCCAGACTGACTGGATTTTCTCAGCCTTTTGACATTATCCACGTCTGAGGTGCAGTTGCTACAGGCAGCCTGTCCCGACTTTCCCCGCAGTGTGTCAGCCTGGTTCTGGCTCACGCACTAGGAGTGCAGGACTGGAGCCCCAGGTCCAACGCTGTGATGGACATGGAGAGTCAGGAGGGCAGGGGGCTTAGTTAGGTGCTTCTCACCGTGAAGCTGCTTCATATTATTCCATTTTAGCACATTTAACCCAAACTGCAAACCTGGAAGAGGAAAATGAAATATAAACGTAGTAAAATGAGCAAATTACCAGGAAATTAACAATATGTTTGATAAATGTATTTAGGGAGCAGGAAAAACACATTTTCTACTTCATTTACAAATGGTGACGAGGGAATAATAAAGAACAAACCCACCATGAAACCGTTTCTCCACAAACTGAACGGGAGGTTTGATCAATAGCAGAACGCAGGTACCAAATAACGGGAGTATTTTTTGCTCCGTTTTGCGTTTGATGTTTCAGTTATGTTCACACAAGTATGTAACCCTCTTCCCTTCTACCTGCTGTTGTGCTTAATGTGGACTGTAAAATCGTAGCCAAGATTTTGATGTGCGGAATGAAAAAGGATGAGCAGGTTGCGTTTGACAATATTAGGTTCGGCACTGATAGTGTGGATTTTGTGTTAAATATTAGACTTTTCCTTGGAGCTTCACTTGTGTCTTTCTTCTGATGCAGAGAAGGTTTATTACAATGAGTTTCTCATCTGCTGTAAAATACTAACTCTATTAGCCTTTTGGCAGAAGGTGATAAAAAATGGCTCGATGTCAGACATGTTCCCTGTAGCAAAGACTGGTGCCAAGGCGGCCCTCGTTCTCAGTTATTATTTACACTGACCTCCGAACCTCTGGAAGCAGCTATTAGGAGGAATCCGTTCGTACTGGCAGTGCTCTCTTGGATGTGAAGAACCCTTAAACAAGTTCTCAAGGTCACTTCCTAATGTACCAGCTTTCAGATGAAATACTTACTCTCTCTAAGTTTTTCTTCAACAAAATATAACTCAATTCCAAATGTTGGGTGGCATTCAAGTCTGGTTTTGGGGATCTAGGAATTTTTCTCATCCATCATTCCAGTCACAGGCCAATTATTTACCACCGACTAGAAACGCTGAAGAGGGTCAAGATGCACGAGCCTCTGTACCTGTTTCGTTATTTGGCGGAAATATAATACTTTAGTAAGCGCCTTCTCACTGACCTGCTCGATTCTTAAAAAAATAGATACCTCGATGTCTATGTCGGTCTGAAAGAATAAAACTGAAGAAATTTGACTATGATACTTGTTAGGTTGCACACATTAAGGTAATGACTTGGTTCAGGCTGGATTGGCCCGATCATTTTCTCCTCACACAAAGTTATGAAGATCATTATGTCGGATTGAGAAACACCATAAGATTCAACTGAAAGCACTGCAGTGTTCAACACTCTTCCAGCACGAACCCAAGCTGGACGATGCTCTGCTGATTCCAGATCACTCATTGATAGAAAAAACAGGTTCTGGGAACGGATGTCAAAGTAGGAAAAAATAATGATGGTCTGTCTAATGCTAATTTCTATGAAAACTTCCAGTTATAACATTTTGTTGTAGGCGTTCAAATGGAGCATAAATTGCGGTCCGTTATCTGAAGTCAGGAAACAGCTTCTATCTCTGGCTGCTTCCTGGGGGTAAAATCTCTGCACTTTACACCGATTTAATAAGTGTTTGCATCTGTTCACCGAGGGGGACGTCGAGGAACAAGACTTTCACTCACAGGTGGTTTGCAGAACGAACCTCATTGGTGAAATATGGGACGACCGATGTGAAACAAGCTTATCCATCTTGATCCTTTCATAAAACTACATTTTTACATCTGTGCTCCCCTACAACTAAACACTTCCTTTAAACATTGCAGTTTGGAATGACGTAACAGGTGATAACCTGGGACCCCCGCAAAGACACCAGCATGTGGTCAGTACTGCTCACTTTTTAAATAATCCTCCAGTATTAAAGGGTCTTTTGTACAGAACAAAGAAGTGCTGATTCTCACCAACTGTTGGTAGGACAATGTCCACCAACAAAGCGCAGAATGTTGAAGTCAGGTGACCACAGCGCCGGTGCATCACGGTGTCCGGGCTGCAAATGCAGGTGCAGATTTGGATCTCGATCTGTGTAAAATTTGCGCTCAACACCACTATTCACATAACCACTGCATGATCCTTTTGTCAGAACAGGCGCTGGTCAGACACCTGCTGCCACACCTTCCAGCACCAGGATATGACTGCAGACATCACCTTCAAACAATGTCACAATGCACTGGACCTGAAAGTAGAACACAACAGAACAGCCCATTGACCAGGTAACTCAAATAAATAATGAAACTGCATAACCATATATGATATTTTCCACATTAAGCCCAAGTTTATTCAAATATTTTCATTTTTTTATTCATTTCCAGCCGTTGCTGTGGCTGGAGCGTATTAGGAAGTGTTTTACTGTCGGACAAGGAATCAGCCTGTTTGCTTGTTTTAGGGCAAGTCAAGAATTATAAATGGGAATAATTAACTTTTTAATAAACAGTTAATTAATATGTAAAGATTTGCCATTCTTAGGCCAGTCTGCCTGACAGGTGGAGTTAAAAGCTACCGATTTCTCCAGAATATAGGCTGTAGGGGCAGCCATTTTGGCCTAATGGCAAAAAACCAGATCAGACCTAAAGCGCTTCCAAAGTACCTGTTTACGACCTGTTTTAATGTATTCCTGAAACGTCCTTAGAAACCAAACACTGCTGTGAAGTCAAATGACCTGGACGATAATTTGATCATTAATAAGATCAAGTTCACTTTTCCTGGAATGGGGTGCAGTAAACCGGGTGGTTTCTAGCTAGCAGAGAGAAACAGCACAGACTGAACAACAGCGACAGCAAGTATTATTGTTTTTGAGGGAAAAAGATCGGCATGACGTGGAAAGTCGTGCTTAGACTCCCGCAACCATGACCGGGATGAGCTGGTTACGCCTAACAGATGAATGGAACTCCTTTAATTCCACCGGCTCGGTTCCCTGAGTTTTTACACCACTGACAGCAGGAGATGTTTTCCAGCCACCAGTGAACCGAAGGACCAGTTTAGCTGGTGTTTCCACAACCGCTTGGTGCTACAGTTTTAAATAAAACCTGACTTAATAATCGAGGCAGTTGGGAAATAGTTCTGGAGAAGATTCAGTGCGAAAAAAAGTTTCATTCTTTTAACACCGTGGCCTGTTGGCATGTTTTACTGGGCGGGAAAACTCAGCTATAACAAGGTCAGATATGCTGAGGTGAAAATAGTGAGTTTAATGATGCCAATTCTGACTTGCCAAAGAAACTGAGGACAGTCCAGTTTGTTACTGAAACTCATTCTGCACACACTGTGGAGGTCTTACTACTGCGTCAGCTTTTCCTTCATAAAAGCGGTGTGAGACACGGCCTCCACCCTGGCCGCGAATCCCAGGGCCACGAGAAGATTTGCGCGCAGCGATTCCTCCGTCACACTGGCTGAGCTGCCCGAATTGGTGGAAGATGTTCCTGGGATGTTTGTTGAGATCTTGAGGGAATAACTGTGACTGGGCAGTGCTCAGGCTCATGGACCAGGCCATGGTTGGAGCTCTGCATGCACCAGCGAGCCACAGCAGACCACACTGCCCTTTGCTTCAGTGTATATGAAGCGATGGAGCTGACGGGTGAGGGAAACAGTCACATGGTCGCTGTCAACATTTTGCACGGCTATTGGATTTAAGCAGGCAGTGGCACCAGTATTAGACATGTTTTCTACTCATCTTTGAGCTGCTGATACTGATCACAGTAGACCAGTTTGCCGTAGTTTAGTTCTCTAGTATTACCAGCCACCATTTCTGCCAAAGGTTGTCCTGATGGTGGAAAACCGCTTGGCCATTGTTGTGAAATCAGTTTCTCTTCCCTTCCTTTGGCCTCCTGTCCTTATTGGTGCTGATGGATGAATATACTGAGCTTTCCACACTTATTCTTCCCATTTCCGCCCAGATCGATCTCTGCCCCATCAGCCTGGCAGCCGGTCACGACTGTCCCACCGTCAGACTCAGCAAAGGTAAAACAAGGTACAAACGTCTCTTAGTTCCTTGTAAACACTTCACAATCTAGCACAGGCCTTTTGAGAAGCAGGAGCCCAAGGTGTCCCCTCCCCTCCCTTCCCCGGCCACCCTCCTCTGCTACGGTTTGGTTTGGGCGGCTCCGGTTAGAAAGGTTAAAAATAAGTTCTGAACAATCTTTGGTAAATGTTGTGCTTTTCAATAGACTGAGTTTTGCTTTGTTTCTTCACGGCTCACCAGCGTGAGCACCGGCGTGTTATTTGCGTAAAGTGCCTGACGTGTCGTTTTGATTGTTTGCTTCAGATCTTCAGCATGGGAAGAAGCAATAAAAGAACGAAGTCCACCCACCGCTACCCTCCCTGCCCAGACATGTTACATCACAGCTTGGTCCTCCCACTTTCTGTCTTTGTGGGTCATAACAGCCCTTCCAACGAACTTTCATACCGAAAAAACATACGTAGGAGACGTACGAAAAGAGCAGCATGTAATCCCTGTGTGACACACAGTAGTGTTTGGTCTAATGAGTATCTCAGATAGATGGATAGATAGATAGATAGATAGATAGATAGATAGATAGATAGATAGATACTTTTATTTATTTATTAAAACTTCAGCCAATGTCACCTAGATCTTGTTCTATTCATGAGTTCTTTGCATAAGTCAGAGAGCTGGCCGTACATAAGGGAGATGGGGGTTCGGCCAGAGGTCGACTCTGCTACGTTTCGCCCTTCCGGTGAATATGAAATAGAAGTGAAGAGCACTGCGCCAGCTCACTAATGTCAAAAGTTTTCCTCTCATTCCTCACACTGTCCTCTTAACGTGTCTCTTTCAAAAGTGACAGGCGAACAGTTGACAGCCAGACTCCTTAAAAACATTCGAAACATCTTTTTCTGCTGCTTCCACACGAGGACGGTTCAGCTGAACTGTGACAGTAGCAGACAGAACACCTCGATTTTCAGAAGCAGAAAAGTCGGACTAGAGCGAGATACAGTTTGGCCGCTGGATCGAGACGATGGAGAGAAGCAAGGCGGCGGTCTTCCTGGGACTCTCCTTTGTCCCCCGTCGTTGCTTTGGCTGCCACTGCTGTTCAAACACAGGCCAGACTGTCCTGCTCCTTCTTCCATTTTGCTGAAATGGAAGCTGTTTCTTGTGCTGAATGGCTTGTCAGCATGGGTCACGATAGAGAAGAACAGATTGATAAGGAGGATGTGTAAGGGGAGAGGAGCTTGAAAGGTGGCACCAAGCGGGCAACAGATGGAGGCCATGGAGGAAGGAAAACACGTGGATTTAACCTCTGGCAAGGTGTCCAGTGGCAGATGCCCAGGCATAGCCTGAGGACGTGGGAGAGGAGCCCTTGGAGGAGATGGAAGAGCAGGAGTGGTTCTGAAGACGAAATTACTCCAAATCCATACTGACAACAGCACGCAGTAAAATGGAAGGAGATCCATGACTGGGTTGACAGTTTATAGGATATTAACCACTGTTTGATGGACAGGTTATCGCCGTAGGTAGGAAGTGCTTTAATACGCTGCTGAACTTCTGTTTGAAATTAAATCGCCATATTTAGGGACTTTTTACCCGTCTTTATGGAATATTGAAGTCTCCAAGCAAAAATAACAAGTAGCGCTGCTTCTGGACGCTTTACTTTTGCTTTCCTGAACTGTCAGAGGTACGCACTCGAGAAGGAAAATCCCGTATTTTTTCCATGCCAATAGCTGATGGCTACGTGGCTGAACTGAGCCGCTGGCGAGTTTTTGCACGACAAGCAGAAATTTTCTCACGGCCTTTACAAGTTACGCCCAACAAGAGAGCGATTTTTGGCGCCTGTGAGGAACGGGCCGGGAGCGGCGTGACGGTCATTACGTCTCTGACCGCAGATCTCACCTTGTGTTCTGGTAGCGCGTTGTGCTCCAAAGTAGGGGGTTACCTGTATACATATTCTCAATTCCACCCTTTTTAAAGCTGAACTTACTCTACTGGAACCAATCTTCTCAAGACTTGTGTGCACTTAAGATACAAAAAAGTTGCGTCCTTAAATTACGTGCTTAAGAGATGCTGGAAGAAAACATCGCAATATTTTGTTGCAATGGCCACATTGAGTCGATGCAGTTTATGAATGAGAACGTCAGCAATGCGAACGTTCCCGTTGTAGCTGTCGCTTCTTCCACATCCGTCCCGGTTTATAAGTCTCCAGCACCGGTGCCGCGGACGCATCTGAACGAGAGCTTTGCAAGAGAAAGACACCGACACGCTGCTGCAGAAAGCAACACGCGCTCAAATTTTGGCTTGAGGCCTAAACCCTCCTCACCATCTGTCTTCCCTCAGCCTGCCGATTTTTTTTGTTATTTTGGGAGCATTTCTGCAGCTTTCCACGAGTTCCTTCAAAAGCCCCACGAAACAGATTATTGGTTTCTGATCCTTTGAAACTAAGAGGCCTTAACGGCTCCACTTGGAACAAGGCCCCTTTGCTCATGTGGGTTGTTGGAAGTATCGGAGGTCTTGTTTTCCAGACACCAGATCAAAAGGTGCATCTCCCGTCTGCTGCACCTTTGGCTTCCTCCAACACACCTTTCCTTACACTGGTGCCAGGAAGCCAGTGGATGTTTTATGGTTATCGTGTCTTCCGTTCACTATACTCCCAAAATGGAGAATCTCAAATTCCAAAGACCACACAGATCTATCAACTTGACATTAATAGAGGAAACTAAGAGCAAGTTTCTTCACATAGATCGTCACGGCAGGGACCATCCTGGGAGCCGAAGCAACAAGCTGGAAGTTACAGTACATTTATTGATCCAATGAACTGACTGTGGTGTCAGAGTTGAGTTGAGTTGAGTTTCTTTATACAGATCTGCCCTCGGTAGCTGTATCACTGAAGCCATGGTCTTATGCCAGCAAACGGTTTGCTTTCTTCAATGAGATCCTTATGCATTCAGCTTCATGACCAAAATTGTAGTGCCACCCTGCATGCAGGAGAAATAGGAAGTAAAAAAAGAAGCAAATGAGTCACGCTTGTTAAAGATGGTTCTCGGAGCTCGATGCACGCGTGAATTGTTTCATGGCAAAGGCAGTGCAGTCAGGTTTTATTCTGCTGAGTTGCACTGTAGCGGGGGACGGCTCTCGGGTTTAACCTTGTCACACACAACTAGCGGGCAGAAGGACGAAAAGCCCTGCAGAACCTGCGGAGTCCGGTGGTTTGCCCTGTTTTTCTCAGGGCCAAAGGAATTGTCCCTCCGTTTTTCAGCAAATGCAAAAAGCCATTTTGCGGTAGGAGGGCATCAGTATATGGATATTACAGATGCTAGAAGGTCTTGTATGTGTTCTGTGTTAGCAAAATAGCTGTTTTCACACAATCCGCAAGGCCTTTAATGATGCCGGAACCAGTGTTTCCACAAACTACGCAGAATTTTGCGTCGCACAGCTTCAGTTAAGAAAATCAGCGATCGTGGAGACTGTGAACCAAATGCATGAAAAGGTTAACTGCATAAATCCACGTAGTGAAACTATTTTACACAACCTGTAGTCCAGTGTCTAAAAGCGTGCGTCGGTTTATCTGCTGTGATTTTATGTGCTTTTACTAATGTACAGGTTTTTAAAAAATCCCCTCAAACAGGCGGCTGGAGAAGGACTGTTTCAGAGGTGGAAAAAAGACGTGTGGATAAAGCAGTGGAGATACACACACACACACACACACACACACATGCACGTGCTATCAAACACAATAGGGACTGAAAATCTGTGGCTTATGTGATTTGTTTGTGATGTCAGAATCACAATGTCAATGGTGTAAATAATAAAACATAGTTTGGGCGTCTGTGATGTAACCTCAGGTCACTGGATGATTCTAGTGTTTCAGCTTCACAGACCATCCCCAGGTGACCCAGTCAGGGCTGATCAGGGCCTGGCCGGCATCCAGGTAGCACTATCGTGAACCCACTGCTCACATCTCCTGACCCACAGCCATCAGGATGCCCTTCTGAAGCCTCAGTTGTAGCTTTAATGACCGTCCCCCTTTAACTACCTGGATACTCAGCACTCCGTGGGTTATACACAGCAAATTTCCCGCAAAGCCCCTGCAACCTACTCTGATGGGCATATAACTTTCACACCAATCTTTGGACTGTTGCACCAGCTCATTGTAATGCATCTTCTTCCTCTCACCAGCCTCCTCCTTACATTCTTTCCAAAGGACTATATGCTCCAGCAAGACAACCTTTCTAGAGGCTTCAGCAGCACCGTCATAGAAACGTCTCAGGAGCTGAAACGCTACACTGTCTTCATAAATCAACCGACCAGCAAACGTATTCTGTCACCAGAAGTCTAAAACTGGATTGCCACAGCTTTGATCACTCAGTCATGGTACCGAGGACAGCCCTGATCCTCAGTTGCTGAAGATTTGCTCCAGTGTCCCTTTCTTATGGCTTTAAGCTTCTGAGGCCACATCCTGGACACTAGATTCCTTTAGTTGTTCCTACATTGTCCATGATCCCTGCTGCTGCGTCCTTACCATCCTAGTCATCCATTCTTGTTCAGTTACTGAGTACACGTCATCCTCAGCTTAGGCATCTCCTATCCATGGGTCTTATAATACTACTGTGAAAGAATGCTGCTCAAACGTGTTGTTTCAGATGTTGCTGTACTCACCACCATTCAGTGCTGAAGGCCAGCTTCTCCCTGCAGGACTGCTGCCAGCACACACCACTCCTTACCTGTCCTCACCTTGATTCCAGCTTCTGCAGCACTTGAATAGTCTGTGTCCCTGTACTGTAGTACTTCCCTTGCCCATGTTGCCCTAAAACCCTCCTCTAGACTTCAGAAGGGTAACTTTACCTTCATGAGTTTCCTTTTTCACAAGCTTCTCCAAAACGGAAGGAGTGAGTGTACCTGTTCTCACCATCAAGTCATCTGTCAAGCTTCAGATGGATGGTTGCCTGACACCTGACTTAGTGCCCGCACCTATAAACTCCAAGTCTGGCAACTTTGTGAGCGCATTCGTGGCACTCGGGATCACGAAGAACTTGTAATTACCCCCTTTCTTGAGGATTTCCCACTTAGACCGTACCCCTCTTACTGACACCCTACTACGGAAACCAGAATGCCTTCCTTTATCTCACTCAAGACCTGGTATTGTACTAATATCATCTCCACGTGTGCGGAACGGAATCCCAGGTGTTTCTGACATCTAATTACAACGCTGTTAAATCTCTTGTTCTCACATGCCTCTAATCAACTGTGTCACTACACCAGTATGTTCTAAACACCCTGGGGATTTCTCCGTCCTGCACAGATGTGCCAAACTATGCATTCTTGGGGAGAAATGCTGTAAGACGCTGAGTGAAAATACTAAGCAGACACTAAGCAGACAGATCATTCTGAGCTGGTTAGTCCTGTCAGAGCCTTTTTAGCAGTTTTTGGCAACACTTGTAGACCCAGCAGGGTTCTCCACATTAGCCTGGTACTGAACTTGTGCTCGACTTCCTTAGTGCTTTTTGTACCTCCTTCCAGAGCAGGTTTCCACTTGTTCGCAGTAGTCAGGGGACTTTGTGGTGTTGTCAATCTCTTGCATTGCCTCAGGAATTTGTCTCTAGAAGAACTGCTGTATGCTGTCAACAGGTAATTGGAAATTTCTTCCTTGGAGCAGAGCAGTTGCTCACTGTGTTGTCCCAGCAGCCATCTTGTCAACTCAAAAGGATCAAAAAGGCGTCCAATTTTCCGACTAACCTTTCCACACTCTTTTATCCTTATCTTGCCCCATTGTGCCCTCTGTAAACTTCAGTTTCTAACCCTAACAGTGCAGCTCTTACTCATACAGACCTGCCTTAAATCTCATACTCTCAGTAATTGCTTCACAAGTCAGGATTGAAGTGATCGAGAACTGTGAGGGGAAGATTGTCAGCTCCAACTATAAGTTGCTAAAACAAACAGTTACGAGTTTCATGTTTTGCGGAACTTGTCTTCCACGGTTTGCCTAGAAAAGTTGAAAACAGGAGGTTGAGTTCACCAGCCTAGGCTGCGGTGTTATCTCCAGGCTGAAGGTGGAACACAGGCCTGGGGAGGATGAGACGATGCTGTTGTTTAACAAGGGTGGCTCCCGTGTTCTCAAAGAACCTCCCGGCGTGGTCTGTAATCCTTGATATGGGATCATTTGTTGTTCTTGAACTAAGATGGTCCCTGTTGCTATGAGAACAGATGATATAAATAGTATTTTGTTCAATTGACAGTGATTGATGGGTGATGATCACCCATCAGAAAAGTCACGCACCCAGACACTGTCTGCTGTGCTCCGCTCAGGTGTATATGTAATAGCTCTATCTATACAGCCAAGTCATGGTTTGTTTGCTTGCTCTCTACCCATTGCTTTATTTTTTAAGCCATAGACTTGAAATTTGACACGCAGTTACTTTTAAACCTAAATGAGGTTAAACACAGACAGACACACATATAGACACACAGGACTACAGACAGTTCCCAGCTGATTGGTCGAGATGAACACAAATGGGCCACTTCACACACAAGTGCTTTCCACTGGACTACTTTCTACTTTTCACGTAAACTTTACGGAAGAGAACTTTTCCAAACAAACATACAAGAAACAAAACTTAATTCAGTTTAATGGATTCGATGACTGCAATGCAATAAGGCACCCCCCCCCAAGGCCCCCGAATGTTTCAACACCTCAGGCTTTTATATTGTCGTTTCAACTGTCATCTGATAGAACTGCAGAGTAGAAACCATTTGTCAGCAGAACCAGTTCATATGGTTCAAACTGTTGAAGAATTTTCTCAAACAAGAAGCCAAACAAGTGAACCTTCATTATTTATACGTTAGTTTTACTGCGCAGCCAGCAGTTTAACACAAGTTACATACATGCATGAGAAATATTAAGGTTCTCTGGGGGGTCCTTTGTGGGAGGATACCCCTCGGTACCACGCTGGAGTGAAGTCCTTAGCAGCAAGGAACAATAAGCTTTTACATTACAGACCAACCTTTGGGGGGGGGAGGGGGCTCAACTGAAACATATGAAACAATAAAAACGATCTTTTAACAACACAAACTGTAACCAGGAAGAAACAGAAAAACACAGAACAGAAAAAAACTACATTAAAACGGCTACTTTTCATCAGCTCTCCTGTGATCCTGTCTTACTGTATTTTTTAGGACTTATTCCACACCTTTTATTCTTAAATGAGCACAGTGCTAAACAGATTTTTCTTCTCGCAGTCGAACACTCGTACAAAGCATTTAAATACAGTATTTGGTATGAAAAACACGAGACATTAATTTTCAGTCAAAGTCAGAAATGATTTGTGGTTAAAGAAGAAAACAAACGCAGCTCATTGATATAAACAGCTTCATACAGACAGACGTAGTGCAAGAACACAGTTGGTTTTTCACACCGCAAGCTCAGTACAAAGGCATTTTCGCCAAGCATGTTATGCGTGCGACTCTGAAGGACAACAGGCAGTAGAACCACACACGTCGACTCCTCATGGAGACGCTTAAGAAGATTGCAGAACAGAGCAGACTGACTTAACTGCAGTCCTCCGATTTGCCCCTTTCTGATAACCGCATGTTTGTCACACTGAGCGGTTCGGCTATGTAGACAAAGTGTAACATTAGACAAACCAGGTTTTTAGATGAAAACTTCCTTTGTTTGAGGAACAAAGTTATCCGACATAAGACACTGTAGAGATGCAAATGACAGAGAGAAAGAGCTAAAAATGGGCTCCCTGTGTGGAGTCTCCAGTAAATAAGGTGCAGTCCTCAGGAAAGCAGGGCAGAAGTTAGAAGAATGTAATCACGACTTGGCTCTCTCCTTCTCCACACGTGCCCTGGTCTCCTGGTACACCTCACCTCACGGGGCCTCCTGGACAAGCCTGCCGTAACTTCAGGTGTACCAGCAGCCAGGGGTTTGGACGGATGGTCTCTCCTGCAGTCCTCAGCTCCATGATGACAGATGAAAGTAGAGCTACTAACTGTCATTACTATAGAATCACTTCATGTCCTCCCTGCCCTGCTGCCAGACAGTTTTTTCCTCTCCTCAGCCGCCAGTCATCTTACTTAGTTAATTCTCTGCATGTTTAATAACCTGGGTTTCCAGTGTCATTTCAGTCCCATTTGGTTACAACCTGGACCTTTGAGTTGAGATGATGATGATGATGATGATGGACAACACGTGACCAGCAACATGACCCAATTCTAGCCACAATCCCAGTCCATGTTTTATCCTGCATGTCCACACTGGCCCTCGTGAAGAAGTGTTAACCGTGTCCTGCAGGCCTATTATTGCATCCGTTTCTACTGAATTGGTCCGAGAATCTCTTCTTCTCTGAAGGTACTTAAGAGTCACTGTTAATTCATTAGCAGTTACTTATTAAGTGGAAACCCTTTTCCCAGGCCATGGTACCCAACTCAGTGCCATATCCACACGTGTTTATTACCTCGAATTTGCATGGAAACCCAAGAGCACCTCGGTTCTTCCTCCTCTACCACCAGCCTTCACCTGAGCTCATAGGTCCTTCAAGTTGTGGTTCAGTTGAGCCTTAAATTAGTTCATTATGTCACAATTGGACAAATTAGTTCCAATCAATAGACCCTTTGTTTCCAGTGGTCTGTATATATCTTTAAATCATCAGCTACTGAAAGGAGGACAAATTTGCCCGGTGAAGCAAATAATTGCTTCATTTGTGTGTTAGAGAGCTTGGATTAGGCAAACAAGGAAAAATTGAAGCCCTTAAAACATGTGCGTCTTCGGTGGCCACGGGGTGTAGATTAAAGAAAGCAAAAAAAATGGACTAGATGTGTATATTTAGTTATTTTCTCAGAGTTGTGAAGCATAAACTAATGTCAGGTTCCCATAAGGTTGATTAGATGTTTTGCTTCGTCTCTCAGGACCAACACTCTTTATAAACCTCTGTACACTCCGTTATGTTCCATATTTATGACATGGCGTTTCACGTGGCACATTGTGCAAAAATAACTTCTCACGATTTTTCATCCAGACAGAAGCAACAGTGAGATTCTCCTGCAGAAATCCCTAGATATGTGCGGATTTTTAGAGATGCGCTCTGAGAATTGACTTTTATTTCTTTTGAAAAATCCTTCCTCCTACCCTCCAGAAAAGCACAGTCCTAGGAACAGTAAAAATACTGCGCTGCACCATCAAATTCCCAGGTCTCCAAGGAGCCCCGAGTCTGAGGACAGTTACCCCCCACAGGGGGAAACGACGACAAAGGATTTTTTCCAATAAACAAACAAAAGTAGCCTGTGCTAGAAGATGGACTGGGGCTTATGATTTTAGGCCTGCAATTTAAACGCTGGCGTCGGTGAATTTATTTCCTCGATCGCGTGACGTCCCGGTCACACAGTTTCGTACTTTCACCTCTAAACCCTTAATACATGCAGAGAGTCAAACAAGTCAGGAAAGCCACCTTCTCCTCTGCAATTTCCGCATTTTCCTCCCTGCTGTTCCGAGCAAAAGTGTAATATTGGGATTTTTTTTCCAATCCAAGATGATGACGCCAGACGTTCGCGAGAAACCACCTTCGAGCAGAACTAGAGCTTCAGACAACAGGACAAAAGCGTATAAATAATGAAGAGCTAATCGGCTTGTTATCGCCGCGTCGGCTGGTAGCAGCTGAGTCAGGCTCAACGTGCCGGGTCTTGTCAGGCGGGCCTGAAGGCGGTGAGCATTATTTCTCCTGCAGGACCCCCCGGAGCACCACAGAACATCGATCGCACCATTTCCGTTCAGCCGTTTTTGCTGAAGCGGTTTGTTTGGCATTTTTCTCGATGCCCAGCGTTCCACAAAAGCGGGGCTTTCGAACCTGGTTTCCGAAAACTTCCGTTTATTCACCACCAGCTGCGGGCCTGATGGACCCTCATTTGCGGTGGAATTAATCGTCTTTCTTTCTTTGGCCGGGAGGGAATGCAGGAAATCCTCGGGATCCAAACTCTGCGTCTCCGCATCTTCGCTATAGCAGCTCTTCAAAACTAATGCCTCGATGCTTCAGTTTTCCACTTGAGACAACTGGAAATGGACACTTTGCATCCAAAAAACTTGCCATCCGACACGTTTTCGGGGGCGAATTAGGGATAAATACTGAGGGATTACTGTACTTTACTGTATTTTACTCTGTTATTCAGTACGCCTTCTGCTTTAGACTGTAAGTATTCCTCTGAAAGCTTGACCTCCTCGGTGGGGTCAGTGTGGCTCTGACCCGCTTTACCCAAGTTGGCGGCTCATTTGTTTAAAGCTCAGCGACGTCCGGCGCCATTTAACAACCAGCTGCTGTTGCCGTTCTGAGTGACAGCGCTGGGTTTGGGCTTCTCTCCCATCACCACGGGGGGCATGATGTCGCACTTGACAACCTTCAGCCATCTTTATATGGCAAATAAGGGGCCAGCTCTGTTGTGAAAGGCAGGACTGTTCTGACCAATGTGTGTTTACGTGGCGCGACGTGAAACAACAGACTCTACGTACTTTAGCCGTTAGAGCGTTTCGGTGTCTTTTACGTTACTTACGTAACACGGATTATTTTTTAAACCTTCGTAAAGCCTGATGGGCGAACTTGTGACTTTCCAATGCGGTGAACAGAGGCAGGAAAACAGTGGCTACCGAAGCCGGAAGTCAGATCTGAACAAGAAAAAGACGACACCCCAGTACGCAAATCTGATTCTTGACGCTGCTCTGCACGCAAAATGCGTCAAATCACATGACGCGTCTCACCCAGGGTCCACATGGACTAAATGCACATGGTCTAGTTCAATGCTGTCTAGGTCCGCATGGTCTATGTCCACGTGTTGGCTGAGCTTGCACTCCATCCCCACCCTTCACCTAGCAGATATAGAGCCCACGAGATGGCTCGACGTGGGTGTTTTGGGCTAAACCTGTCTGGGCTGTGGGTGTTGCCTGGGCCCAAGGCACTTGCCAGCATCTCCTCCAGGCCTGGCTCCACAGGGGAGTCCTGGTACACCCGGTCTGATCTGGACAGGGTACGTTGTTCTTTTTTGTACTCGTGGGGTTAAGTGTGGACTGTTCTTCATCTAGACTCTCCCCCTGACCTGTTCACCACGGGGAGATCATACCAGGAGCTCTGGGGTCTAAGGTTGCCACCACAGCCCTCATCAGGACAAGCGGGACCGGGAACCTGAACTGAACTGAACTGAACCAAGCTGAACATCACGACTAGGTTACTAGGCACAACTGCAGCTTGAAATGTTTTGTTGAAATTTTGTACATTTTGTGTAGTTAAATTACAGCTTCCAATGCAGCTTCTCCTCTATATAGAATCAGAATTTATCCGAATGTTAAAGTAAAATCCATCCATTCATTAACAGTAACCAGGGTCATGGTGGAGTCCCAGGAACAAAGGGTGTGAGGCGGGATTCACATACACAACACACTCACTTATACATCCAAAGGCCGTTCAGAGTCAGCAGTTCCCCTGAAACACATTTCTGGACACATCTGCACGCGCGCGCGCGCACACACACACACACACACACACACACACACACACAACATGTAAACAACACGAGCGGGATTCAACCCCTCATCCAAACCCACAGTCGAGGATACCTCCCTGCCAGGGCCCTCTTTGCCGCCATGGCAACCATTAATAAACATCACTACATCATGTCACCTCAAAGCTGTCAGATAGTTTCCTCCAGGTCTGAGTCATTGCCTGACTGGTAGCTGTGATTGAACATTTGGTGAAGAAAACAGCCTTTGCTTGCTGGCCTGCAGGATTCCATAAAACATGACGACTGACCGTACAGTACGAATAACCGGACTCGGTTTTTCACGGCAGTTGAACAAAACGTGTAAACCTCTTTCAAAAAAGGTTACGCACGATAACTGTGGAGCAGAAAGCTGCGGACGTCCTGCGTGTGAGATCCTCAGAAGACCTCCGTCGTCATCAGGTTTTCTGTTTGTTGCATTTATTGTGCAGGTCATTAATAAAATGACAACCTGATAAAAGGACACACTTAGACGGTACATAGACAACATTAACTTTAAATCACAGCTTCCAAATAACATTGCTCAGGTAGGGGAAAGAGTAAGATATATTGTCAGTCATGGAGCCCCTCACACACACACACACAAACACGCAACAGTCCTGACAACCCCCCACGGCTGCTCACAGCGCTGGTTACCGTGTCTTCCTAACACGTTTGCCTAGTTACAGTAAACAGTTGCCATGACTCCCCTGTTGAGAACCCTGCTTACGAGTGAGGACAGAACCCCCCGCAGCAAGAGACAGGAGCGCAACCCCAGATAACAGATGACAACCCCAACCCCCCGACATCCTCACCTCTGCCGAAAATCCCGACCGACTGCCACGCTTACATGCAACGAGTGATTTCCGTCTTCCCATCAACACAACCTGCACGGAACAGGACGCGGACTGTGTGCATCCAGCTTAATCCATAAACCAACACTAACACTAATTTCCACTCGGTTTTCTTAGGAGAATCAGAAGGGTCCGCCGTCGAGGCCCTTTCGGGCCACCCGAGAAAAACGGCGACGGATCGGAGACGCCGGAAGCGAGATGTTGAGAGACGTTCAGAAGGAAGGGCACCGGCAAAGTGTGTCGGTTAGCAGGTCTGAGACGAAGGCCGATCAACGTCACGTAGGAAGAGCGAAGGATTTCAGGTTTTGCTCCAGCTCCCCCCCGGAAGACAAGACGACACACCCTGTGTTGTACTGACATTTACCGCTCCTCGCCGTACGTGTGTACATGACGGTGGCCGCTGCGTCCGCAAGGCCTTCCGCCGCGTCCTTCTCTGCATTAAGCCGACCCCACGGTGAGGTGCACTAAAGACCTCCGGGTTGCTGAGCTTGACACTGAAAAGCGACTGCTTCAGTCTCAAGTGGTGGCAATTAGTTCAAGGACACAAGAAGCCGTTTCTGAGAGGAGATAAAGGAAATCAAACAGAGCAGCACATGAAAGACTTTTAATGCCCCACAAACTGAGGTTTCAATAACCCTGCTGATCAAATACATATATTCATGAAAAAATCAAAGGCCGCCCTCTTTATATCCTCCGTCTGCACTCAAGGAAAATACCTTCCTCACCCGTGTGAAGTCAACAGCGCAGTGATCCTCGGGATTCTTTCATCTCCCTGTCGGCGAATCGCAGAACAAGGACGTTAAACCGTGGTTCGGCTGGCGACGCGCCTGCCCGGGAAGACCTACCGCGAGGCCTCCGCTATCTTCTCCCTGCCGCCATCTTGATTTTCACACCAGCACCGTGAACTAGAGGAAACATCCCCGTTCCCGACCGAGCAGGTTATGGTCTGCCTGGGATTTTAGCCGAAGGCAGGAGCCTCGCCGCACTTGTTACTCTCTCCTCCTTCCATCGTCTCGACTACTTCCATCGGTCGCAAGTACACTCCCACACAACACCCTCTGTGCCACCCAAAGGTGAGGACTTTGCTCTTCCTCGACACGGAACTGTCACAATTGGTGCGGCGAAGGCGACTCGTTCGCGGCGGCGACCGGCCGCGCCACCTGTGGCTCGTCTCTCCCGGAGCCGCTGCAACAGCTACCGAACACCACCGGCCGGCATCCAGGTCGCAGGAGGTGGTCCTTAGGAGGAGAGGAGATGCGGGTTGTCCGCGTTGTGTTGTGTGTATTTTTTAGCGGTAATTAGGACGCGGACCCCTCCCCCGCTCGCCAGCTTACTGCTATTGTACACACGGCGTCCTATATTCTCCAACTTCATTAGAATGCCAGATCCGCCGAGAGTTCTCCGCTCTTCTTCCATTAAATGAGGCGTTGTTTGTTGTTCAGAACCGGGCGTCTGTGTGCTGAGGATCAGGGACCTTAGCTTTCGCAAAATTTTCATTTACATAATGTTTGAAGTGCAGTGTATTGACTTCTTTTTCGCTTCTTTTTTTTTTTTTTTTTTTGCTTATTCTACTAACTTTTCTCATTGCGGTAACTTTGCTTTTGCCCCAATTATTTAAATAAACCTCATTTGTTAACAGCGACTCCAATATAAACCATTTAAAGTGGATGCAGAAGAAAAACTCAGCTGAGCCGGATGTGGTCGGTGCCAGAAAGCTGCTGAATCTTCTGCGTCGTCTGTCTGTCAGACGCAGGTCGGCTCCAAGTGTACCGGTGAGAAGTCGGCAAATGTGCAAATATGTCTCTCCTTCTTAATAACCTCACATTCTTCCTGCTGTTTACTCGCCGTGATGGTTGCTCTGGACCCATCCCAAAGCCATGAGAATGTATTCATCAGTAGACCCCCCCCAGCTCTCAAAACATCTTCATTTTATGTGACGCCATGAGGTGACACCTGCCAGCAATAATGCATTTTAACCCGTTTTCCCCTTTTTAGTTTGGAAGACGTGGAAGTGGATCATCAGTGCACCAGCCACGGAGAACATTCAACCTTCTGCAGCTTCTCCTGCGGAACTTCTCTTTGTGGTTCTTCTTCAGTAGCGCTCTGCGGCTTTTCTGAAGCGTGAATAAATGTGACTGTCGGAAGTTTTTGGCTGTTTTATTTCTTTTTATAATTTATACCATTTGTTTGTCTTGCTTTTGCTTTACAGAAGAAACTGGTTCATCTCGACCTGGACTGTGCGCCACGGACACGGCGGTTGCGCTCCAGGGTTTCGTGGTCGTCTTCCGTTCGCTCCCTGTCCTCGTGCTCGGTGTCGGACATTTTCTCGGCGGGCTGGGTGGTTTCACCTAACGGACAGAAAGTCGCTAGGCGGCAACAACTGGCTGACCTACGACAGACTGGCCAACTTCTTCAGCCAAGTTCACGATCGGAGAGGAGTGAGAAACCACCCGTCCCAAGTGAACTCACTAAAATTGTCTGCTGGTTTCAAAGTAAAGATGTCAGTCAGAGCCAGGAGGGGGTGTGGCCTGGGAACGACTGCAGTCTGCCGGGGGGCCAACAACTGTCATAAAATTTGATCTACCAACAATTTAAATTCTTTACGAAAAATATGGATCCGAAATGGCAGCGATAAGTCACAGCTGCTGTGACAAGTGCCAGGAATAGCCATCATGGTCCGTTGAGAAGAGGCTAATTCGATCGCTCGGTGGGGTTAGTGTAGGGAGAACATCAGTTACTCGGATTGCACGCAGTTGAACCTCAATAATGATGACGTATCGACGCGTCTGGCTCTGCATTTCGCGTTTGGTGCACCTGTGCTTCGCGCTCACGGCTCTCGCTTGAGACCCGCGTCCTGCAGCAGACTGCAGATCGGACCGAGTCAGTCTGATCTTCTGCGATTTAACTTTGGCCATAATTAGCTTTCACATAACATGTAAACTGTCAGCCTGTTAGTCTAAGAACAAGTTGTGTCCAGTTACTGAGACATATAAAGTGTGAAGAGTGTAAGAGGTGCACGTTTGTTGAAGGGTATTTGCATAAATAGTTTGTCCTTGAGAACTTGTTTTGTTTTCCTCCTCGCCCAGATGCCAAAGATCTCACTGAGTGTCTTTCTGAAACAGAACAGAGGGAGATTGAAAGATGGTTGAGATTTTACACTGTCTTAAATGTTTTACAGGCTGTTTGAAGGATCTACTGCATTTTCATCACTATGGTTCAACTCCAGGTTTAGGTTCCTCCCCCAGGAAGGTTGTTGAAAAGACTTCTGTGGTTCTGAGGCTGAGTTCAGGTGAGGACACAGGTAGGTCTTGCTGCCGCTTGACCCCGCGATGCTGCAGTTTCTTATTCTAAAAAGTCTATTATGTTATGGTGGAGATTGACCTGTAAGCCCTCGTCGCGGATCGGAGATTGGAAGGATAACCTCACACGTCTCCTTCTGCCCCAACAGTCAAATACACCTTTATGCATCTCAGAAACAGAGTAGAAGATGATATGCCTGGAACTAAACTCTCCCTGCTATCCGTGTTACGTTCCGCTTGGCTCCAGCAGGTGTTTCCGATGTTCTATTTGTCCGACCCAGGTGGTTCAGACACTTCCTATTTGATCGTGTTTCATCTAACCCTAAGCCTGATCCTAACCCTAACCCTGACTCTAATCCTAAACCTAACCCCAAAACCTAATCTTAACTCCAACGTGTATCCTAATCCTAACCCTAACCCTATCTCGCACCTTCCAGGTCCTAAGCTGGGCAAAAGTATGTGAAGAAATCTTTTGGTAAACACGGCGTTGCACTTTTATTTGTCCGTTTATACTTACTTTCCGACAGACCCACTTGGAGGATGACAGTATGGAATCGGTATCAAAGTCTCAGCGACTGTGTTCAGTCAAGCCACCGTGGAGCCCGGTTGCACGTCCCCGGCTCAGCGTGTGCAGAGCTCCCCGTGCCTGCCTGCGGGATTCCATAAAACATGACGACTGACCGTACAGTACGAATAACCGGACTCGGTTTTTCACGGCAGTTGAACAAAACGTGTAAACCTCTTTCAAAAAAGGTTACGCACGATAACTGTGGAGCAGAAAGCTGCGGACGTCCTGCGTGTGAGACCTGCGTTTGACCGGCGCGGCGGGTTTCCCCTTCGCCGACGCTGCGGCACGTATCCCACACTGCCCTGGGCTGCACGAAGGAACCCGCAGCGGAAACTACAGGCGGACGACAAACAGCGCGCTTCCGCCTTCTGATCCCAACCGTCCTAACTGAGCGAAAGTAACACGACGGTTATTCCGTGCGCGCATTCGACGTGAGAACGGAGCAGCTCGAGCGAACGCAGAGAACAAAGGCTCCTTCGCGCAGAATAATGTTCTCGCTGTTAGTCGACGTTTAACGCTCGGTCGCCGTAGCGCAAACCGAACGCCTTTCTGTAGCGCAGCCGCCGCCAGTCCCGCGCAGCTCGACAAATATAAGCGTTCATTTGTCGGTAAGTTGGATTCTTTATATCGATCGTGTTAAACCCAGCTACCTGCCGCAGCCCTGCGCTGCTATGTAGCAGTCGGGGTATTACAGCACCCCGCCCTGGCTAAAGGCCCGGCGGGACACACACCGCATGTGTAGCTGGTACTGTGTTATCGTGCCGCTGTGTGGAAGGCGGACGGGGGTGAGCTGGCCTCAGGCTGACGGAGATAATCCCTCCATGGGCCCTTTCTGGCTGTAACCTTGTCCTGCGGGTGGAAGGAGCGTCAGTGTTTCCCACACCTGCAGTGTTACACACCGGCTCCCACACTCTGCCCATTCTTTGAGCCACGTTTCAGTTTAGCTGCAAAAACGCATCACGGGTCTAAAATGCCCCGTTTCGGCAGTTGTGTATCTAACAGTTTGCTCTCTTCATCTCCGTGGTTCCAAATCCTCTGTTTTTTCCCTCCTGTTCGCTTCTGGCAGATTCTGTGGGAGTTTTATAGATTTGCACATCCACACTCCTCCTACTTCCTCATATATTCACAGCCGGGAGTTTTTTCTATTTTTTTGCACAGAGGGCCAAACCGAACCCCTCGAAGTGGAAGGGGAGCTGCAGGTGGTAATGTGATCGTCCATGAAAGGTGCAGGAACGTGTCAGTGATCAATACCGGTCCGGCGTTTGTGTGTATCTGCGCCTTCTTCTCTGTCCCGCTTCGCTTCACATCCGGGTTTCCTTGGTAGCATCGGTGTCCTTTTCAGCCTGGGAAGCGGTTTGGACCTTTAGAACGTGGGAAGTGCTCCACGTTAGATGTGCAAAACAGGAGTTTTGCTTGTTTTCGGGGGAGGCGCCGCTGTAGGGCACTGTGTTGCTCCATGTGTGTCATTTTCCCTGCGACACAGCCGACTCCTGTGTAGCGGAGTAATGGGCTGGATCAGGAGGTGCGGAGAGCTGGTTACCGAGTGCTGGTTACTAAGCGACGTTAAGGTTTACCCAACTGCGTTTCCTCCGAGCCCCGAAGACGGCGCCGGACTGGTTTTCTCAAGCAAAGAGAGGTGGAGTACGACGACAGGCCTTCTGGCGACTCGTCCTAATATCTTCTCCCAGTAAGATGCTACACCACGTTCCGCTCCAAGTGTCTCCTTGTACGGACAGTAGACGGCAGAGCTGAAGACTTACAGCGAACGTTTCAGAAAAGCCGTTCTGCAGCACATCACGGAGTCTTCATTCCCTCCGACGGCCGTCGAGCGATGGACGAGGGTAGCGAATTACGGCGTCTTCTTTGTTCTTTCTTCCTCGTTCATCAGAGCCCCAGAAATGAGGGCGCCGCTCCTTCTCGAGCCCCCCGTAAGTGTGTTTACCGCGATCCTCCGAACTGCTGCGCGTCGGCCTCCCTTTCTGGCGCTGCGGACAGAGGGGATTCAAAGGGGCTTAATTGAATGGATCAAAGTGGCCAGACTCATCCCTCCAGCCCACTGCTGTGATCCTACCCAGTTGAACTGCTGCATTTCAAGCCAAAGTGCAGAACAACAAATGCGTTTGCCGGCTCTCGGAGCCGCAGAGAAGAGATATATTTAGAACGGCGACACTTTGAACGCCGCGAGTCTCCTTGTCTGTCTTGCTTACAGTGCGCAGGGCAGGAAAAAAAAAATCAATGACATGACTGATGCCAGCTCATCTTTCCGTGAATGAAATTCACCTTCGACGCTCCCTGTTACGACAACAACGATGATAGCGGGAATAATACGTTTTACTGACATGGCATCCTCCTCAGGGCTGAGCTCCAACTGCAGAGGTTGGTTTTTGGACTTTTTGTCCTCTGCATGGGATTGGAAATGATGAAAAGAGCAGGACATGCAAGGCGTTGTTTGTTTGTTTGTGCGAAACCTCGTGGCTCTTCATCGAAGCGGTTCTTCCGTTTCGAGATGGAGCGAGAACATGAGCGACACGAGACCCGGGGCTTAACGCCCGTCGTCGCGACGGATTAGTCGTCCGTTCGGAGACCGGATTGCGGGCAAATGGGTTTCGTCTGAGTTTAGCTCATTTTGTTCCGTTGATCCATGTTGCCAGTGCCGGACTGAGCGATCGGGCCGGTCAGGATGGAGCTACCACCTCCGCCCCTCCGGTGGTCCTGTCCAGGTGACTACGGCATCGGTCCCCTGGTCTGCTCTGTCGCCCTCCGTCCATCGACGTGCGGCTTCTTTCCGAGAGCTGAGGTGGTCATTTCGGCTTCCGCGCCCTTAACTCACTGTGGACGAAGGTATCTGAGGTCCCGGTGCTCTTTCTCGCCCGATAAAAACGGTGAAATTTTGACGCAGAGATAAATAAAGAAATAAATAGGATGGGCAACACTTCAAAAATAGCCTGTAAATCTGAGCTAAAGCCTGATTTTCCATTCGTCTCCCGTTATTGTAGTGGTAGCTGGGACCCCCCCCCCCAACCATACACAGAAATTGCTTTGTAGTTAATGCTTCACAGTGTAGAAGCCATTTTCATTTAGACAGTTAAACGCAACTAAACACCATTACTTGACCCGGTGAGCAGCAGGGAACATCTTGTCGTGGGAAGTGGGATTATTTCCCTCATTATTTCCAGTTATTCTCTATTAAAGTGCTCGATTCTTGTCTCGCTGGTTTAGCAGGTGTGGTGGGTGGTGCTAATAGCAGTTATAATGATGCTCGTATTTATCACAGTTTGCCACGTTTCGTCGTCATATATTCCCGGTTTGAAGTGCCATAAGCTATGATGTAAATTTCCATTCTGTACAAATGCGCCAGTCGCCTAATAGCTGCTCAGACACGACCGTTGGTCAGAAGGAGGAAAAGTCGGCTGATCCCCTAGGATGAAAGTGAACCAAACCTAAAGCCGGTGGGTGAACTTGGGGGCAACCGGCTATGCTTGCGAACCAAACAAATCACGTTTTTTTCTCAACTTTATCCGACCGTTTTAAAGCTGTGAGGGGCTCCGACTTTCGGCGAAAAGCCCACAAACGTTTGCTGCCAGAGAGTCTCCATTTCCACAGTGAGACTTACCTAAAAAACGGCTTGCAACTCCACCATAAAAAGTTTGACTCCGCAGTAGATTAAATCTGCGATAAAATAATGGCAGTTCAGCTAAACCACAATGCTGCTGGTGAAGTGCTAAATACATTAGCATAATTTTAAGCTTAAAACCTACGTGCGAATTCTGATTATGCATTAAGCATATTTTTTAAAGACTCGGAAATTAAGTGAGTCGAAGGGTCACTGGTATCGGACCTCCGAGGGCTTCAGGAACCTCCAGTATCTACTGCTGCTTTAAATGAGATTAGCGATAACAAATTTTGCTGTACATCTGTGCACCAAACCTTCCAAGCTATGGATTCTTGAAGATGCTGTAACGTGGAGCAAGGAGTAGAATCCACAGGATCGGATGATGTGTCCTCACGCATCTGCAAGTTCTTCAGTTCGCCCCCAGGATGAAGAGCAGAAGAATGTTAGAAGGGCAGGTGGCAGAGAGCAAACGGAAAGAAGGGAACTTTCCCCCTTCTGCTCTCTCTCAGAATGAGATGCAAAACATCTCCAGGGTCACCAGAGTTGGGGAAGCCAAACAAGTTCCAACAGTGAAAGTGGCAAACCCAACAGGGGTCTGAGCTGGTGGTGACGTCCCCTGGAAGGAATCCCCTGGAAGCCCTGAGCTTAGACTGCCCGCCCTCCAGCACCAGCCCCACTCCACAAAAGAGGAATGTTTGATCTTTTGTGCTGCGGGATCATAGTGGGGATGTTTTTTTCTTCCCTCTTGACTTGCAGTTAAAAGTGGAAACTGAAATAAACAGTCTGGTTGACAGAAGAACTTAAACCTCATCTCATCGCACTCCTTCCTGACTCGTCGTAATGTTAACGTTCCAAGGCATCATATTTTTCATTGCAGTTTCTTATGAAAATGTTCTGCAGTCAAAATGGCCTGAATTTCCGCTTTTACGCCATTTGGGGCAGCAAAAAGCACTCAGAGGTGAGAAGGAGGAGGAGGAAATCGAGAGAAGAAGAGCCTATTCAACTATTAAGCCGTTTATTGTAAGTATTGATCCAGAGGCAAATTGTATTATATTATATTATATTATATTATATTGTTATGCTTCTTTAACAATTAGGGTTACACGTCCACATCTTGGTAAACGTGCTTTGGGAGAATCACTTGTTTCTTCATGGCCATTTAGAATAATACATGCAGTTCATTGGAGAAATATCTTCGTAAATTTCATACACTGGATAAACAATGAAGAATCTCTGTATGTTTCATATTGCCGCCTTTTTAATGACTGTCCGACCTCCTAATGAGGCCTTAACTCTCACCAGAAATGTGTGTGAAACACAACCGTGGCACTCGTGTCACAGTGGGCTTCTGCAGGACTCCTAAAAAATACGTTTTACTTCCTAGACAGAATGTGATGTGAGAACGAGGTAAGAATAATGAGGCCGTGAGTGCAGGTCAACCCTTTACCTCTGCGGACAGTAAACAGACTTCATGTTTACTACAAACTGCTGAAGGTTATGATCGGAAAAGACAGACCGGTATTCCAGGTAGTCGTACGGCTAGAATTTTTTTTAATAAACAAGACTGTAAATCTGACCTTTGTGCACCGATTAAACTCCAACATCAAAACACATTACTTTGTGATTGAAACCATCGTACATCCAACAGTCGGCCATCGACTTACAGCCATTACTTAAAACCCAACATCCTGATCCTTCGTCAAAGGCGATATCTTGTCAGAGATCTTTCAATATATCTGTCACATTATATACCTTCACAACCAACGTCCGGATGGAACCCGAAACCATCAGCGGAGACAGCTTTGCAGAACAATACAAACATGTACAGATCCACCATTCATACACTTCACCGTTTCTTTAAAACATCCCAAGCTTGATTTCACCAGAGAGATGATGTTATTATTACATCGTTCTTCCTGAACATATGAGCAGGTGTAACAAACCGTAATATGTCCCGTGTTTATTTAAAAGTTGGCTTCAAACACAGGCAAATTATTTAGCGGGGCTGTCTTTCCTGTCTCCAGGCCATATCCTGAACAACACTGCTGGCAACCTACAAAGGCAGGGAGAGACGCATATATGACCACGATAAAAGATAAACCCTGGAAGTGCAGAGTCAAACATTTCCTACTGTTTTCCTTACGACGGAATGCAAAGTACACAGCGCTTCACAAAGAGAGGGAAACCTTTTGTACTTTTTCCTATGCAGGCCTCCATTTGCCTGATGGTTTCCATCATTTTGTAATTCGGAGGCGTATTACATTCCAAAAAGTTGTTTAAAACATGCCAGAGCTGACTAATGAAAAGATCTACAGCAAGTGAGAGGTATATTAATTTTAAAAAAGCCTCAATTGAAGTATCAGCAGATTAAAAGCCGAACACAGAAATGAGAACATTTGTTTGTCAAACAGCAGGCCTAGCAGTCCGAACCCATTTTATCAGGTGTTTATCACCTATTTTTATATTTTATTGATGCTAATTGCAATTTTGAGGGCTTTGCTGAAATGGAAATGGGAGAAATAGGCCCGGACTGCTGTCACTTCCGCTTTTTCATGGTTTTTATGATTTCGTATTGAAGGGTGTGACCTGTAATTGTTTTTTTTCCCATTTATCCATATATTATAAGTTTCATGCTGTAGAAGATGTTTCAGTTTATTGGTCCATCTTCATTTTTGTTCTTATATCATCCTTCTGCTGCCAGAACATGGGATAGTGTTCAAATCCACACAGAATTCTCTAGAAAGAGCAGATTAGCACGGATGGGATAAGGGAAAAAACAGACAGACCTTCTTCTGCACATCTCTGTAGCATCTTTAAATATTTTACTAAGGATGCAACACATAACGTTGAGTTCCAACAGCCCAACACTGAAAGGAGAACCTGAAAATACGAGTAGAAATAATATGGAAATATCCACTGAGCTGAGGGACACGTCCACTGTCTACCTCTGCAGCGGAAGAGCTGTGGTCTTTTCCTCCGTGATCCTCTTGTTTATTCAAAAATGTTTGAGCGCTAACAGCAGAAACGCGACGGCACGTGAAATATGTGGAGATCTCGTGAGCCCAAAACGAATGACTGGTCTTCAAAACTGTCAGCGACTTTTCTCTGCGTTGACCAAATATTTGGACTTATTGAATCCACACAGCCTGGTGTCCACCTAACAAACCACAGTGCAAATCAAAGGAACTGGACTCCAGGTATCAAACCTGTGTCCTCAACACCCAGAACCCACACAAATCCTTGGCAGCAGCCCCAGAATAATCCAGCTTTTGCTTTAGCTCTAGGATGGAGGTGAGGTTACTGCAGTTCACCAGGCCTGGAGGAGTCTGCTCGTTCGCTGACTCCCATTGCACACGAAGCACAATATCTTCTGCTATTTGGACCACATAGAAGCATTTTATCATCTCTGCCACTCCTACCACTGCAAATGTACCGCACAGGTCTCATAAAACATAAATATATGAAGTAGTACAGTCTGTTAAGTGTAATATTTCAAGTGAAGCCCTTGCTCTTCTGCCCCACACTGAAGCCCACTTGATTGTTCTGGAAGACGGAGAATTGAATTAAATGAACTTTTATTGAATTATGACTTTGTCCGGTGTTCGGCGTGTATGACAAGTGAAATAACCCCCAGAGACGGTTCCCCAGATGACCCCCCCCCCCCCCACACGTTACTCCATCTTGTTCCCGTCCTCCACCTCCTTGTTTGTTTCCGTGTTCTCCCCCTTCCCAAAACTCCAGCCATCGTGCTTCCTTTGTCAAGATCGCCAGCCTTCGTCGCACCTATCTGTTTCTTAACAGGTTACACCTGTTCGCTGTGCGTACACCCCACCCACTCGGACCCGCAGTCGCAGCCGTGAGGCGACCGTGGCAATGAGCTCATCGCAGTGATTTATCCATTTATACACCGGGGGGTTTCTTACAGGAGCAACTCAGGGTCAGTAGTTTGCTCAAGGGCACCGAGGGGATTTTGCATCAGCGACTTCTGACTCGAAAAGCAATCGTCACGAACACAACACTGTCCACTTATAAATATTTCTGTGTTTGCAAAATTCCGCCACGGAGGAGACTTTCAGGATGAAACACGACCCTGAAGATAATCACTTCTCACCTACGTGTGGTTTTCACTTTCTCATCTTTATCCCACGATAGCGCGAGTCTAGGCAGCCCCACCGCAACACCTTGGTGAAATTCTGACCGAGTCTGCGGAGCTAATGTCTGCGCATCCATCCAGCCTTCGTTTCGATTGAAATAAATGGTGCAAAAGGACTAGAGAATAAACTCGGGGAAAGTGCAGTGTTGCCGGTGAAAAATGCATTTAAAAAAATGAAAGGAAGACGTGTCGGTGCCTGCACGACATCAGATATTTGATTTTGAATACGAATATTCGTACGCGATAAGAAATTCCCTCGATAAAGACGTTCTTCTCGCACTAACCGACAAATCACCTCATCGTGCAACAGGTCAGTCGGGACACGCTTGGTTGTTTTATTTAGATGAGCTCCGTATTAAAGACGGTTCCAGTCGAAACCACGTAAATTATACATAATGAAAGCTAATGGGCGTTTTTGGTTTAACAGTCAGGGTACGGCGAGGAGCGAGGTCTGCTGAAGAAAGGAGAGGCCTGAATGGAGAAAAGTACCTCTGCTTGTCACAGAGGGATTTCTACCCTTTCGTTTTCATTCTCCGAGCTGGAAATCCCACGTGTTCGTGGACAGAAGAAGCCGTTGCGAAAACAAGCCAGTCATTTCAGCGAACACATTTCTGCTGGACACTTCTGTCGCAAAAGTCCGCTCAGTTCCATGGACGCGGATGGTTGTTTCGGATCGATGAAGGCAGGAGGACGTTAACGGTTCTGCATAAGTTTGCCGCAAATGAAATGTTGCACCGGACATAAATGCAGAAAGATGGAGACATGGTGGAGGCCATCTTAAAGACATTTACGTGCCCGATCGGTAGCTTCGTACGTCAAGAGTTTGCCGTGCTTTTTCCTGTAAGCCTTTCCTACGAACATCTCAACGCTTCCCCACCCCCGGTGGCAGCAAGTAGTGAGACCAGCGGTTGTAAGATCGATATTCCCCCGTCTTTCTTATCAGAGCAGTTAGAATGATCTGGAGAAGCATAAGGCATCATTTTCTATTACCCCGACGTGAGTTTGGCGGGATACTGGTGCCGCCTTCCTTCAGTACGGTTACGGACAGGGACAACTCGGCATGTCCTGAACCGAAGTACTCAAGACAACATTCTTCTGAGCAAAGTGAGTCATTTTTACTACCTTTGCGTTCCTGCCTGAAGAAAAGAACAACAAGGAGGAGCAGGGTTTGAGGAAAACGAGAAAATTGCGTTTGGTTACTTCCTCTGAAGATGCGGCCGGCACTCTCTGCCATCAAAAATCCATCAGTCAGTTCTTTTCCGATTACATCTGCTAAAAGGCACTGTTCTATTTACTGGATACATCAGCAGAACAGTGATCTGTCCAGATATGTGGATGTTATAGGAGTCCTGAGGGCTTATCTTTGTTCAGCCGCAGATGGGGAGATGCTGCTGAAGGCCACTGTGCTTCCAGATGGAATTAGTATTAATTCGGTTAGACTGCAGGATAGAGTGGAAGCAGAAACGTGTCGAGCCCACCGGCTATCTGGCAACCACCAGTGCACGAAGCTGGTATTTGCAGTGGCCCCTGACAGCAGTCATACTTTCCTCACACATATTCTTCTAAACTGTTTTCCAGTGTGACAGAATGCTGCTTGGCAAATGGTGGAAACTCTGATCTGAATGTTAGCTTTGGAATTGTACCTGAAAGCTGCAGCAAAACAGCTCATCGTGTCTATGTAAGACCGAGTTTTACTTTGTCAAAACAGTGAACGGCTTGTGTGGAGTCTGACAAACTTGACCGCACAAGAATCTTCCTTGAGGTCAGAAGAACCTGTGTGCCACGTTTCCAACCTGCAGCTTGAAAAACGCACACATATACATACAGATATAAATACATATAAACACATATCCACGCACCTGTACCCTGGTATTCAAGCGCCTGGTTTGCGAGTTCCTCATATAACAGGAGGAACGTACGAACAACCAACTCGGTATCAGAGTCAAGTCCCGGAAAAACAAGTCCTACCTGAGCAAAACGGAAACGCATCGGAGAAATACTCAAACCTGGCTCGAGTACGAGGTTGAAGCCGTAGGGGCAGCACCTCGCCCAGCATCTCTGCTGTCGGTCTTTGCCTCGCGTGGCCCGGGTTCAAATTTGATTTTGCGCAGTTCAGTCAGCAGCAGCAGCGCGTAAGAGTTTAGTCAAACAAGAAAGAAACCAAACTTTTATGTGTCTATATGCTCTGGCTTTGGGATTTTTGGGAAACGTATCACAGCACGAACCTCGCTTTCTGGCCACTGTGCTGTTCAATCAGCCACAGAAATTGACATGTGAAAGAAAGTGGGAATGAATAAAGACGATAACAGCGAGGATAATGCAGCCCCCGGAGCCATTATGCATTTAATGGGCCGCCTGCGGGTCTCGTGTTGGAGCGGTCGGAGGTTCTCCTCTTTATCTGCGTAATTAACACGGAAGTAATGGAACAAGCCCACCGGAGGAAAGAGCGTCGGGCCGAAGCTTTGACAGGATCTCTTGGGTTCACGACCTCCTTCAAACTCAGAGACACACTGTAGTATCATTTAACTGCAGGCCCACCCTGTTACTTTAGGACTTTTGAGTCTCGGGGTGATAAGACAGGGAAAGTCTTATTCATCGCTTCACGCTGAGACATCTTCATTATGGCTCTTTAAAGTGGTTTACCCATTTTCCCACCTGCGGGGAGGTGTGTGAGGATGTTGCTGACAGAAGAGCACATCCCCACCGACAGCCTCTTTACCTTCCCGCTGAACTGTTCCGCCGATACAGGCTGATGGGAGAGATACGTAAGCAGATGAAGCAAAAATCTCGAATGATTCATCCACGTAGCGAAAACCGGACTGATGTCAGTGGGGCTGAATTACACTCAGGCTTCATTCACAGTATTTTTACCAAGATCATTGTACCGACTTCAGAGCCTGCCCTGCCGCTAAAGGAATTCCTTCAGAAGTTAGAAAACTTTGCTTCAACATGTATGTGGAGCAGTAATAGGGCAGCTGGAACATAAGGGTGGAGCTTCGCTACCAGATATGAGACTCTACTACTGGGCTGTAAGAATCAAACAAACATCTGACCAGCTCCATCTCTGGTTCTACTCTTCGTGGGCAGGAATGGAGTCAGACTCACGTTACCCAAAACTGCCAAGGTCCCTGCCTTTTATTAATACATTTCGCTCGATCATGAGAACTTTGTCATATTCAGCTCTCTCCTGACCTGGAGAGACATTGAGGAATATCTGGTCCTTCTCTCTGGTCTCCTTTTGATCCAGACCTTCACACAAGCAATATTCAAGCTGGACTCACGAAATGACCGCCCAAAGGTTTGGTGGACATGTCCCGTCTGTTTTCAGACCAAACAATGGCTCTGAACATGTAGGAAGCGATTTTGGGCCGCCCACGTCTTTAAATACCAACAAACGTGCCACTTTATTACAACCTCGAGCAAAAAACAAAATCCGGAAAGTGGAGATCCAACAGTGAACGGCTCCAGAGGCCTCATTTCTGCATTTCCTTCTGTTTTATTAAATATTAGCAGTAACTCGTACACAGTCGCTCAACTGCCTGCAGTTCCGTGGAGTCATTCGATAAAAAAATGAATCGTTTCACCCATTAAACACGTAAACTATATCTTTTAAATAATATAGAGAATATATCTTTTATCTTTGTATCTTTTAATCGTGTACAATTCTAACAATTTGTACAAAATCTGCGCTTCTAGTAGAATTAAAATCACGTAACTCGTGTAACTAAATAATATGTAACCTGCAACAAGTGCAAACTTTTGTCTCACAATGGTGACATTCTAATTTTCAGAGCAGTATTATGTGCAGTAGTCGTATCCATTCCTTTCAACATATTAGGATAAATGTGAATTTAAAATTTCCCGTGAAGGAAATGTCGCCATCGGGTGAAGCGGATGCTATGAAATCGAGGACAAATATTTTTCCACGCGGCGGAAGTGGAGGAAATGAGCCCGGTTCTGAGGGTTAAGTTGCCGGCGCTGTTGAGGTGGACGAGCTTCACCTCTGTCAGCGCTGCTGCTTGGGCCCCATAATGGATTTGGACGGCATTTTAGTCCCACAGCAATTAACTCTTCTCCTCCAAAACCACCCTGTCAGACTGAGCGAGTCCTCCCACGTCCGCTTGCTGTTGCTCCCAGAAGCATTCCAGATACCCACTGCTTCGCATCCACATCTAAATGCTGGTCTACCTGAGCGAAGCTTCTAGCACTGCAGTCATAATCTCCTAATAATGTTTTTTACCTCTTTTTTTCGCACGCAGTAAAGCCTCAGTTGGGGCTCTAGACGTGATCTTGAGGAGTGGAGCACTTAATGAGGCACCACTATCAGAGATCATTTATATAGTGTCCTGTACAGACGCACCTGAACACTGAGCGTGTGAAGTAGAAAACCGGTTTATTACGTCTTTAACTGAGTCTACAGTGAGGAATCTGGAGATTGTAGAATCCAGAATTGGATTAAATGAGTCAGCCAGGCAAGTGTGGTACTAAGTTGTGGGCAGATGACAATATGTTTGCTTCCCACAAGCTGCAAAAGTTTTAGCACATGATCGCTTATATTCCCATTGCTGGGCCTTACAACACACAGCATCTCCTGACCTTCTCAATCCTCCTCCATACGAATCTCATTCCTGCGAAGGAGAGGGACGTGCTAAGAAACCACTTGCCAATTCATATGATTTTTGGGACAATGTCCACTTTCACCCAATAAATGCCTTACAGGGACGGTCAGGTTTCCACCAAACGATACAGATCGCTTTCCTCGCAACCTTCTCCATTTCTCAATGAGGTGGACAGTGTATGATCATTGACCTCATGGCCAGCTGTCTTTGCGAGCTGTAATGGACTGTGCTTGGGAGAACATCACAGTGGAGGCTTGTAGGGGATGGTTGCACCACACAGGAAGTGAGGTAGAATGTTCACACATTAGACTGCTGTCCCTTTACTTCTAAGACCTTGACGTTCCCATGGACAAAAGAGCATCAAAACAAGTCTGGGATACAATTACAGAGCAGTACAGATCTTAGTACAAGAGCGTCTCAAAGGCACTGAAGGTACATCAGAGGTCAGCGCAGTCCATCAAAAAGAAGTGAAGAAAACATGAAACTACAGCCACGCCATCTAGGTCAGGCCCACCGTTTCAACTTAACCACCGAACAAGAATGGAACTTGTCGGAGAGGCTACTGTGACAGCTTGTCACTGACTGAGCTGCAGAAGTCAGTGATTATGATTGGAGATGATGATCAGGGCTCAACAACCTCCAGAGCACTGCACAAAAAGGGCCTGTGTGGAAGGGTGGCAAGGAGGAAGCTCTGGCTGAAGAAAAACACCTCCTTGCTGTCCAAAATGTCACTTGGAAGATACTGCAAAGATGTGGCAGAATGTTGTGGTCTGATGAAAATAAAGCGGAACGTTTTGGCTTAAAAAGTACGCGGTTTGTGTGGAATAAATTCTGCACATTGCTGGTAACATTTTCACCTGCTGTAAGTTGTGGTGGTGGCAGCGTCATGGTGTGGGGGTGCTTCTCAGCAGCAGCGACTGGCAGTTCGGTCAAGATTGACGGGGAGATGGATGATGCACGATACAGACAGATCCTGGGGGAAAACCCGCATCTGTCGCTGCAGAAACTTTGTGGCGGTTACTTCGCTCTCGTGGTGACGCTCAGTACGCAGTGAGAGGAGATTCACCAGGACGGCTGCAGTCAAGTCTGGCTGTGTTCAATCAGCAAACCCCGATTATCAATTTAATTTGTTCCATCGACTGTGCAAGGAAGTAATTGCTTTTTCGCACGGTGAAACAGGGGCCGGATAAATTTGTTCCTTAAATAAATGAAGCAACGATGTAAAAACGGCGTCGTGTGTTTACTCGGGTTCCCTTTTGTCTCATATTACATATGGTCTAAAGACCTAAAAACCGCACAGGGTGACAAATGTGCAATAACTGGGAAGTCAGGAGGGGGGCGGATACTTTTTTCACAGCAGTATTCAGTGCGTCGATATTATCATCGCTGCACTGCTTTGTATCATTAATGGAATAACGTCTGTTTTTATATCGTTCTTATTATTTCTCTCCATCTTGATGGGTTATGAGCAAACATGGGGGTGACTGCGGGCCCAGGGATCCTTAAAAATGTCCGATTCAATTCAACGATACATCTTTGACTTATGAGATTTCACCTTATGAGCCGATTTCCGTGAAGGCATTACGCTCCCGAATAGCGGGATACCTGTATTTATAGACTTTCAGCTGTATAAACAACCCCCCCCCCCTTCTCATCCCGCCGCCTAGCGCTGGCTGTCTGTCCAGGGCGGTGTGCTGCACCTGAAGAGGAGCATCCCACAGGTCAGTGCGTTGCAGCCGCCCTGCGTTCGTCTCTATGGGAACCAGTGATGTGAGGCGACAGGTTAAGTGCTGACCTCTCCTCCGGGCTCCATTACACGAGGGGCAGGATGCGTCCGCATCCCAGACGTTCCCTGCCTTCTGCAGGAGACCGAGAGCCTCGCGTCCCGCTAATGGGTTACTGGTAGAGGTCACCTGTCCTATTGATCGCCGTGGTGCTGAGACACCTCAGAGAGACACTGTATAGATTAGAGCACAATAGACGATTTGATTTCCCCTCAGATGATAAGTCGAGGGGTATTTCTATTTAATACTTTGCCTCAACATTAGCAAATTCTGTAGCACCACAGTTTGCATCACCTCTTTCTGCGCTGTTTTCTGACGGTGCTCCCTTATTTCTTGTATTTTTAAGAATGTCATACATTCACTGGCCACTTTATTAGGGACCCCCTTTGCTGTCAGGACAGCCTGAATCCACGACGTGGATTCAAGAACGTGCCGGAAACTTTCCTTAGAGATTCTGCTCCATGTTGACTTGGTTGCATCACGTAATTCTGCACATTCATGCTGCCAACCTTCTGCTCTACCGCGTCCCAAAGGTGCTGTATTGGATTGAGATCAGATGACTGGGGAGCCACTGAGGTACTGAACTCATTGTCATGGTCATGGAACCAGGCTGAGGTGACTGCTGTGCTGTGCGACACGGTGGATCATCCTGCTGGAAGTGGCCATTGGAAGATGATAAATTGTGGCCACAAATACTCAGATGTGATGGTCAAACGCTGTTCAGCTGGTACCGGGGACCCGATGCGACTCAGAAATTATGTCCCCACCATCACACCACCACCACCAGCCTCAGCTGTTGACACAAGGCAGGTTGGTTCCGCACCTTCGTGATGCTTATGCCAAATTGTGACCCACCACCTGTGTGTCGAGATTCATAAAACCAGGTAACGTGTTTCCAGTCTTCGGCTGTCCCGTTTTGGTGAGCCGGTGCCCCTGGCAGCCTCGGGCAGTTTTTACAACATTTGCCCTGTCGTGTTTTGTCACACATTCCACAGGCCTTTTGGACTTCTGATACAAACATTCCGGAACACTCACAAAGGATCGCCATATTAAAAGTGCAAGAGTTTTTTTGTCAGATAAGAAACAACAAGCCAAACGTTTCTGATTTACACTTTAATTTAACGGCGGAGTTTCTTCCTTATGGGGAAACACAACAAATAATGATGGTATGTGACCTGCAACAGCTTTTATACTGCGCTGGATAGTAGGAGCCCCAGTGGCCACACCATTGAGCATCAAAACCCTCCGGAATCAAGGACGTAACTCTATCGGGAGGGTCACCGGTATTTGAGATTAGTAGCAGGGGGGTTGGTTGGTTTAGATACAGTCTGCAACACACCATGTAAGGAGAGGATTTTGACCTTTAGAACTATAGCAGAAAGAGCCCACCATTTAGTAGATCATTCAGCTGAAACAAATACAAAAAAAATTCCCTAATAAAACAAAATATGCTACAGTGCAGGACTTCTTGAGTTTGCATTTCCATCTATTCCTGGTTATTTTGAAAGGACGTCATGGAGCACATCTGCAGATCTTTGATGCCAAATTGCTCATTGGCAGTCATCCTTTTTCAGGGATGCGTCGGTCCCGAGCCCGCTGTGCCAACTCTGGACGCTGGGTTAGGCGGGGTCCGCTGCGGATGTGGACACTAGAGGAGTGTAACGCCTTAGGAAGGAAATCGACACGTCACACCTGGAAGTGTCAGATCCTGGGAAGGAGCAAAAATAACCCAGATAAAGACTGAATAAATAACACAGATGTAAATCCTGAACGGGGTACCTTGCCTTATCGTTTACCGTGTCATTTACACAACCCGAGCTTCTTTTACAGCGCAGTTTACCGTTTACGCAATGCTTTGCTTGTAGGTACGAGGGTTACATTTAGGCTTTTTTTAACACACAACCGAAACAGCGGTTCAGAAATAAAACACACGAAGCTTCGCTGAAGTGACAGTTGTTTGTAGAATGTGGAATTACAGGGTGCTTACTGGAGATATGCCATGAATATTTGCATGTTATTATCTGTATAGGTATTCAGAATTATTCATGCGATGTAACCCGGTAGCACCCTGGGGGGCGGAGTCAGGTAATACGCACCGGCGTGTCTTTAAAAGGCTTTGGCCTTCTAGGTGATGAGAAGAGACCACCTGTGCCACAAAATAGGCAGACGCCCCCTTCCAAACCGTCCCCTTCCCAGATGACGACTGCCCTGCCGTGACACCCCCCCCCCAACGCTGCATTTATAGCACACCCTACGCACACCCACCCTCCCGCCTCACTCGTCCTCTTCTTCAAAAGTGCTACAGATGCTTTAAGGTTTGGGTAGGAATTTGGCGTTTGGCTGGTGGCGGACTGTGGCACCGACTGCCGAGAGGGATCCTTCAGCTTTGCTTTTAGTCAGTCTCACCCCTCTGCCCACCCTCCTTCGGAGTCACCGTGCTGCACTGCCCCGGTTAGGCTGACATTTCCAGCTGATTTAATTTCTCACAGCCATTAAGGCTCTGCTGTAGCCACCACCTCAAGGGTAGCTAGAGCATTTGTTTGATCCGCTCTCTCTCTGACCCGCCTTTCCCTTTGCGTGACAGGAATAGCCGGGCCACACATTCCCTCGCCCCAGGGTACCTAACCAGGGAGCCTTTGAACCTGGTACCAAAAGGAGAAAACCTTTCATTGCGAACATCCAACCCATCGGGGTTCCCCCGTCTGAGAGCACGGCGGCACCAGCTCTGCATCACAGCCTCTCGATATTACCCAAACAAACCTCTACTTTTAACAAACCTTTTCATTCCCGTTACTCCCTGGGCCCGAATCCCATCAAGCTGCTGCACAAGGGCAGGAAGGAGACGCTTTTTTCAGCTCAAAAAGTCGAGTTTAATGTGGGAAAATGCCATTAGCTGCATTGTCTTGTATTCCTTCCTGCATCGTCTACTTTGTGAGCTACTGGATGGTGGAAGGGAATTTGCCACCAGGGTTGTGTCTTTATTTCACCTGGTTTTTTTCCCCCCGGGTGCTTCCGCTCAGCCGTTACGGCAGTGGGTAGATGCGCGCAAACATCACCGACTATTATGCGAACGTGAACGCTGTGGTGCAAGAACTGTTTATCGTATTATTAACTGTCGACACAGAGGAGCATCAGGCAAAAGCTGCGGTGCCGTGGAAGTGGGATGAGTTAAGGGGAACCCAAACAGTGCTCTGGTACTCCACCGTACATTTTAGAGCACAGGTGATGGAAACTACTGCATCCATCAGCGACCACGTGACACTGGGACCTACAGGGATGTCGCTCACAGATTCTCTTTCTCTTTACACCTTCCCCGGACCAGCTCTTTTGAATTCATCTTTTCGGCCCCATATCGGAGCACTTTTCCTGAAGTCACCCAAAGTGCGCAAAAATTTCCACGTTTCAAATTTTTATCAAGCATCCAACAGTCAGTGGGGGATCTGGATACTATCAAAATAACTCACTAGGTTTGCCTGGCTGGAGACACGTTGGCTTTTTCAGAAGTTTCCTCCCTGGCAGGAAGGAGGGGGCGATGTTGAGTACAGGAGAGATGGTCATTTTTGGCAACTTGGTAGTGTAATAGGATTGTTGACGCGTTGCCTTGACGACAACAATGCCGACTCACTTCCCATAATGCCCTGTCTCAAACACTGCATCCAGTTTCCATGACACCTGCATATAAACCCCCCCCATCTCTGACTGAGATGTCAGAAACCATCTTTTATAGAGATAAAATCAATTTCATCTGTATGGTTTTATGGCTTTTATGGTTTTATGGTTTTATGGTTATGTATTCTGTCCTTTGGTATATTGGTAATTTACTGAGCTACTTTGTCTTACAGAAATGGAAGCAAATCGATATTTTTCTTAGTCTTATGTAATGTCTTCAGCCAAGATAGTAATAAAATTTTAAGGGAAAATTCCACTTAATTCTCCTCTGGTCTTAGTAGGGAGGAAAACAAACAAGCAAGAGGTGTAAAAGCTAAAAGAAACAGACATTCTGACCTTTAACACTAATGAAAGGTTATTTAGTACTTTACTGATGGGGAAACAATGGTTTCTGGATGTAAGACAAATGTGATGCAGAGACTGATCAGATAGGGTCAAACACCCCGCCCGTACTGACCAACCGGTGAGGGGTCTGTACACATTTTTGGAGTCCCCAGTTCATTTGAAACATTTTTGGCCTGCGGTTGGAAACCAGAGCACCCAGAGGAAACCCTCACAGACACAGGAGAACAGGCAAACCCCACACTGTGGGACCCCGATTTGAACCAAATCCTGGGAGGCTCCAGTGCTACTCATTGCACCACCAAGCCAGCCAGCATATTTTCTTCATTGCAAACATTCTCCACAAATGTAGAAGACAACTTCTCAGCTGCAGGATGCAAGCCATCTGTAAGATCAGCCAAAGCTACGATAATGCAACATCAGCAGTCTGTTGCCAAATACTGCGTATTATTTCAAAAAGGCCTTTCGAATTCTGCCATCCCAGTCTATATTTAAAAAAAGAATCATTAGATACATCAGAGAAGATCTGAGCTTCTCAGCTTAGTGAGAATTCATTGATGAGTGACAACGGGGAGGGTGGACATTCCTGGTCAGAGAAAGGCCATTAAACATCAAGGCGTTCACTCCGCAGGATTCTACAGATTCGCAGTCTCTCAAAATGCTCTGGATCTGTGTGGGTTTCGATTGACAGCTCCATCTGGGACGAGGTTTTTACTCACAGACTCCACTGTGCCCATATCCATCGATGACTCTTTTAGTTCCTGCAATGTGGGTCACTGGGAGCAGTCTGCAGGGCTTTATTTTCTATATTTCATACTTTCCCTTTTCCCCTTCAAAAAACCAGGCCCATATTACCTTCAGGGAGTACCTGGAAGGTAGAGCTCACTCCTGCTTCTAACAGCCACATCAGCGTGGAAGAGCGAGCGAGAGAGAGAGAGAGAGAGAGAAATGGCAAAAGACAGTCAGAGAGGGAGAGAAAGACAGAAATAGAGATAGATGTTAAAGAACAAAGACTCTTCAAGACCTTATTGAGTAAAACACTATAAATGTTTCTATCTTGTGCTTGCATTGGAGAGCGTAGGAGAAAACCCTCCTTTCCGTCTCGTCCGAGCCTTTGGCAAATTACACCGAAAGATCTATAAGCTGGCTCCAGATGAGAAGATGTCATTGCATTAGGGATACATGGCATCTTAATCAAGACCGAGAGGTTCCATCAAAGCAAGGGCACGGCTACCGCTGTTCGCTAAAAAAATCTTCCACTCAGGCCATGTTATTAATCCTAATTTCAGGCAATCGCCATAAACCTCTGCAGCTGCCTGCAGGTTCAGCGTTTGACAGACAGGTCACTCTTTATCCTTCTTGCATTCACGTTCTTTCTTACGTTCTCAGCTTAGAAAGGTTCAAACTCACGTCTCTTTCACCCAGTTCCGTTTACGCCCCGCTTTCTGGGCAAGTTTTCCTCAAGCTACCGCAGCCTCGGTGGTTGCGTGGTCATGAGGGACTAGGCAAGTTACCGTGTTGTGACTATCAGGTGATTTTTACTGCAAGGGCACCAACTTCTGAGGGATACAAAGGGCGAATCCACAGATAAACAACGAGTCACGTGCAAGACCGTGCACGTTCTGATCGTCGCTCACGTTTTTCGCAAAGCAATTTCCAGCATAAATAATTTCTCCTGTGGGATCCTACCAGTTTATTCGTTACACGCGGTACGGGGACAGCTGCTCGGGAATATCCCCACTGTAATGTCAGTCAATATATGCATGATCACCATCTGAGGACAGAGAAGACCCAGACGGAGCTGTACCTGTAACGAATAGTCGGTGATTTTACGTAACCAAACGTCTGCAAAGCTGTGTTACGCAAGAACGATATAGCTACTGAAATAACTACTCTGCTCGTAGATGTCGCTGCGCTCACAAAACTTATTCTAAACTCTTTTACTGAGTTGAATTAAACGTACTCTAAATAGCAAAGGGTTATGACCGAACACCAAAACGATAAAGCGGAGCCAGTCGCAGCTGAAATGGTTTCTGCGACAGAAAAAAACTACCGTGGTTTTGGTGTTGATTCGACAGCTTTGCCAGCTGATACACAACAGAATTTCAATTTTCTGCCACCAACGATTACAAAAAAGCAAACAATCGTTTCATATTGGTGCTCGACTACAGAAAGTTCCCGCTGTGGACTGGAATCCCATCCAGGGCACAAGTGGTTGTTGTCAGTGGACAGACAGACGGACGTGGACAGACAGATGTGGACCTATGAGCATCGTGACGTTTGTGGGTTTGCGCAAACTGCTTTTGTACTGTACCGTAGAGAAAAGCCGCTGTCTGCGTATAGATGGGAGCAGCTGTGAGTCATGACGACTGAGGACATTTGGACAAGATTTTAAACTCCTGTGCAAAAAGCACTTCTACATCCTATGTATGACACAGCATTCATAAAGCTTCTTTAAATAAAACATATTTCTCGCCAGTTTGGAAAACATCAGTGAACACTTGTTTTTATATACGCACGAGAAGCTGGAGAAATAGCAGGGACGGGGAGAAGAACGGGAGAGAATGTGGAAGGTGAACACCAAGGTGGTCTCACTGGCAAAAACGCTGTGCCGCACCCTCAATCTCCCAGGCCTGTGGGAGGAGGAAAGTTACCCCCCGCGGGGAAAACTGGCTGACTTATATAACAAACTTCTTTGCCGTTTCCCTCAGCTGTGACACAACCCTTCAACCCTGCTTCCCAGAGTCCTCCTGCACTGTTGAAAGTTTGCCCTCATCCAGCTGTGCCTTGATATCTGGTGCAGTCAGTCTTCTGCCACACAACCTAGTGACCCGTATGTCCTTTGATTTTATTGCTCATCTAGGTCTGCTGGACCTTTTTCGTCTTCTTGATGCCCTTTGATAACACAAGCCTCTGTGCTCAGAGAAACTTTTAGTCTTTTTTTTTTTGCAATTTCTCCACGAGAAGGTTTCGTTCCTCCTGTCTGATGTGAGCTAGCAGTCGCCTGCTGTTGTGACTACCGAGGGTCTTAGAGAGGTCCACCGAATGGCCTCTTTGTACTTAAGGATTAACTGGCCAGAACTCAGATGCTAATGGGGCTCTGAATGGGTGCTTTATTAAAGGCAGGCGCACAGGACAGGTTAACCAGTTCAGCCAATATTGCTAAAAGACACAAAGGCAGTGCTGCCAAGAAGGTGAAGATAGACGTATGGTGTAGACCAAAATCTGCACTGGTTCTTCTTAGCTTCAGGTTGATTTGAACAAAATAAGGTCGCAAACTTTTCCCAATGTACATGTTCCTGAATTAGATTTTTGAAACAGCACCTGGTCATGAGGCAGGTGTCATTGCTGAATCTTCCCAGACCACAGCAGTGAGTTTTAGCTGTGTGGGTGACCTGCACCATCCCTGGATCTCAGCTGTATTGAGCACCTTCGAGACAAGGTGGGATGGGCTCTTCGCAGCAATGCTGTGCAGCTCTGTTTCTACACACTGCTACATACCTGTACGAGACATCCGGCGTCTCCAAGGATTGATGCCCAGATGAATTCCAGCCCTTCTGAAGACTGAAGGAGGTTCAACACTTCATCATGTGAGTATATGCAATAAAAGCTTCCCAACACCTCCCTCAGCGTCCAAGAACAAGCTCATTCACGTCTCCGGCGGCAGTTCCTGCGGAGCTTTTAAGTGTTTTGCACATAAAGTTTTTTTTTTTTTTTCTGATGCTTTGATTCATTCTACAATTTGTCCCCAAGTACCGTTTTTTCATGTATTCCACAGCCTCGTCGCACTAGTTATACTCTGTACTTAGCAAGAAAAGGTACTGTGTTGCTGCGGTGGAATATGCGGCTGACCCACGTGTTTAGCTTTCGTCTGCCAGGAAATGAACGTTTCGCGTGCCAGATAATTCTAATATATTCCACAATGTCCGGACACCCTTCCTAGATGGTGCCGCGCGATTGTAACTGCGAGACGGTGTCCTCGCCTTATCGTCCGCAAGTGTTCGCGGTTCCTTTTGTTCGGTATCTGCCTCTGCGCTGCCAAGTGCCCTTCTGTTGCTCATAACTGGGGGGCCTTAAACCACTTGTTTTTGCTGAATGTTTGTCACACCTTAATACTGTTACTTGTTAAATACAATCTGGTCTGGTTTTTTTCTGACAGCAGTGGTGTGAACAAGTGGTCAGAAGAATCTTCCGTCCCTCCTATGCTTTCCAGAGTGTGCAGCTCGAAAAAGAATATGGAAAAAGTGCCGCAAATCTGTCGGTGTATTAAGCTGTGTATTTGGGGGGGGGGGGGGTTGCGTAACTGTTATCGGTGTTTTATATTTCCACAATTTCCATGTTTGGCGTCTAGGGAGGAGCTGCGCGACGTTGGGACCTCACGACGGCAGAATAGGTCCTGGGTCACGGGGGGCAGGGTGGGATGTGTTGTCCCGTGGCTGTATGTGGCCTGCAGCCGGGAGCCGTGTCACGTTCGGCGCCGAACTGCGGACCCGTATCCAATGTTACCCGTGGTTGCCCATCGCAGACCTGGTGCTCCGTCCTGAGGCTCCGCTACAGGCCCGACTCTGCGATCTTAAATCTTGAAAACCACTGGATGCCAACAAAACCGTTTCCCTCTCAGCAGGTTCCCTTCACAGCATTTTGCCAAATTTGGACAAGAAATAATCCTTTAGAAGATAAAGGTGTAATAGACACGTGCGGAGCGGTTTCTACCCGTTCTTCAAATGGAGGTAAACGGTTCACGTAAACGGCCCGCAAGGCACATTTCCATCCTGAGAGGGTCAAACTGTCACTATTTCTCACAAGGAAATGAGTTTCTGCTTTTAAAAATTCAACAAAATACAAACCCGTGCCTGATGCCGACAAACCCTTCGCTTCGTATTCACAGCAAAAATGTTCGGCTTCTCCTTCCACGCTGTACACGTCATTCGTTCGTGCTTATTGCTCACATTTGTTTTTAAACCGTGTTGGCCGCTAACTGGAAAACTAAACTTTTGTTTGTAAACCCAGTTCTAACAGGAGAGGTTTGTGTTCTTCTGAAGTCTCTTCTTTCTATATAGTGTGAATGTTTTCGGGGTGAAAAAGGTGGTTTTAACTCATTTCTGCACATCTGTTATCAGAAACAGTCCAGTTCTCACGTCGGGTAGTTTTTTTTTGTTAAATTAAAAACACGCTGGTTCCGTGATGCACAAAACTGACCTTTGTTTGCGGAAGACGCCGACACAAGAAACCGCGATTTCTGTTTGGACCGTTCCGTAACGTTCGAATTTCAATAAGTCTAGGAGATACGTTTTTCACATGAGCGCTTGGTAGCATCTCGACGCTTCGAAAACAATTCCTCGGTCGAGGGGGGGGGCGGGTGCTGGGAAACTCCACGCCAAACGGTTGAAGGTGCGACCCGCGGTTCTTGGGCGAGGTCCCCGACACAGTGCTGGTAAATATTTTCTACCAACAATTTGGGGCTACTAGAGCGAAGAGCACTATTTCATGTTTGCCGGCGGGAGCCGGGGGCTTCCTGCTGACTTCGCCGGCCGCCGCTGTGAGCGGCAGATGTGCCGCATAAATCATACAGGGCGGCTTCTTCGCCTTGCTTAAGGTTAGTTCTCTCCACCCCCGACTGCTGGGCTCAATTTAAAATGGTCAAAGGACCAGAAAAAAGATAACTAGCCGGAACATAAATGACCCTAAACGCAACTGGTCTCATGTTTCAATTGTATAATGGATTTTGTGCAAATACGGGGGTCCCTGGGGCCTCACTTTGTCTTTAATTATTCTAAAAGTGCTCAAAAGTCTTTTATGACGTCTGGCACCTGTTCCGAACCCCTGCACCACCCGCCCGTCCTCACCTGGATAACGTTCTCCTCATAGCCGTTGATAAGTTAAACCACGGGACCGAGTGAGTCTGCAGTGTCGCGAAACGTCACGGAGACGCGTTCGGTTCCCCCAGCCGGGGAATGAGCTTAAATATACATATATAGTAAAAAGCAATGTTTTTGTTGCATTGTCCAGGAGCGCCGGATTCCTTTGGCTCGTTCTTGGTTTCTCAGCAATTCAGAAGTACGAGTCCCTTCTCATGTTTTATTCAGGCGCTACGAAGCGTCTCCTCCGAGTTCAGCTGCGTTGTCGTCCTGCGAGGAAGTGATGTCACAGAAGCCTCGTTGCACGTGCGCGCCTCTCAAAGTGTCACGCGGACGGCGTGGTGACAAACGTCCCCCCACGGGACTTCCGGGGTCAAAGAGGCTCCCGTTGCAGGGGGCCAGGTTAACGGGTCGCCGAAGCGTTTGTTGTGACTCGTTGGTGCTCGATGGCAGAAGAAAACCGGACGGTCTTGACATCACGTCAGTCACGTGGTGTTAAATCCGGTGTCTTTCGAAGACTTCCTGCACAGAACCTTCACGGGCAACTAGCTGCTTTGCAAGCGGTCAAGGAGAAGGCCGAGAAGTGTCAACAGTCCCGAATGCACCGCAAACGTGCGATGGGGCATGTTCACCTTCTCAAAAGTCCAATGCTGTTTTCAGAGACGCTGTCGAATTACGTAACGTCGCTGAATAGAACGCAGAAGTTTTTGACGTTGTGGGCCGTGGGAGGGGAAGCGGAGAGCTTCAGAAGAGCTTGAGGAAGCGTGGGTGGTGAGGGGCACCAGCAGACTGGGAAACACGCGACTGAGGGTGTAGCTAAGACTGACACGCAGCACAAGTCGCCAGCAGGAAACCCTGGATTTGGCCCAGGGACGTGAAGCACGTCGAGTAAGTTCTCAGCATTTCAACAAGCGCTGCTGCTGCGCTTCTACGTCCATCAGATGTTAATCCATCTAATGAGTCAATGAAGCGAAGTGGATAAATAAGAGTGGCTGAACCTGTAAATTTGCAATGAAAATTTACAATGTGGGCACAGTAAATATTTACTTTTTCCATTTCAATGGCAACAATCTGTTTTCTTTTAACAGTTTAATGTTGCCCTTCTGAGAAACGTATTTCCCTGTTAGGTATGAGCAACACCTGATTTTACTGGTTATCGGGTCTTCCTACCTGTCATGCTCGGTGTAAGGCGTCAATCTCGGAGAGGCTCACCTTTACGTCTGAAAACAACAAGGCGCTCGAACGAATCGCACGGTGAGAAGATCAGCCGTGAGGTTTCCTACACTCAACTGATTAAAAGCAGAAGTTGCTTTGCAAGTAACACATCTTCTGACACCTGACGTGATTCTGTCATCCAACCCGTTCAAATGAAAAGCCGCACCACCGTTACAGAGCACCGGGAAAAAGGCCTTTTAAGGACAGCTGATGTGCAGAAGGAGCAAATGTTCCCGAGAAGGAACATTTCTCCACATGTACCTGTTTCTTCACCGCTCTCCTGAGTCCAGGCCATCTGATTGAGGGCCTAAGGTGTTATAAAGGCTGATGGAGAACCTTGAGGTTATCTTCTATCTCTAGGGCTGGGGGTGTTACTTATTATTTATGATAAAAAGGACTGCTGAACAAACATAGGATGTCCACATGGGGGGTAGCATGTCACTTGGCTGGTGGGTGGTGCAAACTGTGATGGTCAGACCTCCAGTGGCCTTGCTGGACTAATGAGGACCAGCTGCAGGCAACTGGTAGAACATTAGAAGATGTTTTAAGCAGCTGGCCTGAAGACTCTGGGAGTGGATCTTTAAGAGGTCTGATGTGTACCTATTGTGGCTCTTTAAGGTCTTAGTTTATGAAACCTGATGTCTCCCCTGTGACCATCTGGCTGCTGCTACTGCACAACCAACCGTGACGTCTTGAAATATGAGACACTTTGGATTATTAACTGACTACTCGCCAATAACTGGTGCTGCTTATTTGTTGTTGGAGTGATTTTAAACTTTCTCAGTCCACTTTCATATGTTTTGTCCAGGAACGAGGAGGTCAGGGTGATGCTTTCAGCTCGACATACGGCCTCATCATCCAAGACGCCATTACTTTAGCACGTGTTGCGTAACGCAAATGACTTGTGGCAAGTGGTCCACTCGCTGAAACACGTGAGATGTATGAGTAGTCCCTGTACACCGATCAGAAATTCATACACGTCGAATAAAGGCACGTGAACATTGCAGCAGAACGGGCGCAGTGTGTTTTACGTGCAGGAACGGATGTGGGTATCAGCTGCTGAGGGTAAAACGGCAAATCGGTTTCAGCAGCAGCTCCAGGTTCTCCAGGACTGATTCATTCACTGAAGTCAGAGCAAGTTGATCTCTCTGTCTGTGCTTATTGCTCACTTTAACAAGATCTTACAAATTGAATTATTAATGACCCTGTAGCCCAGGCAGACACAGACAATCTCACACACACATAGACACAGCTGGTCCTCCTAATGGCACAATGAAAAAAGGCCACAGGATGCTGTTGAGGTTTACAATACTGTGTCTTAAATGCACAGAGATGGACTGTTGTCCATGGAACAGAGAACAGGTCAGACCTGTGTCACCTATTATTTCCTCGACCCATTTTTGACGTTTCAGGATGAACGTTTTTCTTTTTCTTACGAGAGCATAATGGTTCGTGCTGCCACCTTCTACTCAAAGAACCTAGGTTTGAATGCTACCTTCTGCTGTAGAGCCCTAAAGCAAAGTATGTCAGGGAGCACTGGGATGCCGGTGTGGTCTAGAACTCAGGAGGGGAATTTATTGATAAGGGTTTCAGGTTCCACATTAACCAACTAAGCTGGGAAGAAGGATGAGACAAGACAGTGGGATTTGGACAAGACCTGGTAAGACTGGGACAGATCCCTGGAACTCAGACACTGAGATGAGGTAAAGCTGGGTGATGCACTTTGGCTCAAGGTTGAGGGGGCGTGTCCTCGCTTTCCAGGTTCTGCAGGTGGAGGAGGTGCGGCTGGTGAACAGGGGTCGGGATTTGGGAGTGGCTCGGGGACAAGATGAAGTACTTCCCCTCAACTGCTCCAGTCAACCCTGCCCAGCAGCATAAAAGGGGTAAATCCTTATCAGTTACTCTGCAGAGAAGCATCAGGGATGTGATGTAACTTAATAATTATAACTCATTGCAAGGGTCCCATTTGGATTTGAGGCTTTTTTTATTCTTTTGGTAAAGATTTTGTCCTCCTCTGACTGACAACTTTCTTTTCATCTCTTTTCCAAACATTAAGAACAGAAGGCTGTTATTTTTCTACAAAAGGGGCACGTGGGCTTCGTGTTCACTTTTGGCTGTCATACGCACTGCCAAGCAGCTGAGGGCAATGCCAGTATCCGAAGCCAGAGGAGAAGGCGTGACTACAGCCCTGGACAGTACTTATGATAAGTATAAGTATCAGTCATTGCTCAGTCTTTAAGCCGACCTATTCTATGCCTCAGGCCCCAAACATCTTTGACGCTACCTAAGGCTTGTCAACACCTTTGGTTTTTGGTCGTCGGTCTCGCCGATCTTGTTTGTGATAAAATAAAAACCAGCGTCAACTGTTGTTCTGCCAACCAAAAGCCGGGGAATAGTTTTCAAGTGACGGAAAAAGCCTCAGTGCGGAGTACGATCTTCGCTTTCTGATGCACACCGTCTTCGTCCAGGTTTTACTGGATAACCTTCCTTCGTGAAGCCTGGCCATAGGCTGGCGGATCAATAGCAGTAGTTGCAATAATTCCTAGGCACAAGCGTTGCAAGTATAAGTTTGGCAGGTTTTCTAGTTTTAGAGTTAGATGGTTGATATTTGCCATCTGGAAAAAAAAAATCTCTCACCGGTTCTTGTGTGAAACTACAGAACTTAAAGCAGTGAACTGGACTTGCTGGACTCTGAGGTTAGATGGTTTGTTTCTACCATGGCCCACGTGTGTAAGGAAAATGTGGAGTATGACAGCAGTATAGAGTAAAGAGCTAAATAAAGAAGAAGCTAACCATGGTGCATCATGAATACCGCAACCCAGCAAGAAAGCTGAGTTAGATTTAATGTATTTACACCATGGGGGACATAGTCACTTTACATCTCCTTTCTCGTATGTTAAGTAGACACTGCTGCCTCATATCCATTCTTCAGGTTTTTGTCTGTGGAGCACAAATGAGTGTGTTCTAGAGAAGTTTTCTGCAGCACCCCCCCCTCCCCCCACAACAAATAAGTCCATTTTTCCAGCGCTACGTACCAGAAAGTACATGTTATACGTCATACACGTAAACTTCTTCTCAAGTCAGCATCCTTTCCCCACAACTTTTAACATTATGATCTTGAACGAGGCTTTCGGAGGACAGTTACAGGGACCGCACTAGAACCTTGTGGGCTGCCCACCTGACGGGCCCTGGGGGGAGGTATAAATCACACAGTGTCACTCCCCTTCTTTGTTCGAGCCCCGCTGTAAAGTCCCTCTGCGTGACCATTTTTCCTCATCAGTGCAACTTAACCGAAACGGCCTCGAAAGCCTCGCGCTGGTCAGTCCTGCACTCCTCAAGTGGCTGCTGGAAATTACACACAAAATACCTCCGAAACAAGCAATAAGTGAGATGAATTGAGTAAATTGGCAAAATAAAGATGTAAAGTGCCAAAAATGCTCGGTGATTTATTTATTTACCTCGCTGTGATTTGTTTTTCTAACTATTGAAACCGTGTGTGGCTGTTAATACAGTGTTCCCTGCCCTACAAAGGTAATGTAATATTTTTAAAAAACCCTTGAATTCTTCTGCACGAAAGCTGTAGTTAACCCTAGTTTCAGTGGTAAAAGCTGCACCCTTACGCCAGAAAACTGACACCTGTTTTCAGCGAAATACGCTAAAATATCAGAAGAACGACGACGTTAACGTCAATAGTTGAGATGAATCGCGTAAATGCAGCACGGGAGGGCAGCCGTCTCTCTGAGCCCGATCGTCACTTCCGCAGGTATTGCGTACCACACCTGAGCCCTCAAGCAAACACGCGTGTATCTGGTACAAAACGTTTGAATTGATTCAGCCTTAAGAGGGAAAAAGCAGGATGAAGGAAACAACGCGAGCGGTTGCAGATAACAGGTGAAAGGAGCAAACGCGGGGTGATGGAGGTTGAAAAGGAAGACTGAGAAGACAACGTGGGCATCTCTTCCACCCACCTGCTGGAAGGCGCGAAAAAATCCAACGCCGGTCTTCGCAAATACGACGAATTAAGCGGTCCGAAACCCTCAGTTCTCACGCAGCGCGTTCTTGCGTCTCGGAGTTGACTGCGGTGTAACCCGGCGGAGCGGCTTCCCTCAGATGTCGAGTGCGAATCCGATTCACGCAATTCTCCTTTTCCGTACGAAGTTTTTCGGGAGAGGGTTGCTTAAATTCTCTTATTCCCCGTCACAAGCCACTTAAGGCGCACATTTTATAAACGTCCGAATCTTATGTGCTGGACTAATTGCTGTAATTGAATTTCCAGTCTGAAGGGCCTGTGGTGTTAACACAAAAACGTGCCAACTTGCTGTTTCTCTTATCAGAAAGAATGAAAAACGCAGACAATAATTCGAATCTGCTTCATTTTATTCCCGTCTCTTGCAATTACAATTACATATTGCAAATTCTCAGTTCCCCGAAGCCCAGCACGCAAATTAGATTTCTTTTTCTCTTTAGCCCCAATTTCCTTCTGTGATGACCTCTGTTCAGACCAAACACGCAAGAGAGAAGTGATGAATACATGACGAACGTATTAATAAATTAGCGGAACCTTTCCGGTACCTTCTGCGTAGAGGACTTGGTAGACGCACGTGGGACAGGGGACGCCGTTCTGGAAGTGGACTTGCATGTGACCCCAGTTAAATGAGGGCGGGAAACTGTCTGCTCTTCGGAGCCCGGGGGGTCAACACGAGTGGGTTAATGGGATGTCATTCCGCTGGCGCGGCGGGGATCTCTTCACGCCACATCTAATACGTCTTCCTCGTACTTAAACAAGTCACTGTGAGCTGTTCTCTAGCAACGAGCATCCAGAACTAGAGGTACTCATGGCAGGATATGAGCTTTATACCAGAATGCGGTAAACCTGCTTTTGCCAAGATGCTGAAGACGTGCGAGGTGAAGCAAGACAAGACACATTGGCAGGGAACTAGACGCTGCATGGCCCGTGCAGTGGGAATTTAAAACACGGTCGCTCTGTGGTGCAGCGGGACGGCATGACGCCCCCCAGGTAGCAACAGCACCCTGCCGCAAACCCCTAGTAATCGTAAATAAACGCCTTGTTGCCGGGACTCCCCACAGCTACCGAACTAGTTCTGAAATTAGCCTCCCTCACACCGAGTCCTACATTTTCCTGGACCGAGATCCACATCCTTGCGTGTAAACCCTGTTCAATCCCGTGAAAAGAATCAGGGAAGAGTCGCGATAATCAATGAAATCGTCCTCCAAAAAGCCGCCGTGAGGTGAGTGAACAAAGGGGAGGAGTCGCAGTGGAGCTCACGTTTTGAGGATGGAAGTGGTTGAGCGAGCAGGTGGAAGAGAGCGAGAAACACAAATGTCACGGCTCTCATTATAGCGACGATTGTTGTTCTGACAGTTTTGCTGGGCTCCCGCCTAAGTGACGGAGACGCGTGGGACGAAACTGTAACAAACACGCGATAAAGCCGGTGGGGGCCGGGGTGGGGGAGGCATTTACCTGTCGGGGGGGGGGGGGTGTGCTGCA
>UFQX01000203.1:982494-1019636 GCA_900497675.1 Arapaima gigas | reverse complement strand
CCGGGGGGGGGGGGGGGGGTGTGCTGCACAAATGGATGGCGAGGGTCCTGCTGCACCACGGAACACAGGTACCATCGTAGTGTGTTGTGTTCCCCACCATACAGACCACGCAAAGTCTAGTTCCCTGCCAGTGTGTCTCGTCTGCAGTATGAAACAGGCTGTCGGTGGCAAACGTTTATATGATGACATATTGAAAAAATCAGACGTGATTAGAAGGATTCAGGGAGGGAGGATCTGTGTGTCGTCTGATCTTCATTAATCACACCTATTTAGAAAGGTGGAGGTGAGCAGCTGGGGGTCTCCGGGACCTGTATGGACCTGGAGGGGGTCAGCCAAGGGCTCGCACTCTCTCTCCCACCCATGTTGTACGCAGCTTTACTATTAAATACTGCAAAGCGCTACTAAGCACCAAGATAGATGGAAGCGTCTAAACCAGTTAGCAGCATCAGTACTAAGTATAAATAAGTAATTGGTACAGCAAGTAGTGTCTTAGTTACAGCTGCCGCATCGGGACCCACTGGGCGAGTTGCTGAACCCGAAGAGCTTCACTAAAAAATGAATTAGGAAAAAACCTTTGTGAAGAAATGGTTAAATCGGGGTAAGTTGCCACTTTATTAGGAACACCATTCTAGCGGGACCCCCCCTTTGCTCTCAGAACAGCCTGAATTGTGGCATGGATTCAACAAGGTGCTGGAATGAGATCAGAGTCCTTAGAGATTCTGCTCCACGTTGACGCGGCTGCATGATGAGATTAGGAAACCATCTGCAGGCATCGATCTTCTGTATACGTGAGTGAAGCTTTGTAAGAAGTCGAGCACGGTGTACCTTGGACGAAGGCGTCGGCCGAATACGGGGTGATAATCGTTGCGCGTCACTCTGGAGGGAATTATTGTGCTCTAAATGAACTAAAACTAAAGCTCTGTGTTTTTCAACAGACAAACTACCCACCACTGCAGCCCGAAACCGGAGTTGTTTTTCCTCACTTCCGTACGAGCAGACATGTCACATTGCGATGTTCGGGTGACACCCGTAAATATTTACAATCTCCGGCTCAACCGAACCGTTTGAAGACTGCAGACTCGTCTCGATGGCGTCACAGTCGTGACGAACTTGAGCCTGGCAGATGTCGGTAGCGTTCACTTTCCGGGGGTCCGTCGGCAAACTTGTTCAAAGGCAGAAAGATGGAAATCGGTGCGGGGAGCTCTGCTTTCTGACGGCGCTCTGTCTTCAGCCTCGATTCTCAGATGCTGTCGTATTGTGATCTAATGAGTCATCTTTTATTTTTTGTCATGTCTTATTTAAGGCTTCACACTTTGCGTTGCGGCAAAATAAACTAAATACGATGCTGCTAAAATAATGAAGCCGGCGCTGAGCGTGGGCCTCCCGTCCCGCGCTTTTAAAGTAAGGTGGGTCTCCAGCTCCCTAGTGTTTTGCGCTTGAGTCCGTTTGAGGCACCAAAACTCAGTTTTACATCAAACTCATAACCTGCCCTGTAAACACTTCATTTCGATGACCTGGTTCGATGTTGCTAAAGTACAAATGAAGGGCCCCTTTTCTAGTTTCAATAGATTTAGTCTGATTTTTAAACTACGGACTATCCAAGCACCGAGGTGCCGGAGATCGAAGGCAAAAGATCTCCGTGGTAAGTGGCTGTAATGAGCGACACGTCACATCGGCCCGTCTGGCACTGAGGACAAAGCGGCGGCGTGAAACCCTTCGATCACCGGACTAACCTGGAATTCATTCCTTTTGATATGAATGTAAGAAAAATCGATGCTGTTTCGTCTGAAACGTCGGGTTCAAACTGTTCAAATTCCATGACGTTTGTCAGCCTTTAAAACCAGACCGACTGAGCAACCCGGTAAGGCTAAGTACATGAACTTCGAGCCTGACTGACAGTCCTGGCCCTGCACCACAGCCCTGTAGTGTCTGTGACCCTGGGTATAATAAAGATTATATATCGAAATGAGCAAAAGTTAGCCGAGGAGTTGCCTGAACTGGTTGGAAATATTGGGTAGATGTGCATCTGGCTGGCACTTTCCTGCATTAGACGTTAAGTCTCTAGACTTATTCGTGTGAACTTCCTACACCGATCTGCCCAATCGTGCTGGGAGCTATAGGGGTTAGAACCTCAGTCGAAGGTACTATAGCAGGATGCGGGACTAAAATCTCACAGAAGGATGCAGGTGAGACCCCTCCGACTGTCCCACGGTGACTGCCGTCCCCCAGGCCGCCAGCAGCAGAACCGAGCCCGGTTGCCCGACCCGCCCATCTCACTCCGCGATTCTTCACGTCCGTGTCTTCTCCCCACATCCCCCCTTAGGGGAACATTATACTTGGCATGAGCTGCCGAGAAGGATATCTTCTCCTCTCCCTCTATCCCGCTTCTCCGCTTGTTGATCATTTCTATTACAATGGACTGCAACGGGTGGCAGATGCAAACACAGCATTAATTTTAATGATGTGCCCCTGCGCCATTAAATTACATTTCATGAAATATTCAATGGAATCCGATTTAAGGGGGATGAATGTGCAGAGCTCAGTGGGGGAGGCAGTCGGCAGCTTCCTTTACACTTCGTCTCCCCGCGTTTTCCCGCTCGCAGCTCCTCGGTGTCTCACGCTTCTCAGGTCCTCCCTTAGCTGTGGGGTTGCAGGACGAGTCACGCCGGGGCAGCGATGGCGACACAGCTGAGCTCGATATATTTTGCCAACTTCGATGTTCGCGTGAGAAGGTATCGTTCTGCATCACTCTCCATACAAAACACTTTTCGGTCGTCTTCAGCAAAAATACGAGTGGACCTGAGAGCCTCGCGAGCCGCCGAAGGAAAAACTTCTCTGCGACGAACGTTTGTCTGGGGCCGCGGAGAACCTCCGCCAAGAAGTCGCAGGTAGTCGCGAGTTGACCTTACCTGCCGTCTCCATAGCAGCTGAGCAAACCAATTAGCATGTAAGACAAAATTTAACACATCATGTTGTACAGGGTATATTGTGTTTGCTTTCCTACAGAGAGGAGGAAACTTCAGAACGTTTGCCAAGGTTTAATATTTTCAGATTTTATAAATAGCAGCGGAATGTGAACTTGTAGAACTAATCTAGACCGACGCATCTGGGGCAGACCTGCAGCACTACTTGCTTCTGTGATTAGAGGACCTGGAAGAAGCAGTTGCCTCACGGATTTTCTGAAGTTTGCCACCAAGTTAAAGGCATGATGCAGGTTACCGAACCTAAGTGGTTGAGTTTATCTGGAGAGGTTCCCCTTGGAGTTTGAGGGCCACCTGAAGGGGAGCTCAACCGAGGATTGACAGTTGGATTCCAAAGTTGAGGTTACTCTGCCGCTCTGCCAGATTCGAGACCTAGAGAAGACACTCACTTAGACGTGGTAAATTGTTAGTCTCGACGACGGACGCATGCAGACGATTCACTGATCCGCACGTGATCTTCAGGCCACTTGTACGCCTTTCTTGTAATAGAAGCAGATCAGCAAGAGCAGGAATTGTACTCGCTTGTCAGAGGTCAACCACACAGTATGTAGGTGGATATTGTTGCAGTTTCTCGTCGTGCTGTTGCCGTGACGGTGTTGTTGACTTTGCCGCACCTCTTGGTCGCCTTCGCCGATCACTGGGAAATCGACACGAAGGACAGTTCCGGACACGGTGACAGCTGACTTACGTTTGTTCATTTGGCGGAATCATTTCTTTCCCCGTCGTGTCTTACAGTTTTAAGTTATGAGAATGAGCTTCCCACCGGAGCGGTTTAGTGTCTCAAAGGTTCTACATCAGGAGGTGGGACTCGAACACGGAACCAAACCACTAAACCGCTTGAACATAACGTTTGTTGCTCACCTCACATCTCCTCATTTTTCCGACTTTTATTGTAATAAATGATACCTTGAGTGTCTCATTTCTTTGCACAAGTGGAACAGGAAGGTGCTGGTAGAACAGCGTTTGCTCGTCATCTTATGTTGTTCAAGGGACCAAATCTTCACATGGAGCCTTCGAGTCGAGTCCTTCCTTTTATTTCCCAGCGTAGGGATGGAGTTTGCGAGTCTCGGCCAAACGGGACAGTTTGATTAGTTGAAGAAAACGGCTCCCTGTCCTCGCTATAAATCACTGTCTCTGGGGGGTTCTGGGGGGGCGGGACCACATCAGTGGGTCACCCTCCCTGCTGTCTGTGCTGTTTTCCCCGGGCGTCCCCTCTGTCATCATTAAGTGTGGCCACTGTCTGTAAGAAGACGATGCTTACAGGGTAACTGTCACAGCTGTACTATATCACTCGGTATATTTTACGGTGCAAAAAAACAGTAAATATTTCTATTTCTACCACCATGGCTATTTTTGCTGGTTTTGGGTACAGCAGACACAGCTGGATGAAGAGCTGAGTGAGGGGCTTTTTGCGTCGGGCCTCGAGTGAAATTGTGCCCGTAGGGGTGGGACGTATCCTTGCGCTGTTTTCCCGTTTTCTCTTCACTGTAAGGATATCCTCTGGAAAACAAGTCTAGCGAAAGTTACCCCTGCGTGTCTTAAACAATTAGCATTTGTAGAGAGAAAACCGGTGCATGTAGAAGACAGTCGGGCCTAATAAATTATTATTATCATCACCCCCAGCCCCCAGAAGGAACCGGTGGGGTTCATTCACCAGGTTTCATCAAAGATATAATCTGTGGATGTGCGTGTGGTCGGACAGGTTCTGCCTCTGACTCCTCTTCTCCTGAACCAGCATGTCAACGATACGAACTTCTTCCGAAATCCAGCACTGATCCTGACAAACCGCACAGGACACGTAACTCACATATCAAACAGCATCTTTCCATTCGGTCCCCATATGATAAGTGTTTGGGGGCATAAGCGCCGCTGCTGGACGACAATAGTCCGTATAAATGAGACCTTTTTCGTGAGGGCGCCACATATCCATGAAAGCTGAGGTGTGTGGATTATGACACAGGAACTATGGCAACCAGAAACATCGCGGACACCTGTGTGCGGAAACTAAGCAGGGTCTCCGGTCTCGGAGTAAAAACAACGGTAACAGAAGTGACCTGCGGTGACCTTCACCGGACACGTGGAAAACACGAAACCCAGTTGTGCACCAAACCGCACAACCCAGCACCCCGAGCGCCTGATAATTCCCGGTCCACAGGAGGTCCTTCGCGATCTCAACCCCGTCCGCGTCAAACTTAGCGCGTCGGCATAATGTGGGAAGGTGGTGAACGGACTGTATAGGGTACCTGCTTTTGTCGTCATGGTTACTGCGAGCGTGCGGACAAAAGTGACGGCATCTGACTTGTGTTTCGTACACTTCGCTAAGGTGGAGCATCATCGTCGCTTTACACAGTTCCTGACTTTCTGCCGTGATTTTTCACCTGGTGTGTCGCGCGCTTAAAGGTCGCGTGAGCTCGTCCGGTACGGTCGCCTCGGCTGTAAAGCCCCGGAGGAACCGCCGCTGTGCTGCAGATGGCTTGAACCGGTGTCCTACAAATAGCGCCTAAATAATAGGCAGTGTCGAGCGTGCGCTTTTGGCGAATACCACAAGTTATTGCTCACGCCGAGAAGCTGGGGATGGGGGTGAGAAGTGACTCAGCTGTCATGGGCTTTTCTCTCTTTGTCGCAGCGATTATGACTGATGTCTCCACAAGAGACAATAGAGCTGAGGACACGTTGAGGACGAATGCCTCACAGACGTTGTTTTGCGTGTTCTTTTGCACGTGACCGTCGTTCGCCCGTTTCGCTCCTCGCGCCTTCATTACCCGTCCAAAAGTTTTATTAGCCCTGCTGGAGGCTTCCGGAAAGCTACGCTCACGGGGATGGATGGCTGCGCTCCTTCTGTGCTAAAGGAACGAGTGTTTTAGCTTAGTGTTGGGATGCTTTACATACAAACGTAATGAGCCGCGTCCACGCGGATTAAGGCACGGCGCTACGGCCCAGTAAATCACTGCACGTTTTCGGGAAGCGGCTTTATGACCGGCTCCCGACGGAAACCCACGGCCTAGTAAATCGTCGTACATACAAGCGCGCGACAAAACAGCCGGTGGGGACACATCGGAGCGGGACTTTTGTTAAGTTGCCTGCGTTGCACGGCGAGCGCCTTTCTAAAGCCCCTCGTGAAAATGTTCGGCTTACGCGTCGTGCGTCGACGGAAATACGGCGGCCAACCAGCTGTCCGGTCGGCCTGGTTTCGGACAGCTGCACGTCCAGGTAGGGATAACCTTGGAAAAGAGCGATACCATCATGGAAAACACAGAGTTTACAGTGGGACACACTTTGTATGGAGCAGCTGCCACTTGACTTAGCATAAAAACAGGATCCAAACCCGTAACCTTATTTTCAGGGCGCTATGCTACCCGCTCAGCCGCCAGCCCAGCTTTGGTACGGACTACATAATGTAATGTGAACGCAGAGCTTGCACGGAAGCTATTATACGTTTCAATTTGCATTACTGTTTATTATGTGAGTCTGATGTTTGTATTATGTTTGAATAAGAAATAACCAGTTGGGAAATATTCAGAGTGGCATAAATTGTCAGCTACTTATGAAGAGGTGAAGATCATGAAGTGAGTGAAATGCAAAGCAATACCAAGTTGGTGTTTCATTCGTAAGAACACATTTGATCACGGTTCTTCCACAGCGAGATTCACTGCTTAGCCAAATGTGTCTTTGTGGTGGAAGACGTCCTCGGCGTTTATAACCAGGGTCTTGGGTCACTCGACTGCTTAACCCAAAAGGAGTTCGCGTTGGAGCGGCTAGGACATCGGGCCCCGCCGGAAAGTCACGATGCTCTCCCAGCTCACTGGGAAATTCTCTAGGTTGAAATGTCTTTCCTGCACCTCTACTGAGTCCAAAAGAATTCTGTGCTGCACTTTAGTAACTGTCCCCCAGGTTGGGCGCTTTCTCTGAATTCGTTTCACTGAGTCTTTTGAGATGTTTTGCATGCATACGTGCAATGGAGAACTGCTGAGTTGTGCGACAGATTTCCCAAACATGGGGACATGCTTCCAATTTGCCGTTAACCCTCTACCAGCCAGTGGCCTCAATACACTCGAGTTGAGACAGGTGAAGGCTACACGTCTGTTTTTGGGACAAGGTTTTGCGCTAAAACATGATCTCTGTTCTCCATCCATCCATCCATTTTTATCAACCGCTCATCCTGAGGAGGTGATCCAGAGCCTATCCTGGAAGCAGAAGTCGCTAGGCTTTGAAATTGTCCCCGAGTGAATGGGATGCCGGTCCATCTCAGTGACCTTTGTCGTGTGGTTCCGAACAGTCCTCCTCCATCCATCCATTTTTCTTAACCGCTAATCCTGAGAAGGGTCCTGGTGATTCAGGGCCTGTCTTGGAAGCCGTGAAACTGCCCCTGGATCGTGATCTCCTCCATGTGGTTCCACGCCATTCGCCATCCTTCCTTTGACCGTATGACAGCCTGTTGTCCGCTCTTACTGTATTACTCATTGGTTAAATCAGTTATGTGCCGTTCTCATGACAACCATGTCTCCAACATTACTCACTGGCCAAACTAATTACCATGAGAAACGCGTTCATGAAATAACAAGTCTGACATGTACCCTTCTGCTCAACATTATCAACGCCCTTCCATTCTGCGTATATCATCTCAGCACAGCATCTCCTGGAAAAAGTGGGCAGCGAAACGGCTTTGGTTCACATGCGCCCATTTGTTTGATATGAAGCAGCACAGGATATAACAGTTAAAATAGGACGTATGTGGAAATAGTACAAAAACTGTTCATTACCACCTTTTTCCACCAATTCAAATGGGTTTGGTCAGAAGAACTAGATTCGGAGTGCAGTGAAATTAGACTCACCTGCGATGAATTTCCAGGACATGAATGAACCAGAAATTAACCAATAAATGACGGCTTTAATGCTTAAAAATACGTTCACTCTCGTTCCCGCTTCCTTTTTGACTGTGGCGAAGATGAGAGCTGCCCAAGACCATCAGAAGAACACAAAAATTCAGAAAGGTACAAGGACATCTCCAGAGACCTTTGCATCCCTGTTTCCACAGTTTGCGATGTTATAAAGAGGTCTGCTGCCCAAGGAGCTGTCAAAACCCTCCCAGAATGCATTGGGAAGAGGAAAATTGATCAAAGAATTCTTTGAAGGCTGGTTCTGAACTGCTGGAAAAACCCACGTAAAGCATCGAAAGTGCTTAATGCTCACCTGATGAAGCCAGAATAGAGCTTTTTGGCAATGCAGGCCAGCGATATGTTCGTAGTCGGAGACATGAATCTTTTAAGGACGAGAACTACTTTCCTTCAGGTAAATATGGTGCAGGTTCCTTAATGTTGCTGGCCTCTGGTACTGGAGGCCTTGAACATCTTAGGGGAATCGTGAAATCGGAGGATCATCAAAATGTGGTAGGCAGTGTCGGAAACCTAGCTATGGGTTGAAGGTCATGGGTCCACCAGCAGGACCATGACCCAGAATACACATCCAAAAAAATGGACTTTGAGTCCTCGTCACAATCCTTTGGAAAGAGGAATCTTGCAAACGTTCAAGAGCTACAGCTTACTGCTGGTGAGCTGTGGAAAAAATTGCTAGTAGAAATGTGCAGGAAGCTTATAGATGCCTGACCTTGGAGATGTCATCATTGCCAAGTGCTGTGCAGCCAAGTGTTAAAGAAGGTTGACTTTGACACTGACCAGGTCAACCAGGTCATAGTCTTTCCCTCCTGTGGATCACTACATGCAAGTTGTAGAGATATTTGTTTATTTATTTATTTATTCATTTTAGTACCAGCATGAACTATAATGGCGGGATTAGCACCACCTCCTACCGTGCCGTAATCCCACCAGGTGCCGCAGTCGTCCGTTTTATAACTATGAATAATGTCGCACTGATTTTATACATTTTTAAACCATGTTTCAAAGCCATTTCTTTGTGTTGCGTTTGTTACCCACAAAATAGACTGATTTCTGCATTTACTCTGTTTTTGAACATATAACCCATTAATTTTGTACTTTGCTGCACATGTACAGGTTTAAACTCCATTTATGAAATATTGTGTATTAATGAGCTCTTCTAAAGCAGGTCATTCGAGACCACATCTGATCCAGGTATCACAGTAGTTTCCATTCATCATCCATGTCTTGTAGAAGATGGCCTGCTGTGGATATCTAACAGGTGAAGCACATTAGACTGGACAGGACTCCTACCGGCCTCCTGTGTAGACCAGCACAAGCTCTGTGGAGCTGCTCGCAGTGTCTCTTTAAGCTCGCGGTCGGTCGTCACCAGAGTCTTTGTTGGAAAGCAGATTATGATTGACTTTGTTGGACTGATCTCTCTTGTCTGAAGATGCTTGGTGGATGATTAGGTACCATCCATCCATCTTGTTCAGGCACTTTTCTTCCCTGAAGTACATGGAGATGTTGACCGTCGCAGCTGAGTTTGGCATCATGCGTCTGCCAGAAAAGCGGTTCGTTGTGCACCAGGAGGAAGTCCTGTTAAAAAAATAGGTGCCCACAAGTTTCTCAGATGACTTTATAAGGACCCTAATAAATGCCTTTGGAAGGTTTCAGCTTTTCTGGTTTTATGAACAAAGTTGATTTTGTAGGTTTCTGTACTTTTTCTCAACGGCAGTCAAAGGAACGACGATTTACTGAATATTTTACGATGGATGTGAACGGCAACTAGCGCGTTTGCCACTGTCGGACCACCTTAATGATCCCGAAGGAGTTTTCTGGAAGTTTCTGTTCGGTCCGCATTCGGAACCCAAGCAGAAAGTGCTGGAAAACCGCCCTGCGCTCTAGTGTTAAGTTATTTACTGCGGATCTGAGCACCTGGTGCCGTTGTGTTCGAATTGCTGTGTTTATGTGCCATTTTCTAATCTGCTTCTGGGTATTTAACTGTACCATCAAAGCGGGGTTTGCGGACAGAGACGCGTTTCTCAGTTTATTCAGCAGTTTGAGGGGGAACCTGGCGCCGCGAGCCGCCATTTTGCACCTCAGCGGTTAAACCTGCTGATGTTGCCCGTGACCCGGCCTGTAACCGCTGGGTCTCCACCAAAGAGAGAGTTTCCCAGTCCACCGTTTTTCCATCCTTAGCCCCGTTTCTCGGGGAACATCGGCATAACAGCAGCAAAGATGTAACGGGGAACATATTTCATTAGCCAGAATGAATGCAATTGAATGCGGACAATAAATTCTTCTACTGTATTTGTTCCAGACAAAGGTTCCCTTGGCCAGAACGCAATTACCCGTGACCATTTTTTCCTGTTAACAGCATTAACAGCAAACTGTGCAGAATTTGACTGAGCAACATCTTTATTGACATCATTACCAAGCTCAGAAAATGGGTTGGACTCTCGCCTGAAGCAGAAGGAGTTTATGCAAATTCAAACAAGCTTATATAAGAGTCTGACCCTGATGTTTCTGTATATGCTGCAGAAACCGCACTGCACCGTTTCTCTTTTGAGTATAAATCCGTGAAATTTCTTGCATCCCTCTTTGTTAACCAAAATATCTTAATAAAGGAAACACAAGAGGCCCGGAGGAGGAGGAGGAGGAGGAAATAAACCAGGGAAAAATATTCAGTCATGCCATTACTCATTCTTACAAAGTACGTCCAACCGGGAGCTGCAGCCCAAACCAGCGAAGACGGGGAACAGGACAGCACATTTATCTCACACACACAAACACACGCTTTCACTCGCACACAGACGCACACGCAGCCTTCTGTGGCCGGTGAAGACGCCCCATCCACTTACAGTGACACCTCGACTGGTGCTGCAGCTCCGCTGCGCCCCGTCACTCCTTCGTTTTGGCCTTTCGAGCAAATTATCCTAATGATTTGCCGCACTTTAAAAAAATTGCCACGTCTTTTTGGAATTTTGCACCCATTATTTGCAAAATAGACGCTTTTCTCTGGTTATTCGCTATTGTTAAAGGTATCATATTGCAAAAGTTCAACTTTCGAGCTCCGTTTATGCAATATTAATGTCCTCTAACAGCACAGATCGTTCAGCTCCGTTTCTCAAAAGCGCATCTACAGAGCTGATCCAGGTATGGCTGTTCAGCCGCTGTCCAGACGACGCGAGACCACGGGGAAGACGGGCCGACGGCCCCGCTCCGCCAACAACACACATCTTGCCTTTGACTGGCCGGTTCATCTTCTGCCAAGACGGTCCAGATGTCGCCGTACGCAAACATCTGGATGAGGACTTTGGTCTCCTAGTCACGACTGACTGAGCAGCGAGACGCCGCAAGCCGGTCTGCGTCACGGCGGCTTCGGGTTCCTCCGGCTCCTCCGCTCCGCGACGCGCAAACTTTATTTTTGTGTCTTTGTGGCAGCCGGGCGTCATTATGGCGGAGCTGCTCTTTGTGCAAATCAGCCCCTTTCCTCTTCTCGGCCGGCACAACTGCCTTTTGCCGTTCGTTTTCCGTGTCTTATTTCCTTTTCCAGCCCTACAGAAAGTAACGGTAAAACTGCCTCCTTAAACTGTCCCCCATTTAAATCTACACAGTGAAATGTGCTTGGCATTATGGGCTGCGGTAAGAGAAAAACGGCAGCAAAACGCAGAAGCCGGACGTGGCCTGGGTAAGTTATTTTACTTCTGTAAATCCTGTTTATGGGATGTGTTCAGGGGGGGGGGGGGGGGGCACTATGCGGTGAGAAATCTCAGTGGCTTCTGGGGAATGACACAGCGAGAAAGCGCTGGTGTGGCACTTCAGTGCGTTAAGCTTGATGCTGAAGCCAAAGATACTGGATTGAACTGGGATTTCTAGCCCCGAGGCAGACCTGGCGTCAAGCCGGAGCTAAAAGTGTTAAATCCCCAGGAGCGATGCGACGGGGGGCATATCTGCACGTTCGGATTAAGCCAGAGGCCCCGGTGTTTGCCGTGCCGTGAAGAAAGAGGGTTAACAGAGATGCGAGGCCTGTGGTTTTCGTGCCGGCCCGGAGCCTTTCGCAGCGGGCAAAAAGGTCAAATCGAGAACGCGGGGCGGCTCCTCTGCCAGGCTGCGTTCCGGTCAGCCACCCGGAGAGCCTTTGCGGGAAGTCTTTGACACCCGAAAATACACACCAGGCTCAACACCGGAAGAGCCGCACATGTAAAAATCTGTATAATAGACTGTTAAAAAAAGCACAAGGTCACTTTTTCCTTGGTCTTGGTTCAGGGAATAACACAAAAAAAGGTGTCGCTAGGAGAGGAGCCAAGTACGTGAGAGCGTTTTGAGAGAACCTGTTGCCTTAACCCGCTCCGCCACGGCCCAACTAATGGCTCGTACCTAAAATGGGGCAAAAAGCTTCCTTTATGCCTTGAAACAAAACGATTTACTGGCTTTTGATGTTTGATAAACAGACATAAACCCAGAGTAAACAGCTATGACAGTATCGTTGATTGTGCCGATGCGGTAAAACCACGGTGATGCTTTCGTTTCCTCGAAAGACGGCCCACGTGCCACTTCTCGAGCGCAAACGGGGCGACGTCTCGATCGCTCATCTCTGCTCGGTGGCTTGCAGCGTTTGAACGGGACTGCATAAGGAGGCAGCCAAGCGGGAAAAGGCTGCGGTCAGAGACACAGCCGGGGGTCCCCGTGTGCCGCTGGTGGTTGTTAGAGACGTGTCGGTGAGACGCGGTGCAGCAGGAGATGCGTCTATCCCAACCCTGGCGATGAGCGTGTGAAGTTCACACCTCAGCCTCACGCTCTGCAGACGCGGCCCGTCTTCCTCGTTGGCTGTTTGCTCCAGTAAATCATTAGGTGGGCGCTTGTATGGATTTTCTGCCTTTACAGCTGCTCAGGGGGGCCGACTACAGTAGCTGGCAACGGCCATTATAGCGTCTGTTCCTGAAACCATTGCCGCTATAAATCACGATGTGTTTTTACTGGCGCCGTACCACAGCCCTCCGCCTCTACTACCTTCAGCAAAACAAACTTCTTGCTCTCCTCCATCAGCTGGCGATTTACACTTCCGCCAAAGGCGTTATGACCTTGGCCTTTCCTTACAGCGTATCAGGGAGACATGGCAGATCTTTGAGGCGTAACGCCGAGGGTGTGGTGGACCTCCGTCATCTCATCTGGGTTGGCCAGAGTCTGTTCTTCCTTTATCGCCACTTGTCAGAGGTTCCGGCCTGGGAGGGAGGAGAATCGAGCCAGGAACGGCTGACTGTTTGGACGCTGATCTGTGCGTCACCCTAGTGGACATATCAGTCTCGGTCATCAGCTTCAGAGATGTTCAGACTGATCTCATCCAAGCCCAAGAGGGTCAAAGATAGTGTTTAAAGACACCTTTATATACCTTTCTAAGTGAACAAACCTTTTTGAGTTCATAAACCTACATCTAAAGCAAGTCTACCGCTTAGCCCACCAAAAAACGTTCTAACTCTGCAATATGGTGCCGTGTCCGTAATAGCAATAATTCTCTAAATTAACTTTAACTGTTTGTCATTTAGGTGATTTAAGTTTGTTTAAGAACTTAGAGTGTTTATATATTTATTTTCCTCTTTAAACAGCCCAGCTAGTTTTTACTGGAGTAACTGGGGATTCTACAGCAGGAGGTGGGACATTTGCTGCAACCTATTTTTTTTAACTTATTTTATTCTTTAAAACTCAAAGCGTCGATGTCCGCAGTCTTGAGGGGCAGCGATGTGAAGATGGAGGGAACTCACATCCAAGCACACAGGCTGACGTGGTGCCAAGTTACATTTATTCATCTGGCTCATGTTTTCCTACGAATGGACTTACAGCCCATTTATACAGTTGCCTAAATTTTAAGCTTTTCTTCTGAAGTTCTTTTAAAAAATGTCCAGTCCCTGCTCCTGCTCTACAGTCTTTCAGCCACCCAGCTGTATAGGTGGGTACATCGGTGTAAAAATGTTATCCCTGAGGGACGGGAGCCGCGGGCGATTTGGCGGTGGAAGAAAACTAGTCGATGAGCCACGCTGTCACCGTCCGTCACCTTGGACAAAGGCGCCGCCTAAAAACGTTCAGAATAGCACAATCTAGGATTCCGTTACGTACTGGTCAACATTCTTAGCAGGAAAGAGGAAGAGTGCAGGACTTTGAAAGGAGAACTGTCCCACGTCTCTCTTGTTTTCGCCGAACGCACGGGAGGTTATAACCGTCATGTTGCTTCATCTGGCACCAAGCTCCTCGACTTCCCCCCAGTACGTTGCCCTCGTGCACGACCGAGTTCATCGGGGATAAACACATACACAGATACAGCACAACACAAATATTTTCCTGACAGGGAGAGGAGAAGCAGAGGAACAGATGAGGTTATGCAATGGGAGAACGTTGAACATCTGCCCATGAATCCCAGCTGCTCCTGAGATATGTTCATCGACAACAGGCCCTCCCCCGTTTGCTAGGGAAACTTTAATAGCGACAGGCCTTCAGAATTCCTCAACAAATAGAATACGACACAACTGCTAACATTTAAGGGTCCCGTATCGCTCGTTTATTCATTTACTTTTGTTAACTGGTCACCGTTGTCAAGGTCACGGTGGGTCAGGGCCAGGCGGGGATGGAACACCAGTCCATTATGGGCAACTTACAGTCACCATATCACCTGAAACACATCTCTGGAAGCCAGAGAACCCCGGGAAACCTTAGCAGACATGGGCTCCACACAGGCTGAACCTTGAACTTTGTCCACCATTCAGCGAGAACCAAGAAGAACCGCACACTTTCATAAGGGTGTTTCTCAGTAGCTAAGTGTCACGTTAACATCCAGTCTAAACCAGTTAGTAAACTCTCCGTTTTCCAAATGTCCCACAAGCTGCACGTTCGTACAACGCTGAGCTACCGAAGATTAAATCTATGAACATGTTCGGTTGCGGAGTTTTTCTCAAAGCAGCGGACTTTAAAATCGATTTCTAATTTATTGAACTGAAAGAGTGTTTTGGCATTTAATATCTACACTGTAAAAGTTACTGTTTTATCTTCTGCCGCTGCAGGAGCTTATAGGGACAGTAGAGTCTGGTATCTCTTGCTTTCGGGGGATCTTCTTGAAGGGCATCTACACTGCAGGCTAACAACCTTTTTGCAGGTGGCAGGTGTTGCTGGATTCTTTGCCGGGGTCTGCGGTTCTACGTTGGAGCTGATGGGTTCCGCGAGCGCGACTCACTTAATGCCCCGTGGAGCGACGGAGACGAGGATCGTGTCTAACAAACTTGATTTTGACATGTAAAGTCGCATCTGTCTTTGTAAGTCGAGGACGACGGACAACCCGCGTCGCCCAGTGAGGTTCGGCTCAGCGGAGGGAACCCTCCTCTGCTCTGCTCTGCTCCCTGTTTTCGCTCCGGTTCGACTTGGTTCTTAAACGCTTAAAATTGCAGATGTTCCCACCTGTAGATGCACCGTATTACACCTCTTTTTATTGTTTGATCCAGAGCGTATAACATAAAATTTTGTTAGAAAAGTATCGCTTACTTTCCGACACCCAGTTGATCTCTCCTCACCCCACCTGCCACCACCTCCTTTCTTCATCTCGGTCACGATTCCAGCGGTTATCGGATAACATTAATAATTCAGCCCGCAACCTATTTAATTTTTTACAGGGGCTCTTCTGTTCTGCACAAAGTGCTCAGTAACAGTTCCATAAGTTTACCCTCTTCACCTGTTCTATCCATACACATGCTTGCATGAAACGCACCTTCGCGGGGGGGTTTGAAGTGGTATTAAAATAAGGCAAGAGTATCGGGGCGGGGGGACTGTCGTTCCTGAGCCAGGCCGTGGGCCAGTTCGGGAAGACCGACCCAGCAGCAGCGCCGTGTTTTACTGGAAGGGAGCGGAAAAAAACTCCAGTGGGAGTCCCAGCACAGATGGAGACTAAGACCCACTGAACTGTACTCACAATGTGAGCTGCATGTTGTAAACCGGCCCCCGGAGGATTGCGGGGCCCTCGCACAGGCAACTGTGTCCGACTCTCCTGCAGAAGAAATAAAATGGGATTTTTTTCGCTTCTTTGTTCTGCACCTCCGCATACAACCGGCGGTATCTATGGGCTACCAGCCCTGCCACTCCATCTCCATCAAAATACATACTTCTCAGACAACATGAAGGTACTTTGTTAGAGAAAAGCCCCTCTGGAAGGTCAGTGCTTATAAATCAAAGGTCAGTTTCAGTGCTAAACATTTTCATCCACTCCTGAGCCCCGCTGATATCCGTTCATGGTAAAATATGAACATCAGTTATCATCCCCTGACATAACCGCGCAGGTTAATGGATCAGTTAAACTAGTCAATGCGGACAAATTCACACTTGGTCGACACTGTTTGGAAGGTTCGAAGGCGGATTAACAGGTGAAACTGGCAAAGGGTTACGGGGACTGAAAGCTTCCCACAACTCAAGCCGATCTATACCTCCAAAGCGGGTGGCGTGGTAGCTCTGGTTTCCACCCATTCAACCTGGCCTCATAAACACAACGAAAGGCCTCCAAAAGCCGATTTCTCCTAAACCCACCGGGCATCTGTCGGTGTGACCAAAACAGCGGAATTACAAATCAGTCGCTTCAACAGTGCAGCTTTATTCTTTCCCCGGCGTGTGCCGGTTGTTCCGGGTTCGAACCGCAGCTGCTTGACCTGCTTGAAATGAAGTGACTCGTTCATCCAACTTGGTATTATTTTATTAAACAAATGCAACACAGATGATCACGAATGAGTCGATTCTACTGCGATAGTGAGCATTAATAACACAGCTGCTTGTTTTATTTAGTCTTCTTTTTATAGCTAAGCCTTAACTAAGGGAAGCTCTCGTTTCCTCTCTTCTCCTTCGGACTCACGGCGGCGGCGTCCCGCTGCATTTCCGGTGCAGCTGCGGGCGGCCGAGCTCCTGCTCAGGGTCCTGCGCGGATTAACTTGACATCCCGCTTGAACGACCACCAAAGTTTCCAGCCCAATTAGACCTCTTGCTTGTCTTTCTCGGCCCGCCGTACCTCGGACCGCGAGCTCCCGCCGGAGCTTCTCCACGCGTCGGAAAAACGACCCTCTACGGCTCTCTGCTCCACCTTTGCTTTCTTTTGTTAAATGAATCTGTACGCCCGGGCCGGAGCGCCGACCGACACTTCTTAGATGCTCTGATGTTGTTCGGATTCCACAGCAGGCAACTAAAGGCTGGAGCTCATGGTGCAGACTCTGGGGATGTGTGTGTCTTTGATCACCGCAGTGCGTCAACATGAACACACACTGTATGATTTCCCTCATTAAGTGGATTCCTTTCTGACACGGCTCTGTCTGGCAAGACGCCGCCACGTCTCGAAGCGCTTCAGAATTTCACCAGCATGAAAGTATAACGTTTTTCCAGACCTTGCCGGTGTTTTTTCTTCCTTTTAAACCTGAAGGATTCTTCTAGTAGCTGTATTTACCCAACGTTGCTCACGCTGTGGCAGTGAACGTGCACAATCCGCAGAAAGTTCTCCGATTTTGGAACTAATTCAGTTATTAAGACGGTGTGCGTGGAAAACTATTTCAAAGATGAGTGATTTCGTGTCGGAATCTTCTGATCCGGTTGAAAATGCTTTTCTTGTTTTCTGACTTTATGCGTCAATAACTGTAAATGAATGAAGTGATGCAATAGCAGTTACACTGAGCCAAGTTTATTTTTTAATTTTTTCACATTTCTTCCCTCAGGTGCCGTGCCAGACAGGTGTATTTAGGTACTAATACTGTAAGATGAGCTGCCTTAAGCCACATGTGACCAAAAAGTCCCTCGTATCCAAACTCCCTATATCTGAATTTTCACTAGCAACAGCTCTTGAAAACTACTTCATATTTTATTGGTATCAAAATGGAAACTTTTTCCGTAACAAATTTTTATCCAATGATTAAAAATGTAAATAATCTTTTTTTAAAAATCTACAAATAAATATGATACAGTGTATTGTGATAAAATCGTACTTTACGTATTATAATAAACTCTGCTCTGTTCTGTTAGGAATTTATTGGAAGCCAGTCACGCTACGCGGTGTTATCAGCTGTTTCCTCCTGTTCTTTTTCACTTTGTCTCGACACACAATATCACCACATTTTTATGCATTTCTTTTTTTAAAAAACAAACCTGTTTATTTAAATGCTGGTTGTCGTGTGAAACAGAGGCAGAGGCAGGTTATTTTGACAAACATCCCTTTATTCATCCTCTCATAAGACTGAAGCGGGGCTGCGAACCTCTCACCTCCCGCGTGTAGCGCAGTGACTAACGTGTGAGATGTGCTGTACGCACTGCACCGCGGTACACACACACGTCAATGAGGTAACTGGGGTTTACCGTGTTTATCCTGCTCAGCTCGGGGCTTCATAGTTATACAGGTGTTTTCCGAAGGGCTGGGGGCACATTATTTACTTATTTCCCCCCGTTTGAAATAGTGGGAAACGGACACTCGGTATCCGGAAGTTTCTGTAACGCTCAGGGACGAATTAGACTCGGATACTGAGGGTTCGCTATAATTTCCGTTTTCCACGGACGTGTTTTTTACGTATCGCTATCTGCCCCCGTTGCGCAGGGTAAACCGGGGTGGTGACGGAAGTTATACTGTGCAGCTTGTTGGCTGTCTCTGCTGCTCAGAGATGTTCCTCCTGCATTTGATTAATAGGTGCACCTTCATTTTCTTCATTTATAATAAGGTAAACAGTTACTGGAAAGGATCTCATCTGTATTCATCCACACCTCAGATCTTTTCCCCCTTCCATTTATTTTCAGTTCTTTTTTTGTGAGGAAAATAAACATTTACCCAAGGAGTAACAACATACTTTATAATCATACGATTCTGACCGATGAAAGCACTTGAACTTTGCACCTACGAATGCTTGCATTCGCTCGATTCTCCAGGACGGATTCATCGGTGGGGAAGAGTATCCCCAGCCATCCCGGCTGCATTTTTTTTTCTCCGATCGACATCCAAATATCCGGTCATCCATTCACTTCTCCCGGAGGAAGGTTCAATGGCAAGTTTTGTGCCTGTGCTGTGTTCTGTTTTTTTATTTTTCTATCTGAAAGCAGCGCTAATCCCCTGTGTGTAATCCTCAACACAATCTCTGAGCATATCTAATTCTAAACCACCTTCTGGTATTTTCCGTTTTTTTTTTTTTTTCCCCTAAAATGATTAAAGGAATCACAGCTCGATGCTTTATATTCTCTCTGTGACTTCAGTTGCTATAAACTATTGGTTATGCTTAAGTTGTCTTACAGGCTTGTAATTGTTTTGATTGTGTTTATTTCGCGTAAATTGCAAAACATCCGAACGTCTGCTGCATTACTGGCGTGAATGATTTGTTAGGATGATGCCATGGTTCTGTCACCATGAAATAAGTGTAACACTTCAAATGAAAGTTTCTGAATCATATTAACAGAAAACACAGCCTGAAACAGTCGGTGAAAAAGAGGTGAAGAACTGCTAAAAGAAGGAATAATAATAATAATAATATTTTGGAAACAGATTTAGCGCTGATAGGATTTGTTCTCAGATTTGAAATTTTGAAAATATAATGCCTGTTGAAATGTAATAGTGGACATGACACTAGCTTTTACACAACTGTGGCGTCATGAGGAGATATGGACGGGCAGTTTTATGAATAAACCCCAGTATGTCTGACTAGAGTTCTGCTGGACCACATGCTCAGGTTCTTTATTTACATCCATCAATCCCTTCATCCATCATCAGTCAGTTTCCATGCTGGGACAGAGACTCTGGAACCACCACAAGGCAAGGAGAGAGACATTGTGGGCGAGATGCCCGTCCGGTGCAGGTTACCTTTACTTGCAGCATGAAAACTAACTTGTCCTTCACAACTTTTACCGTTAGAACTGTGAAGCCACGACTGTGGGTTTGAAAATCCGCACAGTTGACTTTTTGTCCTCCCCTTTACTGGCCTCCTGTGTGGGCAGAAAGAAGACCAGATGAAACCTCGATGGACATCCTCATTAGGATGCGGTGGACTGACCCCCACATCTCCCCTTCATCCTCCGAGGAGTCACCTGGTCGGCTGTAGTGCCTTCTGCCTCTTACAAATTCAGCTCCTTCGGTACCTTGATGTCCAACTTGTCTCTTTCTTCCCTCGACCGCTTCTAACCTTTTCTTTTTTCTATCTCTTACCTTGATTTTCCAGAACACCAGTCATTTTCCGCCACAGCATTTGGGACTCGTTCTTCACCTGCAAAAAACAAGAGACACGGATCCTTCTCATAGAGACGTGGGTGCTTCTCAAACGTTTCAGCTCATGCGATTTTGGTGCATCCCTGAACCCTGAAATGTGATTCTATTCCACCACAAGCTACAGGACAAGTGCTATTATATGTCAGCTGGCAACAGTCCACCTCTTTTTTCCTCCCATCATGTCCGTTTGATTGACACTCGAAAGGTGATGACTTGACATTCCCTGAGGGCCACAATTAAACATCATTCCTAATCCTGTTAAGGCTGCTTGAAAAAACGGGCACAGAAGGTCTTGGATCTGAACAGGCAATATGGGTGTTCTGCTAGTCAACAACGGAATGGAAGCTGCAGTAATTCTGCAGGCCATTTCCTAGGACTCTCCAGCACAGCCAGCAGAATGGACTCAGCATGGGTGCAGCCTGCAGGAACATCTCACCACTCGAGCCAATTTAATTGTGGCAGATACAGTACGTTTCTTCTGGCTCTTGGTCACAGACTGGTAGCGACAGAAAAAGACGTTGCCCAGCTTCTGTGCGAAAGGTGCTTCGGGGTAACGGTATGCTGGAGGAATACAGACGGCCACAAAATGGTGAAAATGCCAGGAAATAATGAGGAAGACGGAGCGTAAAATGCAGGACCGCACTGTGTCCACTGCCCCGGTGTGTACTGTAAGCAAGCACAATGTACAGTACTTGGTAATGAACACATGAAATATTAATAAAGATGGGCCTTGAGGCATAAATATTTATTTGCACATTTTTGTGGTCAAGTTCTCCAGCTCATAGAGAAAGTGTGAAAGCAAAGTTCAAAAAGTTGTGGGGAAACAGGGAAATCCGGAAACGCTTTTGATATTTACATTTCACCTGTTTCCTAACTTGACACTTTTCTGTAAAGTCGGGTGTTGGGTTGCTTATTGTGATTTATTCATTAGTACAGTTAGGTCATTTTGTACGTATCACTTCAGGGTAAATTCCCTGATCGGGATGCTACAGCAGGATGTAGGATTGAAGCCTCAGCAAAATGTTGTGGCCATAACCACGATGGAAAATATCGAGCTTTTCCTAAACATGCAGAAACAGCTGATAGCACACATGCAGCACTTCTGGCTGTGGATAAATTCCTAACACAACAGCATTTAAGTATACAGTATGTACATTGTTTTAGTCCAGTGCAGTATTTATATGTACATTTTTAAATTCATTTGATTTTTATTTGCACTTCAATTTTTTATTTTGCATAAACTTCAGATAAAAAAATTGTTATAAAAAAAGTTTCCATTTTGTTACCAATATATAGGTGTTAATTTTCAAGAGCCGTTATGGGTAAAGATTCGTACACAGAGAGTTTGGATACGAGGGACTTTTTGGTCACATGTAGCTTAGAGCAGCTCATGTTGCTGTTTTAGTGCCTAAATACACCAGTCTGGCAGCAACTGAGGGAAAAAATGTGAAAATATGAAAAACATATCCCAGAAAAACTCACTTGAAACAAATAAGTTATTGTTTGTTAGAGCAAAAAATTGGATACGAAGACTTCAGATACTGAGGAGTTGCTGCATAGGTGTTTTTGGATCAGCACATTATTATTTTTTTTTGCTATCTAAGATAATGGGAAATAGGAACTCGGTATCCAATGCATTTTTAGGGACGAACTAATTCGGACAGCGAGGGATTACAGTACTCTTGATCAAGGTACCTCTCTTAAACTGATCCTGTAAAACCACCCACCTGTACAAATAGGAAAATAAATTCCAGTTGCTTAAATCACTGTTAAAAAAAAGCACCAGCTAAACAAATAAAGGTAAACAAATTCTCCCGTATCTGCATGTTATAAATACAATTACAATATTAAGTACAAACGGAAAAAAGGCCTAGAGCCAACAGCTGCAGGTTTCTAACGTCTCGTCTTCCTCCGATAACTGCCGAACACGTGTGGAACAGCGGCAACAGTTCCCACGGAGCCAGAGGAGAAAGTCACTGTAAGGTGGACCTGGCAAAAAAGAAGAGAAACAAAGCGTAGAGTGGGGGAGCCATTTGGGGAGAAGATGCTCTTTCTGTCTGCGCATGAAAACAGCTTGATGTGGAAAGGTTAATGCAAACACTACATGGCGTAAAATTAGTAAGACAAACCAAGAAGGGAGCATTCAGACAAGACAAGCTGTAGCCCGAGAGTGCTGTGATTTTAAGCTCTGCTCACCGTCCTTCACATCCCAGTGGGCAGCAGGTACTGGACTTCTTAAGGACACAGACTTGTGACCTGAAGGTCATTCTCTGGCACCCTGGGGAAGTCTGGCTGCACACAAGTGCAGTATATCCTCCATTTAGTGTCCATTAAATCTAGATATCTGTAAAGTAGCATTTATATGAAGCCAGAAGTCCTTTAAATAACAAATGATATGCACGTGCTGGCCACTTTGTTAGGAACACCTGCTTGTGCACGGGTCTTGAGCTTCACTGATGTTCTCTTCAAACTTGAGAATGGGGAGAAAATGTGATATAACTCACTTTGACTGTGGGACAGTTGCTGGTGGCAGACAGGAGGGTTTGAGTGTTTTAGATACTGCTGTTCTATTGGGATTTTCACACGCAATAGTCTGCAGAGTCACACAGAATGGTGTGGAAAATAAAAAACATCCAGTCAGTGAGAGAGGCCAGAGGAGAAGTACCTCAAATCACCGCTCTTCACCACAGTGGAGGCAGAAAAAGCATCGCTGAACATGACACGGCCAGCTTTGAGTCAGATGGGCTACACCAGCAGACGACTACATCAGGTTCCACTCCTGTCAGCCAAGAACAGCGAGCTGGACAGCTGAAGATGGAAAAAACGTTGCCTGTTCTGATGAATCCCGATTTCTGCTGCCACACAAAGATGGCGGGTTAGAATTTGCCACAAACAGCATGATGCCATGAGCCCAACCTGCCTTGTGTCAACAGCTGAGGCTGGTGGAGGTGTTGTGATGGTGGGGTGAATGTTTTCTTGGCCACGTTGGGCCCCCCGATACCAGTCGAGCAGCGTTTGAAAGTCACAGCCTATTTGAGTATTTATAGCCACAATTTGCCCATCTTCCAATGGCCACTTCCAGCATGATAATCCACCGTGTCACACAGCATAAGTCACCTCAATACGAACATGAGTTCAGTACTTCAGTGGCTCCCCGGTCAACAGATCTCAACCCAGTGGAGCATCTTTGGGAGGCGGCAGAACGGCAGATCTGCAGCATGAACGTGCAGCTGACAAATGTGCAGAATTATGTGATGCAACCATGTCAACATGGAGCAGAATCTCTAAGGAAAGTTCCCAGCACCTCGTTGCATCCAAGCCAGAATTCAGGCTGTTCTGAGAGCAAAGGGGGTCCCCCCTGGTATTAGAAAGGTCTTTCTAATAAAGTGGCGGCTGAGTGTACTTTGAAGCATATTTTGAACATAACCAGACCTGGACTATTACCGGGACCCACCCACACATGAACCACTGAATTGTGTTCATTAAATTTGAATTAAATTGAGGTCCATTAAAACAGGGATTTACTGCAGGTAAAATGTAAAGCAAAGCCTGAAAGCATAACTCTCAAGTCCCTGAATAATAATGTCACCCGGAGAACTTCAGCATCACCTTCTGCTTTAAATTAACAGGAAACCAGCAATAAGATTGAAATAACGTGTAACTATTGGTAGCAGGCAGTTGATGGTAACTTGTACAAGCGGGGAACCACTCTGGACTCTGTGGGCGACAGACTCGGGTCTCCAGTAGTTGGGGCGACTGAGCAGAACCCACCAGAGCAGCTAGACCTCTCGCGTCCTTCATGCTTTAAAGCTGGGAGTTGCGTTATGGCCGGAAAGTGCCGAGCAGCGAAGCCGGAGGCGCGCCTGCATCTACTGACCAGTTGGCTTCCCGTTCGGGAGGAGCAGCAGCGCAACCAGCTATTGGACTAATCCTGGTGAGCGAACATGCGTCTCTCTGGCATGTACCAGGCAGCCAAATGGGATGAGTAATCGTAGGTGAGAGATGGAGTGTGGGTCTCTTCATCATCCGCTTTCAGGCCGGCTGCATTAGTCACGACACTTGGAGTGACTCAAAGGCTCTCCAGAATTTTCATAAATTGCTCTGCATTTGTCTTCTTGACTAATTTATTTTAGAAACTCAACGAAAGCGTCCGCTGCATACAGATACGCAGCGAGCAAGTTTGTTTTCCACATTACGGAGTACATAAAAGTGGGCCTCAAAGTCTGGGGGATATATTGCTGTTTACTTACTATCTAGCCTACAAATCCTTCATCTGGCCGCTGCTTCGTTTGTTGTGCGGGAATCAAAGACGGCGCACCCTTCGCCGATTTGCACGGGGGTCTTAACGGCAACGGAACGGTTTCTTTTGCCTGGTGTACGGCTGTTCGATTGCAAACACCGAACCAGGTTTTTATTCTGTATGCTGAGGGGAGTCCAAAAGCAAGATGGTGGCGGGGTTTAATATTCTGCTCCGTACAGCAGTGAAGACGGTCTCATTACGGCAGGCGCCTTGCGTTGGAACCTGTGTTCTCCAGCACATCTCCGACGGACCCCAGCTGTGACTAATCGAGGGGGGCACCACGTGTCACAGTCGTGTCAAGCATACTAATGCTAAGCACGCTCTCTATTAGTGCTAGTTAGGCTTTGACACTTGAGGAGCTTATAGTATTTGACAAGCGACATATTAGTGTAACTGTGGGCCAAGTCGGGCTCCGCTGATGGAAATATGGCTTCATTTGCCACGCCGAGGGAACGTTACCTTTAGGGCTGCAGGTGTTTCATATCAAAATCATTGCTGGGCCCACATATCTCAGAACGGTGAAGGCCTTTGTTCATCGTCCTTCTACCTTCCTCCTTCTGTCGGCCTGCTCCGCCTCACGCCAAGTCCTCGTGAATAAGATCGCATGTCCCGTTTCGGATTTGTTTCGTAATTCACCCAGATTTGTAGAGATATTTGAGTGCCGAAGAAAAAGAAGAAAGCTGAACGGGGTGCGGTGCTGTAAATGCTGTGTGTTCGACGAAGTAGGAGGGATCGTGTCCGGAAAGGCTGAAAGGCGCAAGACGAGGAGACCCTGCAAAAACGGGGTCTCCTTGACAAACGTTCACTGCGACTTTTGCGCCTAATATGAAAAGCGAAGAGGGGATTTAGTTGAAAATGATAAATAAATGTAATATCCGTCTCCCACGTGAGCCCTGTAACTTTAACGCAGTCGTCGCGTTTGAATTAAACTGTCGGATATCATAATGAGCGGTTTAAACAAACTATCGCAGGTTTTTTCCGCTGTTTCCACAGCTGTCTTTGTACATGAGAAGCAAACCGTAAACCTGCCGAAGACACGCAAACCCCTGTCAGTCTTTTTAGTCGAAGCCTTTGGTGAGTTTGATAAGGGATTCGGTTTTTCTCGATTCTGAATTTCATGCACGGGTCCATTTTGCGAAACCTCCACATTTATATATTTTTCTGTTATGAGATGAACAACTTTGAAATGGTTGCGTGACCCCATCAGTCCCGAACACCTTAAATATTAATAAATATAAATAAATTGACGTATTTGCAAGTTTGTCCTGAAAATACGCCTGCACAATAGACGTTTTCTTGGTGAAGAAGTTTGCTGCAATGGAAGTTATTTTAATGGAAGTTATTATTGTTCTGTTCTTTCTTCACCCAAAGAAGAGAGAAAGCCCAAGCAACCAAGGCAGTGAATGGGAGCACATGGCGGGACATGTGAGTAATGATGACAATAAAGACGACGACATTTTCTATTGTCTCATGGGCGTCACGTAGGCAACAGATTTAACGTCTGTCATGTTTCAAAATATCCCTTGACAGCAGCACGTTGGGTTTTTCGTTTTTTTTTTTTAAACAGTTGAAAATTTTTCATTAAAAGTTAACAATATCCATTTATCTGGATGTCCAGGAATTTAAAGAGCCTTAGAAGGACTATAGGTCACTTTCTCACATTCACATGGATTGAAACATTTAAATCTTCCTGGATTCCTTTGCTGTTCTTTTTTTCTGTTTCTGTTTTGCTTTGTTTTTTATTTGAATTATCGAGTGGAATAACTTTATTAAACAATTCTTCCACCTGGGTGGAAAATAATGCTCTTTTCTCTCAGCCGCATTGGGACAGTTGAATTATGGCACCTTTGTTCCAAAATATTGGTGGTGTGCAAGTACCTTGAAACCCATAATTTAATGGTTGAACTCGGGCCCGATTTGCTGGTTTATATAAAAACATGAAAACGTTCAGTCATCATTGCTTGCTGTTGTAATATAGTTGACCCCTATATATATATATATATATATATATATATATATATATATATGACGTTTGCGCTTATTTTCAGTTTAAAATTTAATCGAAATATACTATTCTTAGTCAAGGACCAGACTAGGAAGCCAAGTGATCTGTTTGTTGTGTTCGGCACAACACACTCAAGCATTTTAATAGACATAATTCCTCACAGGACTCAGCCACAATACTTCACTTTTATAGTTCCTTGTCTAGTTTATATTCCGTTGTGTTTCCATATTCCTTTGCACCCCTTCAGTGCTCCTTTCTGCATAAAACATTGACTCTGTGGTTCTACATGAGACATTAATGAGAAACATTCTCTCACGTCAGCTAATATAATAGGAAGCACCCAGTTTTCGGAAAACCTGAAGTCAGAAACAGCTCCTGAGCAGCTCGCCTGAGTCGACCGCCTTGCTCATGTGAAAAATACACGCTCTGCCTCCCGGTTGTCGTCTGCAGCTCCCCGTTTTCCGACTGACGTCCAAGCGTTCTCGCTACTCGTAACTCTTAGGCTGTTTTTAAACTTGTTTATTTCCTATTTTTATGACCCTACATGCAGAAAACACAGTGCGGCCTACTGTCGTGTCACTACTATCATTACCGCGTTAACCGCAGTTTTTACCACGGCTGCTAAAACGGGCTGCTGTTCAGTGCATCCAATAACTGACAGAGAGATTATAAAATCCCGTACAAATGGAATCGCGCGTTTTTTCTTTTTTCCTCCTCTTTGGCGGCTGAAAATAGTTTGGATTTGTATGAAACTTAATCACTTGTGTAACGGAGTTAAACGCTGCACAATAAAGGCGTCTTCCAGTGATTTTTCGGGCGCTTGGGGCCAAAACCAAATTCAAAATTGCAAACCAGAGCCGCACAGCGGTCCAGAATCACGAGAGGTTTAGAAAAGTCCGTTTCGGAGAACGAAGGAAAAGAAATTCTTTTGGGTGAATCTGAGAAATAATCGTTTGCTGTAAATGAAAATGAAGCTTCCGCTCAAATCTCAAATTCCCAGAAAGCGCCAAGGTTATATTTACAGTTTCATGCATGTTTTAAAGTGAGTAATAAACTCAGCAGTTAAAAGGGAGGTTTCAGATACATTTTTAGATCTCGGTTTGAACAAACGCAACATTAGTGATGTTCCGTAACTGTGATGAAGAAACAGAGGTGACCGTCATTTTTGTCCATGCAGATATATAAATGCAGAGCTAGGTGATCGACTGGAATCGAAAACAGCCATTTTGCTCCTATGTCTCAAAACCATGTATTTATGACGGTAAAAAATCCCAGTTTTAGGTCTGTTTCATTCACTTGTCTGATGATGTCATTTAGATCAAACTTCACGGCCAGAGTCCCAGTCATGTAATACATGCAGGGCATCAGCAGCGTCCTCCTCTCACAAACACCAGTAAGGGTGATAGTTAACATTATCAGTCGCCGTAAATTAGCAGTTAATGCTAAAGCTGTCGAGGGCTGTATCCCATGTCTGCGGTCCCGCTGAAACAAAAAGCCTGATGTGTAGAAGCCATATTGGCACTATGGTCCTGTGGACAACACTGGTACCTGGAAGTGCTGATCTGCATTGCTATGTTGTCCATGTGCTCCCATGGGTTTCCTCCTGCAGTCCAAGACATGTCCCTAGCAGGAGTACCTTCCTCCACTTCTTCTGAGCCGTTCCTACATCTTCTGAAGGGTAGCGGGATAGTACCTCGGAAACCACGAGAGGGATCGCTAAGAGCGAACTTTGACTCGGTGGCACTTACCCTCCCCAGCAACTGAGATGCCATGAACATCCTGCAGTTTATTGCGAGGATGTATATGCTGCGTTCAGAAGAAACGAGGGAATCCGGGTTGAGGACAACGGAAAGACACGTACGTGCAAAGTACAGTCAGCTTCAAGTTGAACTGGAACGACTACAAACTCGTTTTTTTTTTTTTTTTTTACGTTTCTCAGTGGGCCTAAACTGATGAGAAGACATTTACAAAATGTCACTGTGTAATATATTTTAGGCTGCTGCAGTCTGCAAGGCAGAGGGTGTCGTGGGAAAACGGGACGTGTGAATGCAACAATGTGGGGCACACATGCTGAGGCAGCTTTGCTAATAATGTTTAAAACTAATGACTTTGCCTCATGGATTTATACCGTGATAAATGTGATTGTCTTGTGCCAAACTGGTATAAATGTAGAGGCCATTTTAACATTTCCGCGATGCACTGAGAGAAATACACAGCAAGACGCACAAGGTAAGGAGGAGTCCATGTGGCCATATTGAGCCCACTATACACATGGTGTGCTAGGGTTCAGCATGCTGCTTCTAGGATTGCAGTCTTCTGGACTGAGATGCTGTTGTCATACCTGGGAACACAGCCCCAAGTGCTCCTGTCACCATTGAGACCACCTTGGTTTTCACCTTCCACATTCTCTCCAGTTCTTCTCCCACATTCCTTCTTCCTGATGTTTCTGCCATTCAGAATCATCACGTCTCTCACCGCTGCAGTTTTCTCCTTCTCATCTATCACCATTATATCTGACTGGTTGGCCAGTACCTGTTTATCTGCGTGGATGTAGACGTCCCACAGGATCTTGGCTCTGGTGTTCTCCACCACTCTCTCCGATTTAGACTTGGATTTCTAGTCTCGATAGGAGGCTTCTTTTGACGATGTTTGAGCATTCGATGACAAGCTGTTTTTCTGTGCGTGTCAACAATGGCTTCTTCCTTACCCATAATTCCCTCATAGCCTCTCTCATTGGGTTTGCTCTTGTAGTAGCATTCCAACAAGTCCATGTTAGCATGTATTGCCCATCCGTGACTGGTTCCAGTATCCAGCTAATCGTGGAACTGTCATGGTTCCCCAGCATTCGACAGGGACCTTGTTAATCCAGGTGACATCCGAGCTTTGTTCTTCTCACTCTCATGTTAGGAAGTAGGCAGGAACAGTGTTAGGAGTCTTGATGAAGGACTCTTACTGAATTCTGCTGGTAGTTCCCGCATCAAAGTCCAGTTTCTCACGTGCTCGGCTATGCTATCCAACCGCTTATATATAGCAATATTCAATCATATATATAATTTCATCGAGTGCCGCCTACACTGAAATCCACCACTGCGTTGTCTAACATTCTTCTGCAACATGTAAAATACATCTTTTCCTGGGTAGTACAGTCAGGGTGTTGTGTGTTCTGTCATAGGTTGTCTGCCTTTCCAAGTACTGGCTGTCTGGGGGGGGGGGTCCTCTGGCTGTGGCAGTTAATGAGCAGTGACTCGGATGACCTTGCTCTTCCACAGGCCAAACACCAAACCCCGGGTTGCCGCGAGAAGTCCGGGCACCCTCGGGCTGTGTAAAACCGCCCCTCTTCTCATTCCCACACAGCTGATATCAATTCCCCCAAACAGAAAGGCAAGAAAACATCATCTAAATCCCCCAGCCCTACCGGCCTTACCGGCCAGTGTGCAGCTGAGCTCCGCTCTTCAGCAGTTTTGTCATATCAGAAAATATAAAGTATACTGTCAGTTAGGCCTCTGAAGCCATGCTGTGAATCTTATCTCCTGGTAAATGCCAACATGACACACTTGCAAAAGCAGAAACCTCTAATGTTTGATGTTTTCTGATGGCCAAAAAAAGCAAAAATGTAGTTGCCTGGTCAAAGCTAACACACCCAATGTTCCCACTGCATCTTGATGTGATGCACTCCATTCCCTTGTGATAAATCATCTTGTTATGCAGCTTAAATGAAAATTCGTCTCTCAGAGCCACACGGTTGTCCCTCGTGCCACCAATTCCCAGTGGAGAAAACTGGAATGTCCTGCACCTGGGAATAGAAAGCAACCTTTGGCTTTTTGCATCGATTTTCTGTTCAAGGCAAATTAACTGCTAATGTTGTGTGTGTGTGTGTGTGTGTGTGTGTGTGTCAGGGGGGAGGGGGTTGTTGCAGTATAAGCAGGGAAATGTAACACACAGCATTTTTAAATATTGCTGCAGAAGAAGGGCACCCTTCAGCCTCGTGGGCCTAGAATAGACCACATTGTTCATGCTGGAAGGTCCCGGGCTGCGGTTTGCTTAGTGTGTGTTTTCCTCGAATGCTAGTTGCTCGAACGACTGTTGGGCTGAACTTCGAGGGGACGCTTCTGCAGTTTAATCCCTGCAAAAAGTCCACGTTTGCATCGGTGCCCTCAGGTTAATGAGCGAGGCAGTTGCCCATAGTGACTCTAAAACCTTCTCCTGGCCCACCAAGACTCAAGAAACTACTTTTACAAGTAAAATGTCAGGGGTTCTTGTTTCTATTCATAATGCAGCTGGTCGACAGCAGCTGTGCAGATCGAGCTGGATTATCATCTACGAATTAAAATCTTTTTTTATAGAGCTGGACGTTGTTTGTTTGCAACGTTCGCCTGTTTGTTTGCATGGCTTTCAAACTGTGTCCAACTGTGATTTTTTTTTTTTTTTCTCGTGTCGATCGTTGGTACGAAGCTGTCTTGGGTCAGTGTGAACACACTCTTTCTGCCCGCGAAGACGGAGCTGGGACGGACTCTGCACCGGCTTCAAGATTTGGCTTCGTTCCCTTAATTAATAGAAGACTGACAAAATCCAAAGTAGTTAATATCCGCCTGCACTGTGGGTGTGTTGGCTGGGACACAAACAAGACATCCGTGCTGTTTATCAGCCATGAAAATGCAGTTCTGTCCCCGTGAGTTTGCGTTAGTGTGTGTGTGTGTGTGTGTGTGTGTGTGTGTGTGTGTGTGTTTGTGGAAGATTTAAATTAATGAAATGTAGGTTCTTTTCCTAATCATATTTGAGCCCATCGACGGTATTTATCAATTTGTTGCCTAATATAATGATGCCTGTCCCGTTTCTGCTTTAGTCAGTCATTCTTTTAAGAAGTAGATAGGTGGGTTCAGCTGGAACCACATAAATAGGAAGGATCACAAATACAAAACCTGCAGCGTCCGTATTCTTAACAGCCCGGCTAACTTGTGCTGTCATTCCTTTTTATTGCTCATTCCTTCCTGGTCACGGGTCGTGACCTTGCTGGCCGGGGATGTGGCGGCTGGCCTCATAGCGCCTGGGATGTTTGACTTGTTCATTCTACGCTCGGTCTGCGTGGAGATGTTCCTCCAGGTGCGTTGGTTTCTATCCACGGTCCAAAGAGGTGTTTCGGCTAACCCTAAGGTTGCGTCGTCTGTACGTCCCCTGGGCAAAGGTGTCACCTAATACTAGTTATGGATGGCCCGGTGCCCCCCGTGCGCCAGCGCGGAGGCTGAGAAAGCTCAACAATTACCTTTGGTAATTAAGATTCTCCAGCGACTGTCGCTGCCACTTCCAATCGGTGTGAACAGAGCTGCAGGGGAGTAAATTGGATCTGGTGGTTCAGCCTGGAGATGCAGGCACAGATCAGGCAGCATCTTGTCAGAAGCGCTTTTGTGTGGTCGAGGTGTTCGGTTCCATTACGAGTTATCGGGGTGTAATCTGGGTCGGGGAAGACTTTGATATTCACGGTGCGCCTGGCATCGGTTCCCAGCTCTCCCTCCCTCGGGGGCTCTGCGAAGCAAAGGGGTGTGTTGTTGTGCTGGGTGGGGGGGCGGCGAGGTGAATTTGGCTCCCCGTAAACATCAGGGACGCTCCGCAGATACCAGTCAGCTTCACCGGCTTCTTAGCTTGCGGCGTGCGCCAGTTCCCGGTGCCGCGTCGGCGTTACGTCGTCCGTCGCAGTCGAGTCGCCGGATGACATCAGGCCGAAACGCTCGGGAGAAATAAATGCAGGTGCTCCTGTTAATCATAAGCTGCTGAGCGTAAAAGTATGAGAAGATGACTAGCTGCTCCAAAAATAAGGCTGCTACACCACATGCGACAGACACAAGCTGATGTCCTCAAACACCCCCCGCCCCCCATGAACATAAGCCGTCTCTGAAAATCCCCTCCCAGCACTGATTTATCGTGAATCACCGATACCGTTATCTTCAAGTATCTACAAGTATCTTCTGTATGGAAAAGTGAAGACGCACAGGTATGATATGCAATGTTGATGTATTAATGTAAAAAAAAAAACAAAACAGACAGACGAAAACGGCGAAAACAATGCAAATGCCTTCATGTTCATTGAACAAGCAGACGTAGTGTGGATATAACCAAAGTTGTGACAGGTGAAACTGGCAAATGAGGGGTAATGAAGGCTGATCGCTTAAAGCAGCACCAGGCAAACCGACAGGGCCGACGGGACCGTGTGGCGGCTCCGGCCTCCTGTCCCTGCTTGAAAATGCAGATCAGCCCTGGCGATTGTGAAGAAGCTGCTCGGAAGCAGGAGGAGGAGTTTTACACGGAACTCCCGACAAAGTCGAGTTCTTCGAACCACATCGGTTGTGCTTCTGGGACAGCTGTAACGTGAACCAGCTGCGCTGGAGTTTGCAGCTGAAAAGCGCTTTTTAACCGCGAATGTAGACGAAAGCATCGCAACCTTCAGGGGCGACCTTCGCTGGCCCTGCCGAGTCAGGCCCGGCGTTGATCATCCTGCGCTCCGCAGAACAGAAATGCAGTAAAGCGGGTGTTTGATTTCTGAACACGGAATACCTCTGTCGGAGGTCGTCTCTAACCCCCTTCCGCAGTCGAAGACGGCACGTTTGCCCCTGTGTTTATGCCAGGTGTCTCCTCACAGGCGACGCGACCCCTCCACCATCTACTCCACCTCCCCAAGGAGACCCCATTTCACAGATCGCCGACTTTTGTGTAATTATTGCTTGTTATGTATTTATATCTATTAGCACAGACTCCAAAAAGGCACTATCACCCATAAGCTGCCATTCCTCCAGGGGCAAGAATTACATTATTTACCCATTTGAAGGCGATGTGGCAAATGGCGGATGAATAATGAAGGGATACGAGGGCCACTTTTGGACGCTGGGTTTTCGGTGTTAAAATGTTCAGAAGACGTGGTAATTTGGACGGCGCGAGCGCTAACCGTGTTTAAGCTCCCAGTCAGAGAGATGTTGTCATTAGGTGATGATAATAAGGAAAAAAGCCCAACAGTTTCATGGTTTGTTTCATAGCAACGATTCTCATTAGGGGCTTCGGCATCACAGTCTATATTCAGCACCATACCCTTGGGGTGGGCAGACGGCGCGGAGATGTCTGACGCCGATAGGGGGGGAGAAAATAGAGAGCGCGGGGAAAGGGAGAACCCATATCACCGAACAGTTCAAACGGGGAAGAGCTGAACAAACGCCGAACAAAACAATAAATAAACACACGCATACACACACTTTGTGCAATCGAGAAAAAAAAAAAAAAAAAAGCCCAGGTGTCTCTTCCTTTTCGCTGCTGCCAGAGAGCTGATATTTGGCCAAACTGACAACACAGGGCTATTGTTGGAAGTGGTGTTTTGACCAAGGTGAAGTCAGATTGCATCAGGGGAAAGTGCGCGAGGAATGCACTTTCTCAGCGGTGAGAGAGCAGCTAGTGGTCTGGAAAGAGTCGCTGTGCTCTTCCGCTCGCCCCCCCTTTAGCCCTACCACGTCCGCTATCTACTATCAGCATCCGGTAAGAAGGTTTACACACAGGGAGCTGTTAACTGGAGATAATAAGCAGAACTATTCTGGCCAGCTGACCCTCTTTTCTCGCGTACTTCCGTCCAGCTCCCTTCTCAGAACCCTATCCCGCCGCCAACAGCGAGGTCTGGCTTAAAAGTTTCGAAACACGCTGTCAGTAGGGGGTCGAGGTCAAGGCCCTGCCGCGTCCGACAGGCGAACCGTATTTTTTGATGGTGGCGAAGAGCGACATTGCTTGGAGACGTGAGGTGTCAGGAAACTTGTTAAATTAAACATACGGGAGGTAGATAAGTGTGTTCAGGTGTTTGGGGAGGGGGGGGTGAGGATATTGGATCTGGGGGACCAAGCGCTGTTGTTAATGATCTGACGAAGAAGCTCTGCAGGTTACAGACGCACAACTTTTCAACCAACCCTCTTAACAATGGAAATAAAATTACCACCTAAAATCACCTCACCTAAAATACTGCATTTTATTGGGCACCAGGGGGCGGAGTGGTTATCAAGCCTGCCTCGAACTTGAGGGACCCATAGAGCTCTTGACCAACGTACTTACAGTGTATTGACCGGGTAAAAATGAGCTGAGCCGTAGCAGGGAGGCTAGGGAGTTTCCTCCAGGTGCTCTGGCTCCCTCCCACAGTCCAACGCTATGTGTCTCAGGTTACCTCTAAATTGCCTGGGCTCCCATTCGGGATTGTTTCATAACCTGGTGGCCTGTGATTCCTGCACAGGTCCCCGACCACCGTGACCCGACTTGGGATTGACCAGTTAATGATAATGGACGGAGTTACTTCAGGGAAAAGCGTTGAAAGAATCAAACTGCTACGTTTGCAGCTTCTACTGTTTTTCCTTTTCATTTAAGGAAATGTGCAAATTTGCATCTCCAGCACGGGAGTTTTCTGCCTGAAAAACACAGTTCATTCTGAGATTGGACACGGACGCCCGACAGAAGTCGCAGCCCTGAAACCGCTGACCTCGGAACCGCCGGACCTGCAGGACACTCCGCGTCCTGTTAGGATGTCCTGTCTGCACAGTATCACGCGTACTCATTAAGGGCCAAACAACTTTGTGAGATAAGACGTCACGTAGCAGATGTGAAGAGTGACCAATGTTTGTCCTGTTCCGGACAAACGGAGGAGGTACTCAGCACCAGCAACTGCGCCCGCTTTCCATCCACCTCGGCTCACTGTTTCAGACCTTCTAAGCTGTGCATCTGTTCCTGAACCACAAGGTGGGGGGGGGGGGGGGGGGGNGGGGGGGGGGGGGGGGGGGGGGGGGGGGGGGGGGGGGGGGGGGGGGGGGGGGGGGGGGGGGGGGGGGGGGGGGGGGGGGATAATTAGACCGTCGGTCAGAACTCCGAGGAGGTCCTGTGAGCCGTCCGTTGCTGGCGGGGCCGTGTTTTGTCTTCTGGGAGCAGGCCGCGTGCGGTGCGTGTGGTGCGAGAAAAGGTTTTTCCGGGGGAGTTTAGCACCGTCGCCTACCTACGATTCCTGCCAGGCTGTTGCTATAGATATCCTAATACAGGAGCAGCAGGAGAGAGAGCCGACTCCTTCGGCCTATCCCTCAACCTACCAAACTGCCGTTAAGCCCAAACGCATTCATCTTCGGGAAGAAAACAAACTCGGCCTAATGAGGCAAGTGTCCCTCCACTGTTGCCGTTTATACCTCGGCGGCCATAGAGCCGACACGGGCCATTTGACACGTGCTGTTACCCCGAACTCGCCGTCGTTTCCGCTGCTTTGTCTCGCTTCGTGGTGCCACATCCCTTCAGCGTCAGCGCTGTCCTCCTTCCTCAGCTAAGCAGGCCTGACAAGTCCCAGACCCCCGGCCTCAAGCAAGTGGCAGGGATATGCAAGATATTTTACAGAAAAACAGGCCAATTATGACTAGCTGACCTTCCGGTGAACGCTTCCGCGGAACATCACGCCGTCACCAGTGCTAATGAACAAATGATGCGCCGCATCCTTCAAGATCACTTGCTGTGTCTTCCCAACACAAAGCCGGGGCTCCTCCTCTGCTCAAGTCCACTGAATCCACAGGTCACGCTCACTTTGGTCGCTTGCAGCGCACCAAAGTTAACCATCTTCCTGAAGCACCCGGCTGACTCGTGGACCACACCGAGAAGCTGGTAAAACAGGGCGCGAGAAGAAACAGGGAAGGGAGACAAGGGGATAAAGGTGCACATCAAGAATCAAGAAAAGGTATGGCTGACATATTTATCTATCCGGAGCGTTCTCAGGTCTAAAGTCACTTTCAACACTCGGTGTGTGTCCATTTTCACCGTATGTTTACCAGCAGACTCCCTCTGCACGATCATGTTTAGATTATTTTATGGTTAATGATAAAACCGGGTTATATTATTTGCTGTTACATTCATCCCTCGATTTATCCATCTCACTGGTTCCTGAAAAGGCCACACTGTGTGAAAACGGAGCAGTTGAGAGACATAATATTTCATTCTGGGCTTTGTGAGAGGGTGTGTAAATCAAGGGATGACTGTAGTAACGTTTACCCGCTGACACCTTGTCTAATGACTCTTCCGGTGTCGGATAATCATTTATACACCAGGGTATTTTTGCCGCATCATTCACGGTGTCTTCGCTCGGGGTACTAGAGGGGGAGTAGGATTCGAACCAGGAATGTTCCGGTTACGAGGACCCCGCCTTAACTGTCCGCCTTCGGAAACCACCTGACCGGCGTCCTCTCGGGTGGACGAAAGGGGACGGCTGGGTTTGAGGACACAGGTTCACCGCTTCAGCTGAAACACATCTGCAGACTGTCGGTGGAAACCAGAGCACTTGGAGGAGGCCCCCCACAGACACACACCGAGCTGGAATCGAACCCAAGTCCGAGCCCAGGAGCGCGAGGCGCCAGCGTTACCTGCTGCCCTAGTTTTAGTATATCGGTTCTATTCAAAAATAAAACTCAGACCTGTGCTTAGGATGAACTGAGACCGATGACTCGAATTAATCAGTATTTAAGCATCTGTCGTATGAATAATATAATATTTATTTAATATAATGAAAAAATCTATATTTAGATTTATTCTATTCTATTTTAATTCTAATCTATATATTCGGTTTTTTTCCTTGTTCAACAAAAATAAATTTAAAAAAATTAAATAAATGCTAAATAAATAAACAAACAGACAAATAAATAAATAATCTCTGTTAAAGCCCCCCCCCCCCCCCCCCCCCCGGGGGAAACAAAAAAAAGGGGGG
>UFQX01000203.1:838394-982470 GCA_900497675.1 Arapaima gigas | reverse complement strand
CTTTTAAAACCCCCCCCCCCCCCCCCTCCGGAGGGGAAATCGTTAAACTAATAATGGCAAAATGGCGAAGTATGTTTTAAAAAATGAAAAGTCGAACGCAAAGCGCGGTCGTTTTTTTAACTTCCGCGAAGGCCTGTGTTTTACAGCATGTGAGTCTGACCTTTACTCCTCCGGGCAAGAGCACTACAGCAGGAGGTGGGATCCGAACCAAGGACCTACTGACTACAGGGGAAAACCCCCTAACCACTACGCCACCCCGCGGAAGGGGCTGCTGTTGCGACCTCCCTCCCGTGTTTATTTTGGGGTTTATTGCAGCTCAAGATGCGGAAGGGAAGCTCTGCTCTTTAAAGCCCCCCGCCGCGCGGTCCGGTGGCGCGTCTCGCGGCGTCCGCGCGCCCGTCTCCGCCACAGGGGAGCTTTTTAAGGGAGCCTGGAGGGCGGCGCGAGGAGCGCGCGCGACTTCGTCACGTCAGCGAGGGACGCGGGAGGACAACGGGCGCGTGGACACGGGGAGGGGAGAGAAAGGGACGCGCGAGGAGGTGGGCTGTCTATGACATCACCCCCGTCAGCCCCGAGCGCAGCTAGCTGCGCGCTTCCTCCGAGCGCCGCTCCGGAGCAGTGCTGCGATCCCGCGCACGGCGAGCGTCCTGCGCTACCGGGGGCAGGATTTGCGGTCTTCTGCACGGCGACGCGCACGGGCGGCATCTGTGGATCTGCTGCGAGAAGCAGCCTCACGCACACGGGATTTACTCTGTTGTTGTTTCGCGAGGGAAGATGTGAGGACGGCGTCGACGCGCGCGCGCCGCCACAGGGGAAGGCAAAACCGCGATCCGTAAAGGTAAAGGCAGTCGTTTTGTGCGTGGCGGGAATGCGTGCGTGTTTGTTTGTGTGTTTCCCCCCGCCTGTCTGTCAGAGACCGTCCAGGCGATGCTCGGCGCGCGGGGAGTGTCCGGCTACACTTTGCTTTGTTACCTGTGTCCACTTGGCGCGCCGCGCGCGAGAGCCCCTCTGCGTTTCAAGGGGTATTTTAAACTGCACTGTGTGCGCGCGCGCCCGCGTGTGCCCCTTTTTCGGACGGGCTTGGGCTCGAACGCGTAAAGTTTGTGCTGATGCTGCGGGGATGATGCTGGCGGTCGGCTGACAGCGGCGGGGAATGTGCGGGATGCTCGCGCGCCGCGCCGCGCCGCGCCACATCCCGCCCGCCCGCTCTTTGCCGGCTGCCGCGAGAACGCGAGCTGACAGCGTCGCCGCGCGCCCTCACACATCAGGACTTTTACTGAATGACGCGGAGATTAAACGGCGGGTGTTTCCCCGACTTTTCAGTCCGGAGGTAATGTACTTGTTGACACCCTTTGCTCCGTTCGAGGGAGCTTTGAAAATATATACATATGTCTGTATATTATGGTAATCAGTTTGCCTCGCGGTCTTTATCTGAGTCCCGTTATTTTTGCTTTATTATTTATATATATATATATATATATATATATATATATATATATATTTAGATACAGTGAAGGTGAATCGATGCACACATGGTCAATAATTTCATTCCGTCGTTTGTTTACACATGTATGCGTTCATATGTAACACCGGAAGTGTAAAAGATAACGTGTATCATACTTTACGTTTGCGGAGTTGCTGATTTCCAGACACCGGGAATAAAAAAAGTGTCTATTTTTTTATGTTGCAGCAAATGCGGGCCATTTCTAGCGGGGTTCTAGGGTGTCTTAACGTCCCCTTCGCTGCGTTCACGGACGTTTGACGCGTTTCCCCGGTAAAGCGTGGTGATTCTCCCAGATTAACACCGACACGGACCTGTTCTGGGTAGAAAAAGACGACGTTTTATTAGTGTTCATTTATTATTTTTATTAATAGTCTTTTGGGAGCTGGACACTTGTCGCGAGGCTTGTCCCGCGCTGGAGGAGTGAAGTGCGGGTTTTTGCCACACCTGCACGGACACACGCAACATGTTACGGGTTTTGCCACATTTATGGCGAGAAATGAAATATAATAATATAGCACATCGGCTGCGACAGATGGGCTTCCTGGGTGTCGCGTTTCGCGCGTTTTCGATCCCCCCCATCAATCTTCATTACGCAACAATTACGTGGTTCGATATTTTGTTTCAGATTTACACTTTATCGCGCGTTCGTCCTATTGTCGTCGCCTTAAACCGGGTGAACTGCTCAGCTTTGTGCCGTTGAACCCTTAGTCGACCGCGCGTGCCTCTCCTGGAGGAGATGTACGTTTGCGCTGCAATAAACCAAATCGATGTAGTAATACGTGCTGGAGGTTGACGGTCGTCCTCTGCTGTGATGTTCAAGAGGTTCGCGTGAAATGACCACGTCGGGCGACCGGCGAAAGCTGCGCGAATGGGACGTGAAAGACGCGTGTTGTGAGCGTGGTGCCGTGTCTCGCGCGCCCATCGCGGCACCCCGGACCGTTTAACCAATCCGCCTTTATTCGTTGGCTCTCGTGGCAGCTGGAAGCGCGTGCTGCGGGTCGCCATCGCGTGGGGTCTCGGTCTCCACCCCCCCCCCCCCCCCCCCCCCCCCCCCCCCACCCCCCCCCCCCCNNNGGGGGGTTCCGTCCCCCCCCCCCCCCCCCCCCCGGGCAGAATACAGCAACTGCCCCGCTTACTGGTCTGGCTGGTGCCCAGTGTGTGAACTGTAGTTACAGTGGGGGCCAACAGGTGGCGTAGTGGTTAGATCGCTCGGGAGACATACGTTCGAATCCCGCCTCTTTTGGTTAGTGCCCTTGAGCGAGGCAATTAACCCGAATTACTCCAGTAAAAAATGCCCAGCGGTACAGATGGATAAATCTCGGCGAGTCCTTTTAAATGCCAGCTAAATGAATACGTGTAGAAATTTGAAGTGTAGTTCTGGAATTCTAACACACACACACACACACACACACACACGCACACACACCGATCACCTGCCCGCTTCATTTCACACACCCAACAGATGTTGCTTTATGAAATCGGAAGAAGTTGAAACACGTCTTATTAGAAGCAGTTATAAATACAGAATTACATCGATAGGACACAGGTAAAAACACAGATGCATTTTTCACAACTGACAACATTTTACTGGTCAAATTAGAATATTTATGCTCAGAATTTAGGGGAAAAAATAGAAAACGTTTCTATGATAATAATAAAGTTCAATTTAGGTACAGTTTTCTGATTCTTCCCATGGGCTTCTTTGCACATGAAAACACTGGACTAGTTTAACATTTTTCTGTTGATTCTACAGGTTTCAATTCTGATATACAAATTAACTGCAGTTTTTAATCTGATAATATGCACGTATATGGGAGTCTTCATGTCTGCAGCTGGATCACATTTTACATGTACAGTATATGAAATGTTCAGTATGGACCTTTAGGGAGACAGGAGAATGGCCACAGTGAAGACTATACCTGGCCGTGTTCTACCTACCTATGTTCTACCTGCCCCACGTTCTGCCAATACTCTGCACCCCACAGCTTTCTGCCCTGTCTCTGTTTTCGCCAGAACAGACATTAAATGGTGTGTTTGTGGAGGATAAGTTCATTTCCTTTGCCGGCGTTACGCTGAGCTCACAGGGAGGCGAACACACGTCTTCCTCGCAGGAAGGGCTACACTCGGGCCGGTCAGAGGCCCTCGAACCACGAGCTTCTCACACGCTGTCATGCTGCACCTCTCCTCACTGCGTATGGGAACACAGAGAGATGCATCATTTAATGAAACAGGGAGTGTTTTAAAGCACGTTAATGTTAGCAAAGTGGATTTTTTAGTAATAATACTAGATCTCATTAGTGTTCCTCCAGATTTTTCGCTTGTGCTGGACTTTTCTTACAGATCTGTATACCATACTATTAAATAATAATCAGTTAACTATAAGGAGAAAATACAGTTTTTTGTTTTTTTTTTTTAATCTTCTTCATTTAAGCCTCATCCCTCCACAAAGGTGTTTTGCAGCTCTGCAGCGAGATGTTATATAAACCCGACAGAGGTCACTGGTGAGGTGAACAGTAACAGCATGAGTGCCCTTTCCTTTCGACCCTCCTCTTACTGGGTATTACCACGGTGCAAAACCTCTGAACCCTCACAATCCGAAGTCCACCTTTAGCTTGGAAAGCTCAGTTGCCCCCCCATGCCATTTTCTGTCCCATCTTTCGTTTTCAATTGTCGAGTCACCTGCAGCCGGCTAGCTATCTTCCAGCATATGTCTCGAACAGTTGCAGTGTTGATGTTGAATGTCAAAACTGCAAAAAATATGGAGCTTTATTTGACATCAACATAACCCAAAGGAACAGCATGAAGTTTGAAAGGGAAAACATAAAACATGGGCGTTATGCAAATTCCCATTGCTCAAAATGTGGCAGCTTAATTATCAGGAGAGAACTTGTTAGTTGTCACCTTTAAATAAACATCCAGGTCTTTTTCCCCCCTTTCCTCACATTCAGAGGATTTAAATTTCTAAGTAGGAAAATGTCAGTGTCAAAATGCTCCTTCCTACAAACACACTACAGTATTTTCTCCACTGTCCTTTGTTTTTGAGAGGTGTAAACATCCGGAGGATTGTTCCATGAAATGCTGAAAAAAATTGTCTTTAGCAGACACTGAATGGATCGGAGGGGGACCCGCTGATGCTGCTGGGCGCTTCACGAGTACTTTTTGTGCAAACCTGTAGCCAGATAAGTCGCCTTTCATCATCGTACAGTGTTTGGCATGGAAAACTCTACCGGTTATTTATTTCTGAAATTTTCTTGGCAAAGTTATGGCTGTGCATCTCAGTTGTCACTTTAAACACCATGGAGGAGGGGTCATTCCACCTGTAGTGACAAACTGTAACCAAGTGTCACTGCGGTGCGGCTGCAGTTGCATCCATTGTAAATAGAAAACAAGTGGTGAAGTTTTTTCTCACCACTACAGGTTATTTTAAACTTTTGGTTTTGCCTGGCTGGAGTGTAAAATGCAGAGGTCCACAGAGAAGAACAACAGACATAGAGACATCATCGGTGTAGTAGGAAAATGCAAATAGCCAAGTATATAATACAATTCGAAATCAGCGGGTTACAGTAGGCATCAGGGGTCTCGTGCAAGACTATCTGAGAACATCCCAAAACATTACCTACTTTGCCAGAATTCATTCAAGTTTCCCCACAGATGGAATGTTCTCCTTACTTTGGTCTCTGGAGTTGTGTTTTTCAGAATAACTCGCCGTGCTGTTTGAGTGGTTGAATGAGTGTTGACCCTATGAGCTCAAAGTGCCAAAGTGTGTCAAATTGTTTGAGTGGCCTTACTGTACAGGTTCAGAACCATTTTATAGTTTTATTTGTAAAACCATTGCAAATACGAGGTGTATTGAAAAACTATCCCGACTAATTTAATAAGATTTCCACAATAACGTGGTGCTTTAGGATTGCGGAAGGGAAGGTGGAAGGTCAGTGAACAGGTTCCAAGCTTGTCACATTTTGGTTGAGGCAAGTGGTCACTCGCCTTTGATGTGATCCAGTACCCCCATGCTGGTTCTGTCCCCTGCCACTTTTTTTCTTTTTCCAAAAATTAAGATGGTGCTGAAACAATGGTGACACAAAAGTATAACAGTTCTTTGGCAAAAATTGCCAGGGGCCAACATTGGTAGAACATTTTCCATTTTATTATCCAGCTCCAAGACTGCAGTACCTCTTTTAATCATTGATTCCTGAGACCATAATCTGCGATCTTAAGGTGACATATATGACACTTGATGGCAAAACTGACAATGAATGAGCAAGTGAAGAAATTCATGGGAAAGCAAGCTGAGTGCTGGACTGACCTTGTGAGGTAGTGGCTCTTGCTTTCCTGGTGTTGCTTGTTCAGACGAGGTTTCACGGGATGATTTTATTGATCTGGAAGACAGAACCAGCGAACGAGGGAGATCATTTCGGTTGCATTTCCATTTCTGCATTTTTGCGCTTGTGAGACGGTCTGATGTTGAAAGGGAAAAATTAAGCAATGAAGTGTAACATAGTGGCATGTAAGAAAGAAGCTAGAGGTGGTGTCAGACAGCGGGTCATGCAGTGGTTAGAGCTGCCGTTTTAAACGTGAATCCCACCCCCTGCTGCGGTGCACTTTAGGAACTTTCCCTGATTTGCTCGAGCAGAAATTACGTAGCTGTATAAATGGGTAAGTCACAGTATGTAGCTTAATGCTGTAAGTTGCTTTGGAGGAAAGCGTCAGATAAACAGATAAATAACAGTTTGCCATCACCCTGGAAATATCCTGTGAACGTACACCACGCTCATACTTGGATTGTTCCCTCGGCCATCTGTTACATTCTGAGAGCCGTCTCGTATAGGACACACTACGCACCAGATAGCATGCAGCATGTTTACCGTCTCTCGCCGCATTGAGACCGGCATAATCTTGCATTCCACTTGCCTTGGCTTCAGATCAATAAAACATCTAATTTAATTCTTTCTGAACAAGAACTTCTTCTTATCAGCCCTCTGGTGTGTTTTTGTACAGGAATTGAGCTCTCGAGCCAGGTAAAATCTTGACGGGGTGAAAGCCCTGTGATAGTGCCCAGTATCTTCTGGCTGTGGGCAATCAAAGAACCAGGGCAGTGCATAGCATTCATGCAAACAGTTTTCCCAACATGCCATATTATTATTATTATTATTATTATTACTGTCATTTAGCTCAAGCTTTTATCCAAGGCACCTTGTGCTGTTAGGGTACAAGTGCAAAGGAAGCACATGCAAGGTCACAACATAGCAGATGATGTCAGATGATGACAGTACAGAACAGGATAAAATATGCGATGCCCCTCTGACACCAGATCAACCCAGCACTGGGCTGAAGATCACCATTTAACAGAAGTCGAGCGACGTGAGAACAGAGGCTTTGAGGAAAGTCAAAGTATCACAAACAGGCCAGGGCTCAGAATACAGTCAGATACTATGAGAAAGAGCAGGTTCAATGAAGTGAGTGAAGGGATGCATCTTTCCAAGGTGGTGGGAGTTGAGAAGACTGGTAGCATAGTGTATATTGAGTGAAAGCTCGGTCCACAGCTTGGGATCTAGAGCAGTCACCTTGTTTGTGTTTGGGTGAGAGAATCAAAACAGGCAACACTGAGGACAGCATAGAGGGATGAGGGACTGGAACCCCTTCGTGGATTTCCTCCAAGTGCCCCTTGAGCCAGGCTGCCAGGTGAATGGATGGTGCAAAGACCCTTGCTGAGATCTCCAGAGAGAGGCTCTAGTGTGGAAGTAAATATGTTGACATTTGACTTGGTCTCTTCTCACATGTAACCAGCCATAAATAACAATCAGTGGCGTTGCAATAAGGGCAGAGAGACTTGCAAACACATTTAACCTGCAGAATTTGATATGACTTCAGAACGTAAAGACTTTGCAGAACGAACATTTAAATAATCCACTTGAGTGACCTTCTGCTGTTAATCATAAGTTAAATTTTGAAATGTAAAAGTATAGCACTTTTTTACAAAGCACCTCTGATAAGCATCCGAAAGGGGACCTTGGAGGCTGTACTTGCTAGCAGACACAAACCACAATACATTGACGGCAAAATTTTCAAACTCGCCCGAATTGCTAGTTTTAAGTGCACATTTATTCTGTTGTTGTTGTTGGCTGCTTTGTTGAATATTTTGACTGTATTTTTTGATACATGCATGATGCACTTTGAAAGATTTACTTCAGTTACTACGGTTGAAGGATCTCTTTGCTATTCCCAGCACCACTGATGAGCACAAAAGTGACCAGAAATGGTCATTTTGTCATATAAGAAATAAGGACTAGTATGGGTTGAGTATTTGTGTCTGGATTTGTGCTGCTAGTATAAGGTGTAACAGTTTTTTATTTTTATTATCATTTGTTTTTTTTGGCAGGACCATTCAATTGTCCATCCATCCATTATCGCGAACCACTTATCCTGGGGGGGGGCTGAAGGGTTCCTTTCCCTATGAGAAGCAGAGGGCATTAGGCTAGGAAACTGCCCCTGAATGGGATGCCAGCTCCTCACAGGCCATCCGGTTGTGCTTATGCAAAAAAATCTTATTTTGTTCCATATGATATCTGTTTATAATACTAGTCTGATGTTTATTTAAAGTGATAGGTCCCATCCAGGTTGTAGTTTCATAGCCTCGTGCCCGGTGGCTCTGGGATAAGCTGCAGGCCATCGTGACCCTGCCCAGAGTTAAGCGGTTCGGGATATTGGACGGATGATAGATGTAAGATGATAATTGTCAATGATAGTCATACCACAAGAGGGAAATCTATATTACCAATGAGATGTCTAATTTTATCACAACATGGTGCAATATGTTAGGTCAGCTTTTCCAGCAGAATGGCTAACAGGTAATCACATTTGAGTGCATTTCCTGTAATACCAGGTGTCTAAAATTGCTTCGCACAAGAAGTTGAGACTGAGGGGAGCCCTAAGGTGAAGAGCAAGCTTTTTCACATTGCAGTTTTAAACCCGGAGCAAAGCTTTCAAGCCAGAGAAAATCCAGCCCTGCTGGAGGCCAAGGCCAAGAACATGCAAGAACTTGATGGTACGCGGTGGAAAATATGCCGTCCCTCTGCCGTTAAGTTAAAACGGTAATGACAAAAGAGGGAAGTAGTGCGTGGTTTGTCAGACAGACCCGTACTGGCTTTGTCTTTGTCACTGGTACTTAGAGGCGGATGGCAGATGGTATCCCTGTTGACTGGTAGTGATGTGGACGCTGGTTACGCTGCCAATCTGGTTTTGAAAGTGTGTGCTTGGAATTGTTCCCACCGGCTCCGTCCGATTTGATCCACCCTCGCTTTATCCGGTGCAAATAGGAACCCGTGCAATCTACAAAGCAACTCATTCTGGGACCGGAAAGGGGCAGATGAACGCCAGAGTTGGGAGGGCTTCTTCTCAGTGTTAACATACCCCTGTCGTGTAAAATCTATCGTACGGCATATTAAATGCAAAAAGATCCATAAAAACAGGTCATTCATCATTATTATTAAATGTGGTCTTTAAAAAATGAAATGTTGATTCTGTTCATTCACAGAACTTTGAGTTCTTGTCATCATTTCAATATATGTTTGTCTTACTGTCCTCTCAATACTGAAGGTAAATATAACATCCTTCTCCAAAAGGAAACCTAATGAGTTTAGCAGTTTTGTTTCAATTTGATAATGTTGTTGAATTTTCAAATCAATTATCCCGCCACGGAGTTAAATTTAATTAAATTCTTGCCTCAGTTTGGTCTATTAGATATTTTCCCCTATGGAACGGCATTTAATTAATCTCGTAATAAATACAAAGCCTCGTCCAGAAAGAGTTAGCCTTCTTCTGGCTGGAAAATTACTAAGACGTGCTGAAAGACCTGCAAGTAATAATGATGTTGATTTGAGGTACTTCAGGAATAGATCCTACTTTCTGTTGCTATGGTATGGCTAATATGAACATCAACGTTTTCCCTTGTTTTGCATGTAAAATGTATGTATTTTACTGACTCAACTGCTCACTGGCTCCAATGTCACTTTTGTCTGCAATTCACCCATTAATGTATGTGATCAAGTCACGAGCACATATTCATATAGTTTCCGAAGCTGCTTGCGTTGTACTTCAGTTGTCACGAGTTGGGAAAACAGGAAAACCCTCAACTTTTCTTCTTTTTTACTCCTGCCGGTGGCCTCTAAACACTGCGTTTACTTCCAGTTGAGCTTTTGATAAACTTTTCTCAATTCGGCCGTTAACGGAAAGCACCGCGTGACTTAAACAACGTATAACCGAACGTATGAGCGGAAAAAGTAACTGTGTTAAACCCAGCCAAAGACCTTCTGTCCATAGCAAAAACGTGAGTTTAAATGTTTCTTAGTTTTCCCTCTTGGTATAGTGGCCAATATTTTAATTAAATATTTACTAAAAGGATTAAATGCTTTGTTCTTAGGGCTCATAGTGGACTTACTCATTCATTCAAATGAGGCGCAGGACTATTTTATTTGGTTTTATGAAAGATTAAACAAATGAGTTGCATATTTCTGGTGAAAATGGACGTTTTCACCAGTTTGGTTTCAGGTAAATTCCGTCCTCAGCCAGTACATTCCAAGGCTCAGCTCAGCTATTGCCAGTGAATCAGTGTGAATCCAGTGAATCAAACTACACTCCACCGCAAACACAGATAATCCTATTATTACTCTTATGTTAGCAACATTATTAGCATAAAGTTGCCTGTCTTGCTTATGGGTTTTTATATATATATTTTTGGGCTTATGATTATACCAATTTACTGCTGGTGGAGTTAGATGTTTTAGCCTCATGCACCCCTGTCGACTTGACGATGGGTTTCAAACCAGCAACCTTCAAGTACATGTCCTTGGACAGCTTTGCAGTTACATCCCTGTGCATTAATTCCTAAAAGTTTTACAAGAGTTTTATGAAGGTAGTGAGTGTGGTTCTTCCTGTCATGGATGAGCTGTTATTGCTCGCTGTATGTTGAGTGTGGGCTGTCCTGCCTTCCTACACATGACCACTGGGATTTACACACTCGGATGGTGATGGTCTCACAGATCCTCACTTTGCCTACTTATTGTGCTTGCAGCCCACGCAGCAGACACATTGTGGTCAAGATACCAATTGATTTGTTTGCCTAAGAAAAGTTACCAGTTCAGCTCGAGATCACTTCCACTTGGGCATCTGACCACTGGTCAGAACAGCACCTTGGTGGTCTGTCCTCATCTTATAGGGGAATTAAACCAGCAGCTGACTGCTTTGCTCAAAAGTGTTGCGTGTCAAAATGGAAACAGGTGATTTTGTTTTATGTGGTTTTACATGTTCAAGCTCTTAATTTAATCAGGCTTAATCCCTACGAACGAAAGATCCTAATGCTTTCCATTCTTAACACAACATGTCTGTATTATCATTTATTAATGTCAGCGAGAAACTGCACGATTTATTCTGCTACCCCTTAATCATTTATTTGTTTCTTAGATGGAGCTTTTATGCAAATAAATCATTCATTCATTAATTTCTGAAAACGACGTGCCGCGTAGGATTTAGCCGGCATCTTCTTCCAAGGTGACTTGCAGCACTAGACACATTTTACTTCAATTCCGTGCAAACGTTCGACAATCCTGACACCAGGATGATGTAACCCACACCCCCTAAGGGCAGTACGATCACCGGTCAACCTGAAAAACACATCTTTGGACTGTGGGTGGGAAACTGGAGCACATGAGGTGTGAGGTAGCAGCACTGTCCATTGCACCAGTGTAGATAAAGTCTGAATTTTTTGCTCTGCTATTACTAGGTAGGTACTGGGGTTCTGACTCAGCCCTCTTTGGTTCAGTTTGAAATTTCTTTCCATTCCTTTGCTGACATAACCTACCACTCCCATATGTTGGCCAGCCAAGCCCCCTGAGATGAAAGTTCTTAGACAACAATGGAGATGTTTACTTTGAAAGAGCTGGTGTGTTATTATTCTCACAACCAGTTATTTAATGACATAATATCCACAAATGATTAATGTGTGTCTCAAATGACCGTATTTGTAATTTACTTACTGGAAGAATGGGTTGTGTATTGAGAGCGGGAGAAGTAGTAAATCGAACAAAGCAGGATCTGAGTTAGAGTTACGGGTTTCAGCCGTGCACATTTAATCAGGGATAATAAAATCCTTACATTGATCTCACTGAGTATAATCCACTTTGGACCCCTGTAGGGTCTGCCGTTGCTTTGAGCCCGAGCCTGACCGCATTTGGGCGTAACAGCGGTCACGTAGGGGAGCAAACGGCACCAGCAATTTCTATTTGAGAGTAAAGTACGTGTTTTTGGCCCAATAATTTGCCTCCTTATGCAGGTCACGAGCTCTCGCTTCCTTTCCTTTTCCCTTACTTATTATTCCGTTCTCATGCTCTTATTATATTGCTGATCTGACCATCATGTCCTTCCTTTCCTGATCACAGCTGGGTCTCTTTGCAACAGCTAGAACAATTTTTAGTGGCTTTGATGTTATTCTGGCATCTTTAACATTCACATTCGCCGTGCAAGAGAAGCCAAATGATAAACTGGAGCCAGTGCCGACGTGTGAATGGAAAACATGGACTTAGAGAAGTCTGCAGGCCTTCGACATGTGAGTTTTTGTGTATACAAGTGAAATTGTTTAATACCCTGTGCTGGGTTATGACTGCATACGAGGATAATATTTCATGATTGCAAGTAACAAGAGCCGCGGGGGGCGGTTTTTCCCATTTATTCGGTTAAGTAACATCCCCAAACGTAACTCCCCATAATGCCCCGCTCTCTTAAAGCAACACTTTCACTTTGACTTATGAGCTGTACTATAAAGACTGAGATTTTAATAGGTTTGCTACAACCGGACACTATGCTTTCCATTATTATTTGAAAAAAAATCGCATTTAAAAATTTTTTTTCTCTTAATTCTACATTTTCATTTCCCCCCATCAGTTAATTGTTTAATCTAAAAATCTGCTGGTTCTTTCCTACAGCACAAAACACTGTAACCCCCCCCCGTTTAGAAAGTGCTATTGATGTCGGCTACATGATGTCATCCTCTACCATACATTGTTCATGCAGCTCTCCACCCCGCGGGCAGACAACGGAAATACACAACCCCGGACGTCGCCTTTAGTTCATGTATTGGCCTCCATCTAGAGATCCGCTGCATGTTAACTGGACCATTTTTGCATGTCGTGCACAGATTGAAAGTTCGTGATTTCTTGTTGGAATTTTTAAAGAAGCTGCCCGTCTTTTAAGTAAATATTTGCATAACGTTTTCACTAAGGTGTCCCAGCAACACTGCATTCTGTGATTTCGTGCAAAAACTGCGACAAATTATGTGGCGCAAGAAGTGGGACTTATGAATATCTCAGTAAAAGCGTTTTCGGTGCCTGCGTTTCATTCATATTTTTTCCCAGGCAAAAGAAAATACATGTGCAGCTTGCCCTAGGTGCGTTGATATGTAGATACGCTGCTTACCTACGTTGATGCAGGGATGAGGTTCAGATCGTAGACGTGCAACTAGAGTTCGCGAAGGTTTTGGGACTTGCTCGCTGTGGGCAGTTTGTTATAGAAAACGTCACATTGCTGCGGTGAAGTTACAGCCTGCTTTCACCACTACATACTTACTACAGCGACAGCTGTTCTTGGAACAGTCTGAACACACACGCTTCATTTCTTTTTAACACAGCTTGTAGAAGTGGAAAAAAAGCCCAGCTCCTCTGGAGTGTAACAGTGCCGTGTTTTTATGTCAGGCAGGATTTATAGTTTGCCTAATGATATTGATTGTGGTGTTCAGGTAATTGTTTTGCCTCTGGTTAATGAATTAACTTGTGTTATGTACTACATTAGACAAAGTTGTAGATTGAGGGCTCGGGACTGTTGGGAAGGAGCCACGGTTGGCTGCCCAAGCAATCACTGCTCATTTCTAAGGTTGGCAAAATAAACCAGTCAATGGACCATAATTTAAAGCCTTTAATATGATCAAGCTAGGTGAGTTCGGGGTATTTTCGCCATCTCGATTTTTTTTTTTTTTTTTTGGCATATGTACATGTGTACAGCAGAATTTCGAAGATCGCTACAGAGGGCGGGAAAAAAAACCTGAATGTTCGAGCCTCGGGGAGCTTTTGAGAATTTTTCAATGCTCCAAGGAGCAGACTGTGTTTTTCCTGCCAGACTTTCCCTAGACATGCAGCCTGGATGTCGTCTGAGATGCCTAGTCTCGTGTGGAGTGGATCCTCAGGAAGAAAAAGGAAACATTAACAGGCTGGTATGTTGAAAAGTAGTTTATTTCTGCTGACATTTGTTGCAGATGACAGACAGCTGGTGCAAGCTTCAGCTATGAGCTCACAAGTTCATCTCCACAGGTAGACACGAGCTGCCCACAGCATCACACCCTGCTTCATGTAATGTAACGCTAATTTTATCGCTGTTGACATCTCCAGTTAGGGCCCTGGAAAAGTCAAAACAGACCATTGTTTTCCAGATGCCACCAAATGTACCACTATATTGTGGCCATAGCCACAAATCCAGCCTACCAGCCCTATAGCCTTGAGGTCATATTTAATAAACTGAACAAAAATACCCATAAAATAAAATAAGGGAGCATTAGGTTTTACTGATTTTCGGTCAACTTAAACTTTTAAAGGCTCCACAGATTTATTTATCTCAATGGGATGTCACCTCCGTTAGAGTGTTTTGTTGGCCTTCTTCCATAAATGTTGAAAAAAGTGGCAAACAGGATGAAAAGTAAAATTTGTTCCTAAAGACTAGAGGGTTTTAGCCCCTTACGATAGCCTGCCAGGTGTGGTTTAAGTAATTTCATTGTTTATTCATGTTCTCACACCTGCAGGGTGTGTGAACTGTACAAGGATACCAGCCTTTAACCTGCAGCTTGTCCACAGTTCGCTTTGAGATGGGCACCAAGGAAAGCCAGCTTTCGTATATGTTCTCTAATGCCTTCTTGGCCTCTTTCTTTTCCGCTCCTCACCGCATCTCCAGTACAGAAGGTGAGATAGAGTTTCTAGTGGCCATATTAGTGTTATTTTTTTCTAGTCTGTTTTTTTTCCAGTCAGTTTCTTGTACTTATGACTGAAGCTAGAAAAAGGCCCTAAGTTTTGTAACACGACGTAGAGCTTTGCAGTCGTAACACAGAGACGCGACAACCAGATGCACGTTCATGAAGATTTTGCGTATTCGTTCCCCCTGTTTCTCAAAGGAATGAAATGCAGAAAGTAGAAAATGAATCCTCTCTATGGTTTGGGTTTATTCTTTCGTTGATAGGTCTAACTGTAATTTTCATATTATAACAGGAATTACGTCTTTATGAAAAGAACTACTCATTTTGAGGTGTTGCCGAAGCTTTATGAGTCTGGCCTTCAGTTCCTTAGAGCCGCAGCTTTTTGGGTTTGCGTTTCGCCAAATCAGTATGTTAAGTCAAAGCTCAATTTTCTAGTGCAGAGACAGAGGCAAATGCAGGTCCTTTAGCACCTCATGAACACCCTGCAAAACGGAGAGAAGCTCCTGGCTTTGTTTCAGAAGCAGTTACGAGAGGTTCTGTTGAATCCTCCGTTTACATTGCTTTCACCATCAAGTTGCCGCTCATTCATCAGGTCTGATGTTTGTCAAAGTGGTTTGTCATTGCTTTATTTTATTTTATTTATTTTTAGACCTTTGACAAATTGCTTTTACACCGGGTGCTTTCGTTCTTATCTACAGCAAGTGAGATAAAGAGCAGCAAGATATCTCAGTTAAGAGCTAGATTTGGAAGAACTTTGACCGAATTGACTGGCTGTGTGACCAGCCCCGATCTGGGTCGTGCCAAATATTTTGGTGGCGTGAAATAACAGGTGACGCCATGACACGATATGACAACGCAATGACTACTTACTCAGTGTTTTCCTTCACAAATTTGGTCTGATTTATAGCTGTGTGTCGTGGCCTCGGGGCAAACTATCTGTAGCTCACTTGTCAAATTTTATCGTCCTATCAGAATCAAATTCAAAGGTCAAATACACCCTTGTGGCTGCAAGAGCTACACACGGTTTTAACAACTGATCTTCTAAAGTATTTTTTACTTGTTTCTTGTTTCAAACAAGGGTTCAAGCATGGCAGGCTTTGGAATTAAAAACAAATGAGCTCTTCCAGTTTTCACCAAATCGTTTCCTCCTGCCTTCTGGTTGCTCTCCTCTATCTACCTCCCAGTGAGTCTGACAGTGTTGTCCTTCAGGAAGAAGGCATGGTTGCCACCAATCTTCAAATGACTGTTGGCTCACCCCTGTTGGCATTTAATCCATTAGCAAGAGGAATATGTTTTGGGGCACCACAGGGGAAGGGGAATTATAATGGAAGAGCCTTGGAGATTCCAGCACCATTTTTGACTGCACTGACCAAACAGCCCATGCCCACAGTTATTTGGAGATCAGAAAATAGCAACCCTTCTTTCAGATTTCATTCAAACGTCGCCGGGTTTAATTTCTGGCTTCAGATAGTTGGATTTGAGTTACCTGTGTGAGATGGGATCCTGGACTTTCTATCGCGATCTGTGTTATGCCACTTCCACGTCCTTCATCGTAACATTTAATGAAAGTTGTATTTATTTCTGTTGTACGTTCCTCATTTTTCAGCAGCACGTGGTTTTCTTGTCTGGTTCAGTTATGATTTGTAATTTTCTTTGCTAGAACTTTCTTTGAACGTGGATTTGAAAGCATTCTTCAACTTTAGACTCTAGAGACTTTAGAAAATAGAGTTCGAAATGACAGGAGCCTTTTAGTTTGGTAATCTTAAGTAAGCAGCATAATGCTGACTTTAACCCGATTCAAATGCTAATGCATCCATTAATAAATAATTGCACAAAAAATTTGGATGTTTGCATATGTTCGAGTTCCATCTCAATACATATTCAATGAGTGAACAACTGCCTCATGCGCGGGTCCAGATGGAAATTCATATTGCTATCAATATTTTAACCTTTGCTTAATTCTTAAGGAAACATCTGTTTAAGCAGTTGTGTCACAGCAAATTTCCAATTGTGAAGAGGGAAAACGTCATGATGTCATGAGGGTGTGTGGAGTAGACTGGCCATTTTAGGCAGCTACTTCTAGACCTTCAGCGTGTGAGGCTATGGAATTTGTGGCTATGATTTGATTCGTTTTGTGGGAACTTGGCTTTATTTTATTATAATTGTCGGCCTCTCGGGTGTGTCCTGTGAACATCGAACATTGGTAAGCATGGTTGAAACCGCGGTTAGAGTTTAACAGCGTAAGAGTGTTTTGCAAGGCAGGGGTTGTCTTCTGTAGGACCCAAATATATTTGGACCGACATTGCTGAATACCGTATGAGGGAGAACACATTTGTTAGGAGCGAAACTCGGTGGAGAATCACTGTGGTGACTGGAGAAATCAGAGTGAAAACAATATGTCAGCCATGTAAAGGGCGTGAGTGGTGGACAGCCAGGGCAGGACAATGGACAGGGGATTGTAGGGGACGTCGGTTAGGAATTTGCAATCAAGGAGTAAAAATAGAAAGTATTTCATGCATGACCTGAATGCGTCTGCGGAATGAATGCATTCTTTTAACCAAACGGGAAGCCCTCAAAGAATAATAGCTAGTTTTCACGGACTGTCGTGCAGTTAACCAAACGCTCAAACGCGGCACAAGATGTGCGGCACGAAGGAAGCCGAACAGAAGCCGAGACGGTGCGACGCGGTACGTGCCGGCGCAGACAGCAGCAGAGCACGATGGGTTGTTTACAGCGGTAATCTCAGCATCGCGGCGTACTGTAAAGCATAAAGCTATATCAATAAATATGCTAACAGCTGTAAATTAACTAATCATTTCTTAAGCTGGCAAAGCCCCAAATGCTTCTTGGATTTACATATTAGCATTGCTAGCATTGCCAATATCCCTAATGGGAGTCTGGATTATTAGGCACGGATGCTTTGTTCTTAAGGGAGATTTGGAAGGTAGCCATCAGTCATCTTTGTGGGAAATATTTGTAAGTAATGCGCAAGATCTACTATACCCCACAGACTTAGGCAGCGCTAATATATTCTGCTGTAATTGGGCTAGTTAGGAGAAGGAGAAATAAATAATAGAATGTGTGCTGAACAAATCTCCACAAACAGCACTTTTCGTTTATTGTTCGCAGTCGATCTAATCTGCAGTAACGTGAATAAGCCCAAAGCTGCACAGATGCTTACGGGTTTAAATCCAAGCAGGGGTCAGAGAGGCTATGAACAAAGGACTTTGAAAATGTGTTAGGAGATTCCTTGTTGCTGTACTGTCCACCTTGTCTCCATGCCCACGTACTTGGCACCCCAGCTGCCACAGCTGCCTCGCGGCAATCACGTGCGGAGACGTAAGAAGCCGAGGTGCTGGATGTCCACTTGGCGAGAAGATGTTGGCCTGGGCAAGCGGCAGGTAATCTGGCAGTTGGGATCAGTGCTGGTCGAGACCCAGGGTAGAGAGCTGCTTACTTCAGAAGTCAGGCTAGAGGTGTTTAAAACACTGCATGTAACTCCTTGGGTGCTTCTTCATCGACACTCAGAGGAAAGGAGCAGGGGCTTGACACTCCGTTTCAGAAAACCGACAGGCCATGTGGAGCCGGTGATATGGACTGGACAGGTTGTCATTAATCACCCAGAACTTTTTTCTGCTCCCAGTGTTGTGCCAGCAGAGAGGTGATCTGTATTGCTCTGTGGTGCACGATAGGGGCAAGTATTGACAAGCAGCACCTTGGGGAATATGTGCACAGCTTGCCAGATTCCCTGCGGTGGACATACCGCCGCTCTTGAAATCTAGACCTTCCAGGTGTGGTATATCTTGGTCTTGTAGATGTCTCCTGTGCCTGTGATGTGTTTTTTTTTATCACTGTGCTCCTCATGGCTGTCAAGTGATGTGTAGATCCTTCATTTTCTTGCACACGTCATGGCTCAACATTCATTCTTTTTGGTTGTCCACAGGACAGCTGTGTTTTAAGTTCTACCTGTCCAATCAGATTTTCCACCTGCCCAATTTTAGAACATATTAGAAGGACAAAATAAGTACATGTCCAGCTTTACAATATTGTTGTGAAGGGGAATGGAAACGAGGTAGGAAGCATACTTTCCGAAAGGCCCGAACAAGAAGAAATTGCCCCAAATAGCAAGACATCAGACTATTTTGTTTTTTTTTTTGACAAATTTTGACAATTTGTAGTGAGAACGTTTTGCAAACGGGATCCAGATGACAATTAGTGACATCACGTGGCGCCTTTATTATGATGCCGGTCGTCATTATGCATCAGATTTCATTTTGCTTTAAATTATTGTCCAACGGTCCATCGGACAGGTAACCGGACCACTCTACCTTTCACAGTGAGTTACATTTTGCATTCTTGCGCCGTTAATGATTGTTACACTTTTTCACTGATTTTTGGTTTATGCCTGGAGCGTCGGTTTACAGCAGTGCATCGCGTTGCCTGTGAATTGCTGCCCGTTTCTCTGAAGACACGTGGAAGGTGTGCCTTCTTTTGTTCATATCACCAGCAAAACTTATGCATTGCGACCGGACAGCATCCACACTAGGGCTCACCTGAGAGATGGCTGTTACGTGTAGCAAACATCAGGTCATCCCATTTGCAGCATTGATTTTAATATTAATGAAAGGATGTGCTGTAGTAGAGAACAATGGATGAGTAGCAGCCTAGTCTTTGTGCATACATATTTAAAAGGTGGGGGTGACAGGTGACATTTTGCTTGTTTCTCGGTTTCTTTTTTTACGAAGCAGGAAAGGAAGGGCAGCGTGATTCGGCATTTCTAGCAACACCACTAGTTTAACCTTTCTTTGGACATCTCTCCATTTTCCTGACTCCTTGTTATCTGCAAATGAAGTATTCAGCATTATTTCTGTTGTTCTTAGAGAGGAGCGTGTCCAACAGAGGCCAGCTTTTCTCACTTTGTTCTCTAGGTCCTGTTCCTGTTTTTTCCCCACCCTTGATGAAGCTTCGTATTTCTCGCTCCAGCATATTGTGAGCCCTTGCTTGGGTTCCCACTCAAGCAGCATCATGGTGGAAACGGTCAGTTTTGAGAAAGGGAAAGGTGCTGCACAAAGATTGCCCCGCTGCTTTTATGACGAAGCGGGAGATGGATGTTGGGTACCTGGAGGACTGATGTCCAGGAACGAATTCTATGCGTCGTCGTTTCAGGAACAGGCTTGTGAGAAGAACCAGCACCTCATTAGTAAAGTCACAGGCAAAGATGAATTATAGCCTGAAGGAAGTTTTCACGTGGCCACGTTGACTGGAGTGCACCGGCTATGATTCACCATGGCTTATATCATGAGGTCTAGAGTGGTGTGACAGATGGCCGCTCATTACTTGACCCACCTCCCACCATGAGAGAATACACAGCTTGTCGTTGCCTGCGGCTGACGTGTGCTCAGTATAAAGTGTCACTTGCAGAAAAGTCACGGGTCCAATCAGCTGGAAGACTGGCTGGTTCTGAACTTCAGAAACATGCTCAAAGCCCCGGTGTGTATGAGTGACTACAGCCCGCTGCAAGATCTTTAAACAAAGTCCAGTAAAGTGTAGTAGAACTGATTCCCCCCCCCCACCATCCACTTGAGCTCTTTATGCCAAGCTTTTTAGTCATTGAGTGTGACTGTTGAGACGTGTTTCTCTGCCCAGCATGTAAAATATGCTCAATGATAATCTTCATCTTAAAGCTGAAGACAAGTTCTGCACAGTGACCAAATTAAAAAAAAAAAGTGGGGGTGTAGCACTGCTCCCACATAGCCAAGCTTCCCCGCAGGGGGGCGGTTGGATGTATACTCATTTGTCCTTTCTGATGCTTTCATCATCCTTACCTTGTGGCACTCTTAATGGGATTGAAAAGTAAAGGGGTTGGGGGAGTTGGGGGAGGTGGCACATGATGTCATTTCTGCGGCATCCCGGCACCCCCCCCCCCCGCCCCACAGTGGTCCGCCACTCGCCGCCACTCAAGGTNAATGGGATTGAAAAGTAAAGGGGTTGGGGGGGTTGGGGGAGGTGGCACATGATGTCATTTCTGCGGCATCCCGGCACCCCCCCCCCCCGCCCCACAGTGGTCCGCCACTCGCCGCCACTCAAGGTGTTATGAGCAGCTTAATGGAATTGCAGAACGGCTTGGATTCTCAGTGGCTCTGATGTAAATTGCAGGTCCCCCCATGGAGAAACATAAAGGAGGTGGACGTAACTGGTCCAAGGTCATCATCCATCTGCAATTGTCTTGATGGAAAGGAAGCCAGCAAGTACCTTAATACACCATCATTTGAGAGAATGTTTCCTAAGACTGGCAAACTATTTATTTGCACGTTTGCATTTCAGTGTGAGACAATGTTCTTCCTCACACATACGCCACCGCCACAAAACGTCTTATTTATAATATTAAGACAAATGGTCGTGCGCCTGTGAAAAGCACTTTGCTGATTAACTCACCCCAGGCCGGCTTTTTATCTCTTGCCGTTTGATGTACGAGATCTTTTTAAGGCACGGTCGAATCCAATCACGGTCTCTTTCATTTCGCACACCCTAGATGTCCCAGATTGCCTGCCACTCCCTGGGGAGGTGATCCTTCAGGAATTATTGACTATTCAACAGTGAGCACCTCTGCTTCTGTGACTTTGCATGCGAGGTGGGAGAAGAAGGACAAAGGTCGTTTACCTGGCTAGAGAGAAACTTGTTTTGTTCGGAATGCTAAACCGCTTTATTCTCAAAGTGCTGGACTGCTCTGTACTGCAGTGGTTCCCTGAGCCTCGGGTTCTTCTAAATGTCACGAGACGGGGAGGTATGGTTACAGCCGTGACCTCTGAGATTCCCATCTTAACTCTTGCCGTGGTGAGAAAAGCACTTTAAGAAATTACTCGCTGTATAATGGGGGAGGAACGGTAGGCATCTTAGTATGCGACACAATGAACTAGTGCCCCACCCGGGGTGATTCTACCTGACCTCGCAGCCTGTGCTTCTGGAACCCCCCCCCCCCCCCCCCCCCCCCNCACCCGGGGTGATTCTACCTGACCTCGCAGCCTGTGCTTCTGGAACCCCCCCCCCCCCCCGGGCTGCTATGACCCTGACTTTACTAGACAGTTAGCAGCAGTGAGTGAGGGAGCTTAATATGCAAACTAATGGTTAGAGATGCACAGTGATGTTGGGATCATATCGTTCGTTTTATCGGCATCGGGCCAGCACTTGGATTTGACTGATCGTTCAAACCCGATATCTGATGACTCAATCGTTGTGTTCCTGAAGGCGACTTTCAGAAGCAGAATTTCCTGTGACGCTCTGGGTCGCTTAGGAAAATGGGCTCCTTGTGCGAACAAATATAATGATGTCCTTCGAGAAAAAAGTTACTTACTGTTGAGTGGTGTTATTTCTTCTTCATTTGATTTTTTTTTCCCCACCAAAAGAATAGGTGTTGCGTAGCTTTTAAGGCTACAACCTGCAAAACAGTTTGCTGTTTAAGGATGAGGTAGCAGCCAAATGCGGTTCAGCAGATGCCGTTTCTTTTGATGATTCTACATGGTCTACAAAACTGAAATGGTACACACATAAATGCTACAGCAATTCTCATCCTCATCTAGTCCCATGTTTTCTTTGTGTTTTATGAACTTGCGTATCATTTGGCATCGGATATGGCGTTGGCCGATAGGTACATGGGATTTGCATGGGAGTCCATCGTATCGTGTACCCAGTAAGGCAGGAGAAGACATGAAAACACATATCAGTCCAGACATTCTAGCAGTTTTTTTTCCATCATTCTCTTCAGCACTTGCTGTTATGCGCTAAAGTTATTGGCTTTAAATGGACTCGCATATTTGTGCGGCGTCACTCCTTGAACAGTGACATCAATTTGAACTCACTGTGTCGCCCTCTATTTCTGCGCACCCTTGAGCCTGAGTGATGGGGAGAAGAAACCTCTTCTGCTGACTAAATGAGGCGGCCACAGAGAGAGGGTCATTGTTCCCAGGCAGTGCTTTCGCGACAACTTCTGTGCCTCCCTCCCACCATCAACTCAAGTAGAACTACAGCAGCAGGCCGCTCTCAGCGGTGCGTGTTGTTGGGTATGAAGTGCAGTCTGCATCGGAACCCTCCAGGCACGTGGCTCGTGTGCTGGCAGGGAGCTCCCTTTTCTCCTCACTGCAGGATGGGTGTGGGGTCGCCCAAAACGTACTGACTGGAAGCAAAGACCCTACTCAGACCTGCCTTTGGAACACAGGCCTTGGGTCCTAATACTGCTTCCTGTCCAAACCGTGTGCAGCAGGTGTCCCGCAGCTACACAACCGGTCCCTTGTGATGCTCCCATGGCTCCCACAGTGCTTGTTGCACAGAGTTGTTTAGCCAAATTAGAAATGTGAAGTATAGCGTGTTTACATTGCGCCTTATACTCAATATAAAATGACAAAGTGACGTAGAAACTGGTCGTAGTTGAGGTACGCGGTCATCATAGATACAGGTACAGTCATCCCTCGACTGACAAGTGTTCCACCTATGAAAACTCACCATGACAAACACTCGTTTAGTTCTGTCGATTTAGTTTATGAACGTTTCCCCGCAATAGCAAACAACTGACTCAAACTTTCTCCCGGTATGTTTTCACTTTTACTCATGTCCACAAAGCGCAGTGCAGAATCAAACCCTTAGTTCTCACCCTGAATGCCCACAAACACAATGTGGACACCAAATGCAGCAAAGGCCGCACTGGGGGTAGCCACCCAAATAACAAGGATACACAGATACAACAAGCAGCTGCTAAAAATACAAATACACCACAGATACCAAAGCAAAATTAACGTAACAGCCGAGTGGAAAACACCGAAAGGTGGACTAAATATAACTAACAACACATCCAGTACGTGGCAAAGGAGGGAAATTCTGTATTTTTGTGCAAAATAATGATTGACCACACACACACACACACACACACACACACACACACACACACACACAAACTGCCTTGCAGTTTAGACTGTTTTCTCTGTATGGATACACTTTTATTGTAATAGCAGTAATAGAAATACCGCACATTTAATTTAATTGATTTATGAGGCGCCTGTTGCCGCGGCTGTTTCGGTGTTCCTAAGATTGTTCGATTTCTTTGCCTTGCTTCCACAATACAAATGTGCGCATTGTCTTGCCTATAAAACACGCTGGCGTGAAGCGATTGGGAGGTAGCATATAAAAGTGAGTGTGTCTCTACTTCCTGATGCACCATCTCAGTTCACTGTGTCACCGTCCTAGGAGTTGCGGGATTTAGCCATTAACTGCCACTGTTAGGCCGGGGTTCTTCCATCACCTCTCGGTCTGCTAGATGGGTGTAAATAGTTATTGTACTGGGTTTAAATTGAGTTTTAAGTACAGAGAGGAATGGAATGGAGAGATTATACCTGTAGGGTTGGACGTAATACCAGGCACTCCTATGTGTTGTTATATCCAATCTAAAAAAAAAATGTGTTTAGTTGGTTAACCATGGTGGGGAATTATGGGCGAGATATTGGCTGAAAAATACGGTATCTGATGTGTTTTCAGGGACGAATTGGATTCGGATACCAGTGAATTCCTGCATCACTATTTATTTATTTATGGTTGACCATCATAAATCCAAGTTGGTTCTCTGTGGAGTATGCGGTCAGTTGAGGACTTCCCACACTGTTGACCCTCCTGGCTTCCGTCAGTTATCAATAACCACCGCAGGGTCGTCAGGGTCTGGATCCTATCCCAGAAGCATAAGGCCCAGAACACAGTATAGTCTGTGTTACACGCCAGGCCGCTGCAGTGTAATTTTTTAATGTTTTTCTGTATTATTTTATGTTTTTATTTGAATATTACTTCAACTACAGTACATTACAAAGAAAACTAATGTTACGTGAGTGAAAATGAGAAAAGTCGTCTCTCAGTAATCTCCTATTCCGTCATGACTGCTGGCAGATTCATCACACAAGCCTGGTCAACATTTGTCAGCTTCTTGCCACTTCTGTTTTTGTTGAGTAAAAGCTTAAACATACAAAGGTTCCTTCGTTTATGTGTGTGACTCTTCAGTTTATCTGAAAATAATACCACTTAACTTTCAGGATCAAGTTGACATTAGCTTAAAGTGACAGAAAAAAATACTGTGGGAGTGAGGTGGTGTACAGTCTCTCCCTCATATAGAACTTCCTGCATTTTACCCTTCTAAATGCTGCTGCTTCTCCAGCGGTTCTCACTCAACCTGGGGTAGATGATAGCATGATAATCTATCTATCTGTCTGTCTGTCTGTCTGTCTGTCCGCCCATCCATCTACAGGCAGCAGGTGGTTCACCCTGCTGTCTTTGGACTGGTTTTGAGTCCCATGTCCTGCTGTAGTTCCCTTGAGCGAGATGTTTAAAATGACTTACAATAAATTACCCGTTGGTGCAGCTGGGCATTATTTACTACATCATATTTGAGAAATGCATTAGCTGTGTAAATAAAAGTTTCATCTCACTATCACTGTATGTCAGTTAGTGCCTAATGCCACGAATGGTTCACGAATGATCAGACATGCAGGTTTCAGGTCAACATGAGGTCCTCTGCCAACCGTTCTGCTCCCCTTTGCTGTGCACCAACACCCCTTTGGCAAACGTTACCTTTAATGGAATCTTCAGTTAATTTGCTCAGCTGCGTTGTGATATGATATCATATAATGCAATCTGATACATCTTGGAGACAGCTGAACAAGAAATATACGGTTTGTCTGAAGGGAAGAGTGATGCTATTTGTCAGAGTTTTATCTTTGGCTTCTCTGAATTTGTTGAAGTCAGAAAAGACTGTGTTGTGATGACGAACAAGCCTGTAATGTATACTGAAACTGTATATACATAGTTCTGTATGTACACCCAGTTTTCCCTGTGGGGGGTAACTTCCCTCAGACCCAGACTGGGAGATTCAGGGTCTTCCGGAATGAGATGATGCTGTCATACCCGGGTTCTGACGGAGCCACATCTCCAGTTTAGGGGTCCCAACCCCAAGTGCTGCAATGACCAGTGGGACCACCTTGGTTTTCACCTTCCGCATTGTCTCCAGTTCTTCTCTCAATCCAGCCTCTCAGATTCCTTCTTCCTGATGTTTCTACCACTTCAGAATCACCACATCTCTCACCACTGCTGTTTTCTCCTCCTTGTCTATCACCGCTGTATCCGGTTGGTTATCTGTGTGGATGAGGAAATTCCACAGGATCTTGGTTCTGTTGTTCTCCACCACTCTCCGAGGTGCCTCCCATTTGGACTTGGGAGTGTCCAGGCCGTGTTCCTCACAGATGTTCCTGTATGTGATATATATATTTAGATTGTCAGGGAACATGTGTGTTTGTAACATTTGTATATTACTCTATTGGCAGCAAGTAAGAAGCCAAGCGGAGCCCTTGGTGCTGTGTGGAATACAAATTAAGGCTGGCTTCATGCGCAGAGAGATGGATCGATACGCTGCAGCTGTAATATCTTTTTTGAATATTGCTCTGTATGAAATCAGCAGCCTGGATCCAAGGCAGCCAGTTGGTTATGTGTTCCACCCTAAAGCATCTCTGTTTTCTTTCATGTCTTGTTGAAATGTTTGCACTTTAAAAGTGATAGCAGCACGGCTAAAAAAGGCCACAGGGTTGTTCGAAAGTAGGATAAATCAAGTTTTCAAATTCCCAGATCAATAACTCACCGGGGGATTTACCTGGTTAAAATGTGCTGGCTGCTGCAGCTATTCGGTTTCGTCACATATACATTTCTCCTGCATTTGCTTCAACCGGTGCCTCTCACTGATTTTCCGTTTCTCAGCAGGATATTTCAGGACATAATGGTGTTTTTGTGGACAAGCGGTTCTTTCGTGACAACTTGGGGGACAGAGGTATTACCTAAGTGAAACGTGTTCTTCCAGTTATTATATTCACTGTTCATGATGCCGGTAGTGACTGAAAAACAGTTTTCGATACCGGTGAGATCAATCTTAATAACATACAGGGAATCAAAGCCTTACATGAAGCCGCACATTTTCAATCAGAAGAACGACACCGTGTGTTTATAGCCGGCTTTGTTCCTTTGTCTTCAATATACAACACTGTCCACCTGCTGCTTCTTAAATATCACATGCAGTGTTTATATTTCTGTGTTCAACATATATTGGGGTTCTGCTTCTCGACTGCTTATTGCGGCAACTGTTTATACACAATATCTTTGCTAAACACCTGAGGAAAGGCAGCCAGTCAAGGAAAGTTGCGTGTAAAGGAGAGCTCAGGTTTGTAAGGAAGTGCTGAGACAGTCACAACAAGAGCTAGTCTCAGGGATGACTTGACAAGGTCTACGATTGCTTTCTGTTGTGAAAGAAACGCAGACTGCCTGGTGGCATCTCAGGTGGTTTCCTTCGGCACGGTCACTGGGGTGTGCACCGTGCTTCTGCGTTCCGGTGTCAAACTTTCAAATGTTTGCCACGTACTGATGAAATTCCCTCACAATTAGCCTTGGGCTCTGACTGCTGGGTGCGCACATGGCATCGAGCAAGGAAACCTGCAAGTTCACGTCGCTGCCACTGTGAAGCTGTGATCTTGCCTTCATTAGCATTTCCCACTTTTCTGATTTTTCTCGCTGCACAGATTTGATGGCTTTTGGTGCTTCAGAAGCTAAGTAATCTTTTTCACATAAGCAGATATGTGGACCTGAACTGAGGACATTATCTTCGACATCCTTGCATTACTCAAAAACAACATCGGCTCACACACACCAGTCCGCTCGCAAAGACTTTCTGATAGATTTGTAAGCAGCACGACTGTAGAACCCTTTTGCCTCCTGATCCTCTCCTGAATGCAAAGTTGCTGTGAAGTTGGTTCGAATTGGTTCCCTCGTGTTTCCATACCATTCATTCCTAATTTTTTGCTCTGCAGAAGGAACACAACACGGCATCTCTGTGGCTTTCACTGTTTTAACGTACAATCTTTTTTTGAACGTGCTCCAAGTCCACAGCACTTGGAGTAGTTAAAGCTTTCTCCATCTGGACTCTGGGAGGTTGTGCGCTGATTCTCTTGAATCCGTTCCACACCTCCCACATTCGCCGACCATTCTCTCATTCTTGTATCGCGCTTTTAGCTTCTGCAGCAGTCATGATATTTGGATGGATCTTGAAGGCATCTTTCAAATGGGTAAAAATGTGTCTGTTTCAAATAGGTGTATCAGACTACACAGGTTATTTGTACACTGGGCCTAAAAATGAAGTTATCTTGCTATTTGTGCTTTGGTATTTATTTGTACATGGGATGAAAACAACTACTTGTAAGTGTCAACCTGTAGGATTTGAACCTGCATCCTTGTAGCCCAAAGGCAATGGGGTCCAACCTTTACGCCACCTACCACAAAGACCAATTTGCAATATTTAGTGAAATATGAAAACGAGGCATTCCCATATGGAAGCCGGCTGAACCATTTTATTTTTTCTAAAATGTCCCCCACCATGTAATTTCACTTTTTATGCCCTGACAACAATGGAATGAAGGAATATGAGGAAGGGAAATGTTTCCATTAACTTAAGATCCATCTGTGGGAGAAAATAGTGTTCTACAAACCAACATAGGAAGTTCTTCACTCAGCACATTGTAGGACCACAAGAATGCATTAAACTTTGGTCAGTGAGGGGAACTCCTTATATCTCAGTCGACCGGTGAGCCGAACATCCAGGACAGTCAATCAGCGAATAACAAAACGCAGTTCACAGTCCACTTACTATCCATTCTAAGCCTTTCCGCACACAAAAGACCATCCCTCATGCAGCAGCAAACAACAGTTACTGGGCTTAAGGCCGAGTTCAGTTCCAAATTCCAACAGGAGTTCAATACGTCTTAAATGAATCAATCACTTCCACACATCGCTTGTTAGTAAAAGGTTGTTTGTCACTTTGCTTCATGTGGAAACCTGGCCTGTCATTTGAGCTAATTAATTCTATGTTTGTTAAGCTGTATTCTGACAACCTCTTTTCATTTCCTTACTTTGAATGTTGGAATCCGCAGAAGTAGCATCTAATACACTGTTATGCGGAAGTATGGTTGCTCTTCAGTACTGCTGCAAATGGCTCTACAGTAGCTACAGTGAGCATGTCTGCTTCAGACAGATGAAGAGCTTCTAGGCTTCACTGTTCTATTGTTGATGTCCAAATGGAAACATCTGCTGTAGCAAATTTTTATCCAAAGCTTAACATAATAAAAAATTGAAACAAAAATAAAAATCTAAATAAAAAATCAATAAATAAATACCGCACTGTGATTAGGGAAAAAATGGTATGTATTGTAATAAACTGTATTGTACACTGTTGTAAATTTAGCTGAAGAAAACTTGCCAGTGTCTTATCAGCTGTTTCCAGTGGTTTCGCTTTGTATGACTACGTTTGCGCAGCGTCACCCTAGTTACTGTGATTTAAGCTGCTGCCCATCGGTCCTCAGGGGAGAAGGACAGATTTTCCAGCCAGCAAAAATCCTTCCTGAGCAGGACAAGAAAACTTTAAGAGCAGTTTTAGAGCTTGAGAAGGCACTGATCTCAACAAAACATGCAACATAATAGTGACGTAACCAGCTGAAGATGCTGTCGCAGGTTATAAAGAGATTTGCGTAAGAAAACTGCATGAAGACAACGTTTGAGAGCACAACGTTTTTGCCCCGATTCAAAATAATGGGAAATAGGCACTCGGCATCCAACGTTTTGGTATCCAGCTCGTTTTCAGAGATGAATTAGATTCAGATGCTGAGGGATTACTGTATGTTTTCTTCTCTCTTTGCCTTCTCTTTATTGAGAGAATCAAACGGACACCCATTTCTCACATTCTAACCCCATCGACACGATTCACGTGTTTTGTGCCTCAGTTTATTAGTTTTTCCCCAGCTCCAGTTGCCATGAAACATTTAGGGTTCTAATATGGCTGAGCAAGATAACTGTTTAAAAGACCGAGCGGCTGCCCTTTCAAAGGAGAGATAATTTAAGTCAGTTGAGCCCTTTCTGGATGTGAACCTGCTTTAAAACTGAAAAGCAGATTTGGAATGTGCTCATTATTTCCAGAATAGAGGTGGAAAAGCCTCTGAAATGATAATGGCACAAGGGTGTATGAGCTGCAGCTCCAGGACAAGCTGACATCTCCTTCCAGTTGTGCAGAGTGGTGCCATTTTTCCAGAGCAACCTGCGGACGAGCTGCGATTGAACGCGATGCCTTGCGACCGCATGGCCGAGCTCCCCCAGCAAAACGCATTTAAATGTTTAATTTGTTCAGGGATGGAAATTGCATCTTAGCAAAACAGCGGGTGTGATTTATTCATTTAAACGTGCGGGCTCGCACACCGAGAGACCTAGTTTAACTTCAGTAAATAAAATAAAGATGTTGTGACAACCATCGCCTCTCCCCTGGGAAAATCAGCACAGTGGTCATGGAACTGCTGTGTTTTTTTTTTTCCTTTCCCAATTTTCATGGAAGCTGTTTTAATTTCTCCATTTACCTGCAATCGCCAATAATACTCATCATCATCTGAACAGCCCACCTTTCCAGAGCAGTCCTTGCCAGGTTCGGTGGTACTTTGTGTGCTGCTGTATTATTTGCAGGAGGCGGCATATTAGTAATTTATTACATTTGTGGTGCGGGGGCCAGCGGACAGCGGCGGTGCACTATCATCCAGCTCATCCTTAATGAGAGCGGATTAGCGGGGATGATCCCGGCTTTGCAGGTCCCCGGTCCAAAGCTGCGGAGGTCAAAGGCAGCTTGGAATTCCGTGCTGCAAATCCTTCACCGCCAGATAGGAATAATAAAACAAATTACCCTCCCCGTCCATCTTACACCGTGTGCCCCCTGCGATGCACTACTGTAACTATTATTTGAGTTTAAAAAAAAAAAATCTTCAGCTATTTATATATTTATACGGTGGAATGTTGCCGTGGAAGGATTATATTTCAGCTTCTTGCCAGAAAAAGCAACAGTTGTCGCCATGCGATCCAATTCAATTTATAGATGCAATCTGCTTAAGTTTTAATTTGCTCCAGAAGTACCGACTTTTGACCGTTTGCACGCTTTGCTTTGGGTCGAGCCACGCGCACGTCGCTGCAGACCTGTTGGCGACGGGGGGGGCAAAGGTGATGGGTGTCGTGCGACTGAGAGCGAACCACACGGGTGCGTCAAGCAATTTATTAAAATTAATCCACCGAGTCCGGAGCCCGTCTCGGGTCACATCTGTGACGGAGACCTGGCTTCAAGGTCAAACTGCTGCTAGGGGACATATGCGTTTAATCTGGCCGTGCAACAGCGAGAAATCCCTGTTTTCATCCATTAGAGCTTGAATTTATTTCCACAATGGCAAAGAATGATGGGAAAAGCAGCTGAAGACACACAAAGGAGACGTGGGTGACTTTCTAGAGGCCGCGACGTGAGAAGGACGATAGTTCTGCACGGTGTTGTCGTAACGGCGGTCGCAGTCAGCTCAGGTTTTCCAACCGAGTATCCTGAGCCTGTTTTGCCGGGGGCCAGTGCCACCAAGCTCTCTGGCAAATGCGGTTTTTATTTATTATTCCACTTCGCCGAGAGGCAGCTGCTGTAATGGCGCTTGCTGTATTTATCTGCGCGGACCAGGCCTGCTAATGGAACCCGAGCCGTAGCGCGTGCTGCTGGGGAGCTCAGTCTGAGGAACGTTCTCCGAAAAGGGGAAAAGCGAATAACAGGACACGGCGGCGATCTGAAACGTGTTTCGGTGTGGTGGTTGCAGCTATTAAAGCTTCCCGTGTGTTCTGTTAAAAGGTATTTAATGTTTGTTTGCATTTTAGTCTAACAGTGTTTTAAAATCTTGCTTTTGTTTAATCCTGCGCTGCCGGGTTGCTGTCGATCTGCACCTGGTATTGAGTTTTTGAACATAACAAGGTCCAAACCAAGACTTCATGCAGAGCGGTAACCATCTCCACCGTGATGCTGAGTTGGTGAGGTGAGGATTTATTTTGCGTTTCCGTTTTATGCGAGGCTGTCAGCTTACTGTAGATCTCCAACTAGCTGTTAACCAGGTCCAGTTTTTAAGAGGGTTTTAAGTGGACGGGTAACTATCTCTACCACGATGATGAACTCATTACTCCATTCACGGATGATCAAAGGGGCAGATGCTTTTGGTGTTTTGTTTCATGCGACGCTTTCAGTTTACTGTAGATCTGCAGCGTTAAGTTTTAAAGTTAACCGGTGTAACCAGCTCCAGATCGTTTCCTTGCGAGACGTTATGTGGACCAGTAACTGTCTCCACCACGATGCCGAGCTCATTATTCGTCCGAACGTATCACGAAAGCTGTTAACGCTGCCAGCCGTCATCGCTGCGCCTGTTAATGAGAAAAAGCAGTGAGTCAGACAACTGCTCAACAGCCATTGAAACGGCGCTCTTTTGTTATTAAACTGGGAATAAAATTTGGCCCGTCTTCCATTACCTCACATTGTGTGGATTCCTGCGACGGCGTTAATATCGTGCTGCACGAAGACCTGTCGCTCCTACCTGGATGTGTAGCTGAAGCAAATGGCTTATTGCTGTGCTTCCTTCCCCAAGGTACCCGTTTCAGTGCCGGAGGACAGACGTTCGGATAAGAAGCACGTCTATTACATCTTAAAGGTCGGGCTTTGCCTCAATGCACTCGGCATCCTGCTGCCTTCTTTTAGTTTTATGGCCATTTTCAGAAGAAGCGAAACTTTTCAATTGCACTCCTTTTCACAGTACATAATAGATGGTTGCCAAGGGACTCAGATTATTTTGTTGTATGTATTTCAGACCGTTAGCTAACTTTTTTTTGTTAATACCTCTAACACACAGGCACGGTTTTAATTGCTTTAGATCACGAGAGCCAATTGTCTCCTCGGGCGCGCTACAGTCGCCTCTCGAAGTTATGAGTAGTCCTTGTGAAACATTTTGACCCAGTCTCATCTTTTAAATTAAAATTGAATTTAAAATGCAAATTTTAAAAAAAGTGTTATTTAATTTAATTTTATAGCCTCTGTTGTATCCTTGATGGTGCTTTAATTACTGAAAATAGTGCTGCGCAAACTGGCAATGACAATAATAAAAAAAAATAATGAGGTGTAAGATTTTTATTATTTCCACCTATAAATAGGTGGAAATGATAGTAATGGAAAGGGTGGTATTTTTGTGCTCAGAATGGAGGCTTTAGCTGCACGTCTTTTCCCTGCAGCCCCGCCACCTCCGGGTGAGCCGTGCACCATGACGGTGCGCCATCTGTCTCAGCGGTGACTACACTTCGTGCCAATGCGTTGAAAAGTCATGACAAACACGCCACCGAAAGTACAGTTCCTGTTCGCTGCTTGGGGTCTAGCTGACAGCATCCTCTTCCTCTTACGAAGGCGTGCACTGCACCGTTTTACCGCGGTTTTACCACGGTTGACGCTGCTGTCCCGGGAGGTAAATGCAGATTGCTTAACGCATCGCCCGGCCCAGGTGAGGTGTAGCCCGCCGGAGGACATTGCTGTACGGTGCCGCCCTGCCTTTTGGGGGGGTGTATCTGCAAAGGCAGGGAACAGCCCACACCTGGCGCACGGGACCCCCTCGCCGCCGCCGGCCGCTGCGATTGGCCAGGCGAGAATTAAAGTGGCCTGTCAGGATGAAGGATTGTGTCCGCCCGCTAACTGGTTGTCGTGGTAACGGTGCCCCCGGAGGTCACTAGGCCCGTCTGCGCTGTGTGTTAAGAGAAGATGCGGGGGTGGGGGTGGCGGTGGTGGTGGGAGGGGGGAGTGACGTGGAGCGGGTGGAAGGAGAGATAGGCAGGAAAACTGGATCCAACAAAGACAAATCACACATACAAGAACACAATATTAGAAGGTGCGCGGCGAAAGGCGCTTGTGCCATATCTGCCACCTTTGACGTTATTAATAGCTGCAATAACGTTTCCGACACATTTGTTATGTTCACTCGGTGATCTAAACAACACAGTTTAATTACATTTTGATTCCTCAATAACCCGAACACCTTCTCCAGATGACCGAGGGAAATGGCCCCGGCTTTGCTGAGAGATTTCACCGGGCGCCCAGCAAAGGAGCGAGGCACGATTCTTGGCTCTGAGAACAAGTCAGGCTTGATGATAAATGTGAGGGTGAAATTGTCAAAAAGCCACCCAGAAGCAAATGTAAATACAACCGTCCTGCTTCCCATTAGTCAGTGTTGGTTGTCAAGGCCCGCAGCTCTCACGAGTGTCTGTGGTGGTCCTCCACAGGTCACCCGGTCGCTTCTCGGTCTCTTTTATTAATTATAGGCCCCCGTCACTGACGTTTTCTTCTCGTCTTCCCCTTGTTTAAGGGCTACTCGTTCAGCCTGAAGGCCACACCACACAACACAGAAGATATGAAGACGCAGAAGATATGAAGGCGAAGGGCTTTTGAAATCAGCTGCGGTAAGAGTGCATCTAGAAAATGTTTTTATGTGCTGAGATTTAGCGCTTACTTGTATCAATAACAAGGAACTGAATGAAAAAAACCTCAAATGAATAATTAGGCTTGATTAAAATCCACTTCTTCTTTTGAAAGTCATCCAAACGGTCTAATATAATCGGTCTCGGACTCCTTATACGAGTGTCGATCAAATAACTTTTTTTTTTACTTCCTTCTCTGAACTGAAAAATTCTTGGTATTTTTTTAATCACCCCTCGAACACAGGAAATGTAATAGTATTTTCAGAAATACGCACACAATCGATTCTCGCTTTCTTTCTCTCGTTGGCCACTTTATTAGGAACCCCTTTGCTCTCAGAACAGCCTGAATTCTGGCTTGGATTCAACATGGTGCTGGAAAATTTCCTTAGAGATTCTGGTCCATATTGACATGGTCGTGCCACATAATTCTGTACATTCATCCTGGCGACCTTCTGCTCTACCACATCCCAAAGGTGCTCTATTGGATTGAGATCTGGTGACTGGGGAGCCACTGAAGTACTGAACTCATGGTCATGTTCATGGAACCAGGTTGAGGTGGCTGGAAGTAGCCATTAGAAGATGGTAAATTGTAGACAATTTGTGGCTGTGATATTCAGATGCTGATCAATCAGGGGGCCCAGTGCGGCCAAGAAATTATTCCCACCACCATCACACCACCGCCACCAGCTTCAGCTGTTAAGACAAGGCAGGTCGATTCATGGCTTCATGCTGTTTACTCCAAATTCTGACCCACCAATTGCATGTCACAGTAGAAATTGATATTCATCAGACTAGGTGACATTTTTCCAATGTTCATCTGTCCAGTTCTGGTGAGCCAGTGCCCCCCGTAGCCTCAGCTTCCTGTTCTTGGCTGCCAGGAGTGGAACCTGTCGTCATCTTCTGCTGCTGTCTGGATACTGCTGTGCGTGAAAATCCCAGGGGAGCACCAGTTTCTGAAATACTGAACCCATCCCATTTGGCACCAACAACCATCCCACAGCCAAAGTCACCTAGATCACATCACTCCCCAATTCTGAGGCTCATGACCGATCTCTGTGTGGGGTTGGGGTTAGGCTCACGTTAGGTTAGGTTGGGGTTGGGTTAGGTTTAGGATAGGTTAGGGTTGGGGCAGGGTTAGGGTTAGGTTAGGGTTGGGTTAAAGTTGGGATGGGGTTAGGTTAGGGTTGGGGTGGGTTAGGTTGGAGTTGGGTTAGGTTAGGGTTGGGTTAGAGTTGGGATGGGTTAGGGTTAAATGGATATGTGTATGCGATGCTGGAGTGATATGGATATATTCCGCCGGAGTAGATATTTGCACGTCTTTCTGTCACTCGGAACTTGCTTTTGTCCTGTTGCTGACACAATACATCAGTATTGAGAAATATGACAGGCCAAGTGAGCAACATCATATACTCATCAGATCAGGTTAATATTATAGATTTTCTTCCAGGATCCAATACAGATTGTGGGAGCAGTGATACACAGCAAGGCTTTGGGAGCAATTGACCGGAAAGCACACGTTTCCCCCCGCCGGTGCACAATCGAGCGTCTTATTTAGAGCTTGAGCCCTTCTTTGAGATCCCAGCAAATCTTATTGATGACATTAAAGCCGTCGTTTTGTTACGAGGCTCCAGCATGACGGTCACACACTGTACACACACCAAACATCTTGTTCCCAGTGCTGAGAACCTGTAGGTGCCTTTTAACAGGAAGATTATCCCAGCCTAACTCCTGAAGGCTGCTCTCAAACGTAGAGCCCCATACACAACGTCTGCACGAGCACGTTGGCGAAACCCCGCCCCTTTCCAAACGGCCTGACTCATCCGATTGTATTCGCAGACCCCACACTGGTCCATTGACTGACATACTGTACAGGTAAGAAAAGACATTCGACGTTTGCCGCAGAATATTCCGTCAGTTTGGCTCGGCACGGGAACGCGGCCCCCAGTTCGCTGCCGAACGTGTGGTGGTGGGGGGGGCTTGTTTTGCATGCGGAATTGGCTCGCGTTCAGCGTGGTTTCGTGTTATTTATACTCATGAGGACGGGGGGGCAAACTCGCTGGTGAGAACGGACTGGCACATCCCTGCGAGCCGTGCGGCCTGAAAATCCAGAACAGACGACTGGGCGGGACAAAGGTTGGAAGTGCACCCTGTAAAAAGTTCAATTAAAACAAGCTTGATTAATTTTTACTGTTTGCATCCAAGATATTGTGTTTGGCAGACAATGCAGCGCGAGTGAATTGCCTGTTTAACATGCCCGAGTACCCCCCCAGTCCGTTTCGCGCTCCACACTCACTCGGCTAACTTTACAGTTCTGCAATAAACCGTAATAAACGACTATTATTCAACTGTAAACACTGGTTGTTCTCAACCGTAGAACCGTGCATTAACCTTGCATCTCGAGGTCGTGAATTTTATTCCTCCGGTAATGTTCTGACTGGGAATGGAGGAGCCTCAGATTTACAGGGCCAGTCAAAAGTTTGAGTGCATGTGCCAGAAACAAGATCTTGCCCGGAGATGTTTGACAAGCGTGGTGAGGAAAGGAGTGGACGCGTTTCCCCGGTTCATCTGCAGCCGCTCCCGGAGATGTCGGGTTGCTTGACTGTCACCGCTGTCCGTGGTGCCCAGTCGTACTCAGAGTCCTGTGACGTCCAGGGCGGCAAAGCACTAAGACTTGAGGCAGTGTTAGGGCTGAGACCACGATGCCGGGGGGACGGGTGCTTTCTGTACGAACTGGGTAACACAGCCCACTGGAACAAGGGCCACGGGGGGCAAACTTCAGCAAACTTTCCTGATCAGCCCCGTTCGGAGCTGCTCCGGCGTTCGCACCTCTCTGAGCGCCGATGTTCAGCATTGTGGGAACAAATCCCATATTATGTTGCATCTTTTCGCAAGGTGGTTGTTCTGTACATTGCAGCGATTCACTAAAAAAATCCTATAATTCCGAATCATTCACTTCACGTCATTCACTGCCTCTGTCACCGTAGTTAACGTTGTTAATTGTATTTGGGATAATTCACATAAAAACAGGAACAACTTTTATACATGTAATACCACAGTACATGAACTATATACATACAGTACATACTTACACAGATGGTTATACTATAATAATAAACCTTCTAAAAAGTGCAGTAGACAAAAAAAACCTCAATCAGATCAATATTTGGTGGGACCACCCTTTGCCTTTAAAACAGCATCAATTCTCTTATGCAAACTTGCATGCGGTTTAAGGTAGAGGTCGGTAGGTTCTTCCAAACATTTTGAGGAACTGGCCACAGTTGCTCTGCACACTTTGACTGTCTCTGCATGTCCTCCCAGACTGACTTGGTCATGTTGAGATCAGGGCTGTGGGGACCAGACCATCTGTTGCTGAAGATAGTTGTGTATGACTGAGATTGGGTGTCTGAGGTCATTCTCAGGCTGCACAATGAATTTGGGACCAACCAGAAACCCCCCTGATGGTAGATAAGAATCTACCTGTACTTCTTAACACACATTCAAGTTGCATGCCTAACACTTTTACACAGTACTGTACACAGTGCTGTGTTTTATTATAGAATTTCTAATTGTTTCACGAATGTTGTTGACAATTTTGACTTTTGTATTCTCCGGCGATCCAGGGATAATATTTTTTTTTTGGCCAGTTTTTGGATGTACTTGCGTCCCGCTTCGAATGAATAATTTAAACGGTTTGTGGCATTTCGCTTTATGAACGTTGGCGTGAGGAATGGACTTCTGGGAAGAAATTCAGTCGGTAAAGCAGGGAATGGATGTATTGTAGGAAATGTCTACTGTTTGTGCTGGTGCTCGCTAGACCACCGCCGACATCGTCTCTGTTAGCGCCTTCACGTTTGCGTGGGCCAAAACCATCCACCTTTCCCCAGAATCGCCCGTAAGTCAACAGGAGATCGGTAGACACAGCTCTCCTAAGAGCGTCTGCTGAGAAGAGAAGCACACGTGGGAGCTGGGAAGGGATCTTCTGTAAAAGCAGTGAACATCAAGGAGGGGAGAGGTTTTCGGGGTCTGTCATCAGAACCACTTGTGCATCCTTTGTGTTTCATATCACAACACGTATCTGTGAGGGCATATTTAACATAAACACCACCGAATACAATACTTCCGAACAGCAGAAATCAGCAAAGCGTTTATAATCCCTTCAAAGTCCTTTGGCAGGTTTCTTTCGACGTGCGCAATAGTTGAACGGATGCGGCCGACCCTCATTTTCCCTCCGAAACGGAAACGGTGGCTGACATGAAAGCTCCACGCAGGCAGAGCCCGGCGGACACCTTATCGGAGCTGCACGTGCAGAAGATGAAAAGTAGGGAATTCGTTTTTCAGAGAGAAGGAGACGCGTCGCCACAAGGGAGCCGCGACTCCTCACGAAAGCTCAGCCCAGCAGGGAGACAGACGGTACGGGTGTGAGAAAGTTCGCAGAAGTAGCCGCTTCCTCCCGGACGTAAAATTAATTCACGCAGAATCGCTGGTGATTAAAGACCCCCGCGTGATTCCTAATTGTAAAGAGTTAAAGTAAAGGCACGAAAACTCTTCCTTCTCGCAACAGACCTGACCTGCAGCGCAGCGGCGGTGCAGCAACGTGTGTGTCACGTTTGCGATTTACAGAAATCCAGTATTATTAATCCAGCAGTTATTTTGAATTTTATCACATCCCGTAGAGTGGGGTCAGCATCACCGCTGTATGATCAACTACTGACATGTTAGTTTGCCGTGATCTGCAGGTCTGTGTCTCGATCAGGTTTGTCCCGTGTGAACAGGAGGGCGGGGGAATAAATAATCAAACCTGCGCGTTTTATGCCATTACCTGTGACTGTTATTAACAACCTGCACCTGGCTGTGGCCTCAACAGGACCCTGCCTGCCACCTCTTCCATTCACACGGCGTGAAACCAATGAACCTTATTACAGCGGCGGTCCAAAAAGAGGTCCAGTCAGTTGCAGATACTAGAACAAGTAAAGTACGGCTCATACAACGCAGTCATTTCCACAGGCACAACTTCAGTGTCTTTTCGTGTGTTTTTCACCACTCCAGGACACACCGTGTGGGCAGGAGCTACACCAGGCAGCTGAACAAGAAAGCAAATCAAATGACACAGTTACTGTACAGATACGTTTGAACTGGCCCCTCACAAAGGCGGCAACAACAACAACAACAACAATAATCCTTCTCTCATCGGTTCTGACCACAAGACTCGTCTGTTCTCACTTACAGTGTTTTGAGAATGTAAAAGGTCTCAGATAGGATGAGGAGTCCCCAGAAGTGCTGCGATTCTCGGGCGAGTGAGAGAAAGTCCGCAGAAGGGCAGGGCGGCCGGCTCGGGCTCCGTAGGCCGTTTGTCACCGAGCCTCTGTTTTTCTTGTGCGCTTTTTCACCGTGGAATACGGGAAGCGAAGGGGTCAACACGTCAGCGTGGCCAGCCGGTGTCCCCTCTAAAGTGACACAAGAAAGCGACACGTTCTCGGTCGGTCCTTCTTCTGCTTTACTCTTTCCAGCCCTCAAAGCTGACAGACCACCAGCAGCGTTTTGTCACACACAAGCAGCCATGTGAATGTGACATTTAAACCGATCGGCTGCCTTCATCTCGTGTTATTTCATTAAAATTCAACAGGTGGAAGAACATCAAGGACGAACTTGAAAAAGGTCTAAGGTTTGCAGAGGAAATGGACCCGCGAGAACAGCTCCAGTTTCCATAGTTTTTTTTTTGGGGGGGGGGGGGGGGAAGTTATTCAGTTAAACACTGCGAATTTATTCGGAACTCCGATGGACCCCTGCGATCCTGAATAGACACGATCTCAGTAACCTGACGTCAAGGTTCAAATTTCTCACTCGCGTGGGAAAAGTGTACGGTTACATTTTAAATGTGATATTTTCAGAAAGTCACCACAAATGTTCACCTTATTGCCTCTTCGCTCAGAAAATGAGCATTTTAAAATGTTGAGACCGGTACGACTTCACCCTTTTTATGCAACATCTCCACACATTTCCAAAGTATCTGATGACCGGTTTATTTTTGTTTTTGTTCACTGTGATCGGTGTTTAGTGTTGACCGTTTTCGACAAAAATAGGACGTTTTAGCGACTCTGACTACCGTATTGTACGACAGATAAGCGCAGCTGAAATCCAGCGGCGGCTTCGTTAAGCAGGGCAGCGCGACGCCGCAGGCGGGGATGCGAGGAGCCGACAGGGAGGAATGAAACGGGAGTGAGAGTTTGTTCTGCTCTTTTTCAAAGCCTGTCCTGCCATCATGAATGTCATTTAAGAGCAGTTTTGGACAGTGGACCCCGACTCCGTGTCGCCGCCGTCCGACGGCGCTTCGAGGGGGAGGTTTGCGGGGGACGCCGCGAACTCAGAAGTAAGACTCTAAACGGCCAACATCTCCTTTTCATTTTATAATTAAAATGACCCCCTTTGGCCACTACCGTTTAACGTCTCTTTTCTAAACCATTGTTTTCATCAGTTAAAAGCGTTGTCTGCGAGTAACAGACGCTTTAAAGTAAAATAATTTTGATAGCGTATAAATGCATTCATTATAAATCTCAGCTGCGTTTGTTTCCCCTCTGACGTAACTGTGAGTGAAGTATGTAAAATGTTGATCGTTAACAGTTAGGGGGTGTTTTTATTTATCTTTTTTTTTTTGATCGTCGGTGTAACTTTGCGAACGACTTTGTGGCGCAGCCTTTGTTCTGTGTTCCTTTAGTATCGGATTCTGTGCGTGGATTTTCGTGCCCATCACCGGCGTGGCATTTTCTGCTTGAAAAACATCGGCCACTCAGAGTCCCGTAGAAGGTCGTGTCCTGAAAGCGCGGCTTCTGACCCTCTCAAATGTTAACATTCGCCCAGAAACTGCGCTTATCGATCCGCTTCCAGAAGGTTCTTCTGCGATGGGGACGCGCGGCTGTGTCTCTGTTATCCATCCATCCATCATGTTTTAACACTTATCCACCTTCCTCCTCCAGCCCCCATCTGTCTGCGTGTGGCACCAGGACCCCCCGCGTTCTCAGGCTTGTCACTCTCACCCCTGACTAAATCCGACTCCGTTTCCTAAGTTCAGATGAATTTAAATGTTTGCATTTTCCTCGAGGTTTTCTTTTTCTGGCTGCCAGATGCACCGGATTACAGTTTATTCTTTTAAAAACTACATGGCCAGTTATTTAATGTGAATGAAGCTGCAGATGAAATCAGTGATTTTATATATTTTTAGGTGCCTGGATGAGGTATAAACCGGTGTCTGTGGTAGTTTAATGTAAAAGGCTAACAAAAGGATTAGTTGATCTTCACCAGCTGTGATTCTTTGAATGATTGAATTATCTGCATGACATTACATACAGCTGCTGTGGTTTGCGTGTAAATGAATAGAAATGTAGAGTAATGTTTAGTGCTTTAGTCGAGCCCTGCTGTTTAAGTGTTTAATGGCTGTTAAATCTCAGGAGCCTCCATTGTCTGGATAAATCACATCCGTCGGTGGAGTTTTCGGGCCCGAACTGGCGGTGCTGAGGAGCAGCTGCCATCGGGGTTTCAAAGCATCTTCTTCCAGAGAAATTGTCCCAGTTTCGTTGTGAATCGAGGTGAAAATTTCAGGGTTGGGCAGGGCAGTGGAATTTATCGAAAGGTTTTGTCTGCACCTCGGATTTTTTTTTTATTTTAATTGAAATTTTAGACGCTGGTTGACTGAAGAAAAGGTCAGGAGCTGAGGAGGGACGCGGTTAATCTGCCAGTTTGAAAAGTGATCACTTTCATGTAATTCGGGTGAAAAATGAAATAATAGCAGAAGTAACTCGCCAGGGGGGGCAGACGGTGGGTTAGTTGGTAAATCTATAACGTGCCTTAGACTCAGGTGTAAATCCAGTAAAGACCAGTAAAAATGATAATGCAAAACCGGTGAATAACGACACACTGACCACCTTCCCAGGGGCTTTAAAAGGTTGTACAGAATGTGTTTCCCAAAGAAAGCAACAGATGACGGTCATTGTTTCTTGTGTAAACTTGAGGTTTCGCAAAAGCCTTTCTCATCTTAACAGGCACAGTTGAACTGTTCTTTAAATTGACTTTATATTAAGGAATATTCCCATCTGTGCAGCTCAAACACCTGCAGGACCAGGTGACCGTTGGATTAATATATCCAGATACATCTTACACATCGACATGAAGCTTTTGCACCTGGCAGGTACATTCAGACGTGGGGTCAAATCCGGCAGAGTCGCCGTGGAGATTGTTCGTTGTCCCTGTGACGGTGTGGGTTTCCTCCCGCAGTCCAAGGATAGTGTTTCAGGTGGCCTGGCGTGCACAGTACGTGTGAGTGAGCGAGTGTGTTACGTTGCACTGCCGTATAAATGGTTTGAATAGCTGGGGGAGCTTAGCGTAGTGTTTCTAATATTGTGAGTTGCCTGGGCGCAGGTTAATAAATATTGAACATGAGTTTGGAGAAAAGGACCTGCTAAATGAATAAATGTAAATTTACAGAGGGTGTTGTATGAGATGTTTGTCAGTGACCATCTGGCCCTGCCAGCGCAGTCATTGCAAACGGTCCCATTGTAGTGCGGCCTGTGTACCTGCCGGAGATTAAAATTTTTTATTTGAAAATGGGCCGTGGAGAAGCTGGGGGCACGAAGACGTGGCACCCCGTGGAGGAGAAGGTGAGCTCGGTGGCCACGGTTGCCGAAGAAAGCGATCGTCACCCCTGCCTCTGGTTCCACGGCACCGGCAATAAAAAAGCTGGAGGATTACAGAGAAAACCGGCCAATTTTTCGTGATCTCAGCAACAGTCTGTTATTGTCGTCTTCGCCGTGGCTGAGGCGGCACCGCCCGGTGTGTTTTAGGAAAGGAGGAGGACAGCATTTGCTGTGTCTGTCTCTTCTACTCCGTAGGCCGACTGTGTTTATTCCTCTTAATTTGTCTTAAGTGCTAAATTGTCTTCTTCACCTCTCCATGCCTGCAATTTGTCTAACAGTGGGGGAAAAGGACACCCCCCCTCCCTTTTTTCAAAAGGTGCCCTCTGGTTTAGATCCTTATACACACATCTAAGTGCTTCCTGTTGCCAAGGCCTTTGGAGGGAAGCATCTTGCAGGGTTTCAGGGGGCTTCACAGGACGGCTTCCAACGTCCAGATTACACATCCCCATTAGTCTCGTCTCACCTCGTACATCCCCTCAATGCACTTCAGGGCAATAGAAGCTGTCCGTCTCGCAGAGTTATTGACCAACCGGTCGGGTGGGGCGGCAGCCGAACCGGCGGGTCGCTCCAGACAGATCTCGTTGCTGTTGAAGTGCAGCCAAACCCCGGTTGAGAATCCTCTGCGAAAGTGATCTTTACCTCTTGACCTTCGTGGGCACGGCTTTTTCTTAACCACCGTTTTCCTGAGTGCCTCGGGTTACGGACCCGGCCCAGACGGAACAGTGTGACGCACGTGGAGAACCGAGTGGTTCCTCTGCACGCCGGGCTCCAGCAGCAGACGTCGCGGTGTGTTAAGTCGGGTCGTCTTCTCCTCCTGGGCCGTTCCAAACTCGGCGGCGCTTCCTGCAGGATCCTGCGAGGTGGTTCAATTGTTGTGATAAAAAGGGTGCAAAGTTTAACACATTTTCTTTTCACCATCAAACAACTCCTTTGGCTCCTTGTTCCCTTGCTGGCTTGAACCGACCTTTGTGCTTTTCATGCTCCCCCCTCCTCCTCCTTTTCTCTGCCCAAAGTGCAGCTCGTAAGTGTATTTATCAGCCGGCTGCCAGACCGACGCGTCTCTTGCCGCTTTTTGACCGAAGGATGTGGCATCGACCCAACCCTCACGGCTCCTTTGTGCCAGTTAGAACTTTTTACCTTTCTGCCACTCTTCGTGGTCCTGGCAGGTCGTGGCACTTTCTTCTCGATAGTCTGGTTAAGGCAGCTTTCGTTTACAGAGACAGTAACACGAAATGGGTGATTTTAGTTATTGCGTTGACATTGTTAACAGACAATGATTATAGGCAGTATGATGGCTAAAAAGAAGGAGAATACAGTGTCTTGCCGTGGTCTTCAAGAAGGTGTTTAACCTCAGATTGCTTCACTTAAAAACTATTAGTAAATGGCTGAACTGGGATTTTCTTTGAATTAAACCTTGAGCTCAGTGGCAAAATTACAGCTTTTGCTGTGTTTGATTTCTCCTGATCCTTAGTGTCCAAATGTGTAAGATTATATGTAGATGAAGTGAGACACATCAGCTAACAAAACAAAGCATGACCTTCCTTAATTTTTCAGCCTCCTCAGAATAACGCAACAATAACATTTGTTTTTATCCGTTTCTCTTTGGCCAAAAGCCATGTGAAAAATGCAGCTCCAGTGTTAAATATATTCAGAATCGGGAAAACAAATGTGGCAATGTTCTTCTGGATGATATCTTTGATGGTGCTCTGGTCTGGTGTATCTCATCACCATTTGAACCCTCTGAGGTGGCTGGGTGAAAGTGGTAAATATTGAAGTGCAACAGTGTATTTGTGTGTTTGACCCCCCGGACTTTGCCATTTTAGTCGTTCCTGGAGTGAAACGCACTGCTCAATATTGAAGGATATGTTCAGACAGCAAATTTCGCAATGGTACGACCCAACGTTTGTCATTGTCATGCAAGCTACATGTTATAAGTGACAAAGGTCCTGAAGAAGAAAGAGCGAGGTGAAGGAAATGTGGCAGCGGGATAGTGCTGGTGCTGCTCGTGTGTGTGTGGGTGGACGGGAGTCGAGTCCATGTTCGAATGTGGAAAGCGAGGGGTGTGGACGGCTCTTTGTTCACTAAATGCTGTTAATCCTCTCGCTTTTGTCTGAGAACAGTGAGGCCTGTGCAAGAGGGGGAGACCCAGGCCTTTTATGACTCATCTTCCCATCATCAGCTGGCATACGGTAGGAAGGTGGGCTGCTACTTACAGAAAGGGCCACCGGGCTGGGAGAGGCTGTGGGGGTATGATGTCTGTGATACAGAAGAAGGTAATGGGACCACTGTACTAAAGGTTAAATGTGGGCTCGGGAGAAATACGGCTATGTTAGGGCTCTCGATGGATGAGTGTAGAAAGATCAGAGAGTTTGCGAGTTGCATTTCCTTCCCCTTCGGTGTCTGTATCCATTTTCTGTGTCTGCTGTGCCTTAATGATGATGATGATAATGTTTTTCTCCACGTGAACTGATGTGGCCACGAACGTGTGCAAGCAGGTCACGTGCGCCATTGGGATGTGACTGTATCCTTATGCGAGACTACGACGCAGTAGCATAATTTGTCACATTTTTTTCCACCACGTAAACCTTAACTGTCCAAACAACTGTAAATGAAACCAGCCGTCCTTCTGCTCACGGAGACGCGTGAGACGGGGATGTCTCCCTCTGAGAAGCAGCTTGCCCTCTGTAGAGCTTTTCAGTGTTGACACATGGAAACCATTTATGCATCATTAATGATCCCCATCAAAGACTTTTTGCAGCGTTTGGCAATTAGAGTCAATTCTACAGCAAAACCCTTTCAGCTCTGGAAGCTGTGCTTTCCGGAACACTCCACCAATGTGTGTTGAGGATTTTTAATACAGTGATCACTTGGTACCCAAACTCTCCAAATTTGAACTACAACAGCTCATGAACATTAATACTTGAATGTCGGTCCCCAAAGAAAGTTTGCGGTAACGTATTATCTGAAGCTTATTTGCATTAAAAAATGGCACCACAAATAAAAAATCAAACTAAATGGAAAATATCAACAAATAAACACCACACGATACTGTGGCGTAGTGTCATAAAAACTAATGCTGTATGTATTTTAATAACCTCTATTGTACACCATTGCAGACTTATCCAAAGCAGAAGTTTGAAACGTTCCGTTGTACGCTGGTGTCTTACCAGCTGTTTCCGCCAGTTTCCTCACGTTGTCTGAATACATTTGCACAGCGTCACCATTTTTTAGTACCTAGTACAATTCAACTGGATGTCCGTCGGTCCTCGGAGAACAAGGAGCAAGAACTTAAAATCATTCCCCTGCCAGACAAAAGAACTTTATAAGAAGTTTTTCACACACAACGGTCTCACTAGTTATGGAATGTGATAGCGGGACGAAGAGGAGCCTTGCTTTCAACAACACAATTGAAGATGCTGTCACAGGATATAAGAGGATTTACAAAAGAAAATTACGTGAAAGCAAACAAAGTTCCGTTTTAAGTATTTTTTTTCACCCCGCATCCGCCCCTCCTCCAGCCCTTCCGATTGTTCTACACACCCCCGACAGAGAAAGTGACGCAGCCGCCTCCCACCTCTGCACAGCAGTGGAATAAAGCCTCTCTTTATTTCTTTTGATGACGACCCTCTAAAAGTTGGCGGCCTGTTTAAATTGTAAAAAAACAGTACATTTTTAGATCAATTTAAATGTCGATGGTGGCACTAACGTGTGAGATGTGCTGTGCTGTACACGCTGCACCGCGGTACAAACTCCGTGTGAATGACAACGTTAAACGTTTCTAATGTGGTGACTGGGGTTTACAGTGTTCATCCCGCTCAGCTTAAAATAATGGCAAATAGACATTCAGTGTCCAAATTTCAATATCTGGCTCGTTCTCAAGGACAAAGTAGATTTGGCCACCGAGGGACTGCTGGCCTGCTGCAGAACTTCTGCTGTTCTTCTGCGCATCTCCTTATTCGTTTGGGTTGCGGAGTGGAACGGAGGACAAGATGCAGATGGGAGGGTGAACTTTTGGACGGGATGCTGCCAAAAAGTTCCTGTGGTAGAAAGGACCAGGGGGTTGTGCTAAGAAACGTCTCCAGCATACAGATTGTTGTTCAGTTCTGGGTTGTTTTATTATTGTGACCAGGAGTCCCAGTGTTGGAAACAGATTGGCTTCTTTCTCCTTTGTAGGATACATTTACCAGCAGTGATCCGCCCGGTGGGTCCGCATTGTACTCGTTCTTAATCTGTCCGCCTGCAGGCCACTGGTACCCGGTCGACAGATGTGCCGCTCGGCTTGGAGAGCGAAAAAGAGGAATAGTTTGCGAAAAGGTGAACTGTAAGCTGCCCTCTGCCTCCAGGGCACACGCCTCCTTTATTCATATTCTTCATTGTTTGTTTGTTTTGTGCGAGCGATGAAAAATTGCGGGGAAACGTAATGCGGATAAATGAATAGCCTATTGTGTCTGTGTCGCAGGAGTCAGTTTGGATGGAGTAGTGCAATCTGCCAAGGAGGAGAGGTCTGCGGTTGCATGGAGATCTTCATGGTTTGAGGACTAAGAAGGAGGAGGTTCAGGGAGGATCTTCATTTTTTGGCAAACGCATGTGCGCTTGTGCCGATAGACCTGCAGGTGCTGTAACGCGGGGTGGGTTTTACCTGTATGTAAAGATGCTTTTGGCTGTAGAGCAGGAGAGCAGATTTTTGCTGGAGAAGCAGCTGATGGAGGGACCGCCTCTCTCCTCTTCCTCCTCCTCCTCTCACGGGGCTGAGATTAGAAGGAAGACTAATGACACCCGTCTGTTCCCCTTTTATTAGACACTTTACTTTTTCTCAGCATTTTGACCTTGTTCTGTGCAGGGGGGAAAAAAAACTTTCCTGGGTAATAAATCGCTGTTATCGAGGGCGAGTCTTTTCATCGTTCGACCAGCGGCTAGATAGCATTGACAAACACAGGATGAGGCTGGCATGGGATAGCTGGTCTGCTGCAGCATTCACAGCAATGTTCACTGAGGTGTGTGTGTGTGTGTGTGTGTGTGTGTGTGTGTGTGTGTGTGTGTGTGTGAGAGTGTTCAGCACCACAGAGTGTTGAACAGTGGTGCTCCATGAAGCTGGATTCCTCCTACCTGGAGATGGAGCTATGGAGGGTGGCTCATGATGAGTCAGAAGCGGCAACAGCGAGAATGAAAGCGCTACACGGAAGGGGTCAGTTGCCTGTGTCCTTTAAGACCGACAAAGCCGATGCCGCAATGGCCTCTATTTGCATCTCCTTCACACTCGGTGCTCAGTGTGGTCTCTTATAAGCTGTAAAAGCCATCAGGCAGCGTTTCCAAAAGCAGTAATATAACATCTGCAAGATTACAGTCTCAGACAGGCATTCACCCGTCCCACGTGGGGCAGGGTCCCACGAACTGAAAACCTGACACAACAGCAGTCCGTCTGTTCATCGATCCAACTGTCCATCTATCTGTCAATCTATCCATCCATCCATCTGTCCAACTGTTCATCTATCATCCATCTATACATCCATCCAAGTATCATCCATCTATCCAACTGTCCATCCATCCAACTGTCCATCTATACATCCATCCACTCATACCATCCATCCATCATAATAAGCTGTACCCAGGCCATGATCTGTGTTATCAACACACATAAATATGCCAGTTATTTTGGTACATTATTTTTTTGCCACATTTTTTGTCTGGGAATCCATTATATTATGTTCTTAATAAATAAGACTGATGTGACCCCCCCCCCCCAATAACAATTTAAAATTGCTTTAAAGAGTCATTTCACCAAACAAATGAACCTGACTAGGTGAAGGATGGGTGCAGGATCTGCATTTTCTGAATGTTAAACTTGACAACGAGGGCTTTGTTAGAATTCGCGAGAACGGAAGTGAGGATGGACACGGATATGAGATGCACTCGGAGCACCTCTGTTGGTTTCCTTGCCATGGGGTGAACTCCTGTCGGCCTCGTCGCGGGAAGCGAGGCGCCGCAGTCTGTCAGTCTTTGTGGTCCTGGTTTGCAAACATTTACTAGATGCGTGTGGAACCGAAAAGGAAAGAAAAACATCCGTTGAGTGAAACGGAAGATCAGTTCTCCTGAGAGCGGCGGGTTCTTGCCGCAGTCTCCTACTGAACTCCTCGAGAAGATCGCTGCTGACTATTATTAAGCTCACCGGTTTATTTGGCAAGCGGAGCGCGTGGTCGGCCTCGAGCTTCTGCGTCGGAAGAATGATTTCCCTCCAAGTGAAGAGGCTGTGAAGAAAAGCTTTAAATCACAGTACCACCTCTGTCTGGTGCACATCTTAAAGCAAATGGGACGGAAGTACTTGCCATTGAAACCTGTCTCATGTTGTGCTCTGAAAGAAAGAGGGAAACTCTCAAGTGATCTGCTGAGCCCTTTCTCTTTGTTTGTCCATGAAGTTGTGTGAGTGTTAAGAGGGAGGAGAGAAGAATGGGGCGTGTGAGAGGTGTGTGTTCCCCGGAGGTTCCTTGGGGGAAATGAGATTGATGGTTCCTGACTGTAGTGGCGGATTATTTATCCTGTTATGAAAGTGTTCAATTGTCTTTGTGTGAAAAGGTTATTGTGCCACTAATGTGATGATTTGATGTTGAGACAGACGTGATCAATGGGGAGGTGGGTCCCCCTTTTTGCAACCGTTCATGGTTGGTTGATCTTTTTTTTGAACGATGTTGAAGATGCAACAGTGGGGGGGGGGGCTTAAAGTAACATCAACATTTAGGAGTTTTGGAATTTTTGTAAAACAATGCAAAACGTGATGAGTTAGGAGAAGGCGCAGCTTTTTTTAGTGGGGGGTGTTGTAGACGATGGGAAATGGGACGACGACCGGGTTTCCTCGCTGTCCCTCGTGCGGCCGGCGGCACCGGAGGCAGAAGATGCAGAGAGGGCTGTAGCGTGAGGTCCGGCTGCGAACTGAGTCGAGGCGATAAGAATAGCCCGTGACGTACGCCGGCCGACGCAAACCAAACGCTCGTCTGAATGGAGCGGCACACAAAAAAGCAGCTCGTCTCCCAGTTCCGTCTCGCGTCGAAACGGAACATTTTAGCCGTTCTCCTGACGGCTGTTTTCCTTCTGCAAAGGGGTAATTTCATGCAAAACACACTCCTTTGTTGTTGGGGGGGGCTTTTTTCCCTCACAAATATTGTGCAACAGAAAGGAAGCAACAGCTTGGCGTCTGTTCACAGAAGATCAGATCTTAGGGTTGTTTACTTTTTCTTTTTCTGTGTGTTTTGCTGCCCTCAAAGCTACACTCGAAGCGAACGCGTAGCAACCCTCCATGATCCCAGCAGCTGGAGGGTTGCAGTCCAGGTGTAACTGTCCCTTTGTGGCTGAAAACGCTGACATCACGACACCACGTCTGTGGCACACAGGTTTTTTAATTCTGCCGTGTTTAAGCACTTAATGGACACGTCAGGCAAAGAGAACGGAAATGAGCAGAAACGAAATGTCAGTGATTCGTATTACAATATAGTTGGGGTTCATCTTACAATATTGTTAATATAGTTGGGGTTCATATTACAGTATTTTGTTCTGTTTTCGAAAGGGAGTGGCTGTTTTCTCCTGCGACCCGTCTCCGGATGCAGGTACCATGGGGTGCTGCCCCCTTCTTGACTTACCATGTCTCACCGCAGGGCTGGACAAGAAGGCGTCGGTGTAGATGGGATGCGAGGTGCCGTTGCTGTGCCCTTGGTCCTCACCTACGCCTGCAGATGCCAGCAGAGATGGAAGATAATGTTCGTCTACACTCGTGCACCACCGTCCCCCTCGAAAGGACAGGGTTGAGGCACCGAGGCTCCGCTGCGCTACGTTTACGAAAACGGCTCCCTTTACCTCCTTATCAGGCCATCATTGAGTTGCTAACACAAAACCCAGCGAGTCTTATGTGCCGCTCAGTTCGTTCTTGCATGACCAAAGTACTGGGAGTGTGTCTCACACATGACGCTGAGTCGTTTTGACGTCATAGTGCGGTGAGCGAGGTGTATTTAGCGGTTTAATTTCGCAGATTAACAAACTACTGACGGAAAGGTTTCGGCAGCAGTTGCGACGCTTCCTAACCGCGTAACGTAGTAGTAAAATATTTTAATGCTCTTATTACTCTTTGTGCGAGTTTATCGGTTGCCATCCATAATCGCTGTCACGGCTGGACCGAAGCCTTGTCTGTTGCAGCTCCCTTCTGAGAGTCAGTCAGTTAGAATGTGATTAAAATGTAATTTTCTTCTTGTCTTAAGCCCCTGCGGTCACGTCGGGGTCGTTCTGCGAAAGGTGACGTGTTTTGTTTCTCAGCTTCGCCGATCAGGCGGGTCACCGATTCACAGCAAGAGGGTTTGTTGGACGTCCTCGGCCGTCGGCGGTCCAGTCGGCAGAACCGGTGCGTTTCTGCAGAAAAGCCATTGTGGCACCAACTGTGCGCTGAAGTACGTCGGGGAACGTGGCCTGACCAGCTGCCTGTTTACGGCCGTTTTCCCGTACGAGGGAAAGCGGCCGGTAAGCAAGACTCTCCGGGACGCGTCGGGTAGTGAGTAGTGAGTACTTGTAGTGAGTACTTTGCTTTATTCAATTTGGCCAAACTGTCAGGATCTGTTTTTATTTTTCTGTCGCCTCATTGTGCAGCAAGGTGGACCAGTAAAATCTCGAATTATGTAAGAAAATGTCTGATTTCCAGTTTAGAGTTTTTGGAGTCAGGGTAATGGAAGACTAGGTGACTTTTCCCAGTTTTGTTAGTAGTTAAAACCTTAAAGTGACGTAACGTGCTGTAAATGGGCTCCTTTAGACATGACTTGTGTTCTTTAAGACAGCATTGAGTGCCCTTGAGTTAACCTAGTTAGTGTGGTATTCTCCTCCGGTTCGGGGATTGAGCGATGGCCTGACAACCCCACCCTGTAAAAGCAAAAAAAAAAAGACAAACCGGCCAGAAATACTAAAGAGAAGGAGGGCAGGCTTCTTTAAGAGCTGTTGTGCCGTGGAGGGAGGGAGGTAGTGCGTCCAGTCTTTGCTCGTCCTTTGCCGTAATTCTGTCCTGCAGAGTAGTGGAGGGGGGAATTGCTTTTGCAGCCCTGTTTTATGCTCATACCACTGTCAGAATTGATCTTGGAGGCTCGTTGTGAAATGCAGGGGTTGTAAAGCTTCACTCGAGCACAAAGAGGCTCTGCGGACGGCGCTGTGTGCCGATCCTTTACAGCAAAGCAGTGCTTCTCAAGCCTGGCTGTCCACCGTGCACCGTGAACGTCTCCCCGGCTGAGAGATGACGCCGATTTCTACCTGTTGGCATCACAATTATGTTAGCCAAGTGATTAAGCAAGCAGGTAAGAACCGGGAACAGACCCGACAGCCCGGCTCGTTCACGAGAAGGTCTGAAATGTCGAGCTTCTCAGGGGACTTGCGACTTTTCCCAAGGCTGCGGCTGTGATGGCCGTCCACGTTGTCCAAAAGTCTAAAAAAGACAGGGCTGTTTGGGACTTTCTGTCCCCTGCACACAAGGTTGTAATTTGCCGATACCCCGAGAGTGAGCTGTAAATTATATCCGACTTCTGCTGTGCAAACAAAACACATTTAGCATAATTGCACCTTCTCTGTAACTCCCTCCAAGGGTTCATATCGATTTCTCTCTCGCTCTCTCTTTCCATGTTGTCCTTATTTTCAGATCTTTATTTTCTCTTTGCATTCTTTTTTTTCCACGCTCTGCACGATTCTTCTCAGATCTGATTGAGTCTCTGTTCCTGTGGAAAAAAGGTAACACGAGTGGAATTGGACATAAATAAATCTCACCTCGGAATACATGAAGATCATCCAGCCTCAGTGAGTTTTCTTGTTCCCTGCAGACATTAACCTTTTTAAAATAAGAAGCCCAGGCTGAATGGACCCTTGCTGCTGCCTTGTTTAGGTGTTTACAACCCAAATCCCTGTTATTTGGTGTGGAATGCGGCACAGACCCGCATCTCCTCAGACAGTTGTCTGCAGCGGGACAGATCCCACCGAAGAGCTCAGTGTCCCTCACTGTCCTCTGTCCAGCAAATCAGTCTCTCAAATTTCTGCCCTGCTAGACCTGCCCCGGTCAACTGTGGAAACATCTGGGAGCAACAGCAGGTCACGGAGCAGGTCGGCCAAGTGCTGAAGCAGGTTGTGTGTAAAAATCCTCTGTCCGTGGTTCCAATGTTCTTTCCCTCTGAAAGCAACGTCAGCCCAACCGTTCACCTCAAGCTTCATGAGCTGGGTTTCTACGGCCGAGCGGCCGCTCGCGACCCTAAGGTCACCGTGCCAGGCGTTGCCTAGAGTGGTGTGAAGCACGTCGCCGTCGGACCGGTGGAAACGCTCCGTGGAACCACATCTCACCAGCTGACAGTTTGACGGATGAATCTGGGTTTGGCAGATGCCAGGAGACACTACCTGCCTGCATGCATAGTGCCAGCTGTACAGTTTGGCGGTGGGTAAAAAAAAAATGACCTGAGGCTGTTTCTCACGGTTTGCGCCCCTTAATTCTACTCAAGGGAAAACTTGCTGCTACAGCGCAGAGTGACGGTCCTAGAGAATTGTGAGCTCCCGCCGTTGTGGCAGCGGTTTGGGGAAAGAGGGTCCTTTTCTGTTCCAGCATGACAGTGTCCTTGTGCACAGCGAGGTCCGTAAAGAAACGGTTCCCTGAGTCTGGTGAGGAAGAACTTGAGTGGCCTGTTCAGACCCCCGGGCTCACTGATGCTCTTCTGTCTGAACGGGGGCAAATCCCCACAGCCATGTTCCAAACTCTCATGAAAATCCTTCCCAGAAGAGTGGAAGCTGTTACAGCAGCAAAGGGCGACCAGCTCCATGTTAACGGCCATGGTTTTGAAATTAAATGTTCCACACGCGCAAGTGGGTGTGGTCATTCATGTCTACATACTTTTGGCCATGTAGTGCATATGGAAACGGGACTGTGCTCCATTAGTCACTCCATTAATGTATTAGTTGGTGCACCACCATGATGGATCCACACACAGTACTGCGTAAGGTCCTTTCAGAGGGTATGGATTGTCACTCTTAACAGCCTCTGATATGTTTTTCCTTCCTATGCTGAGCTATAATGGCATGTTTTAGTTCATGAGTCAGCCTCATTATATGGAGCATGTCTTTTGCTCCTCTTTCTCACATCTCAATTTTGCCACCCTTCCGGCCCCAGAATTATAAATATTTAGCTTTTTTTCTTTTTTTTAAAGGCACCCTATCTGCTGTCCTCCACTGAAGGAGTTGGTGTGTACCGGGAACATGTGACATCCAAGATGGAGTAACCAGACTGTGGAGGACAGCAGTGGTGGGGTGGTTTTCCTGGCTTGGCCTTGATCAATACTGTCTTTGCCAGGGTCAGGACCCTTAGTCCCCACACAGCATTTCATTCTCCCTAATTTGGGTGTTTCCTCAGAAAACCATGCTCCTGATCCATCAACATTTTTAAGGTTTGGAAAGCACCAAGACAGTTTTCCCCCTTTCGGGCTCCTCCAGATGATCGGACTTCAGTACCACATTTATGGGAGAACCTTCCGCCTTGAGGTGGCTGGATTGCTTCTCCTCTTTGTACCAATGCGGCGTGACGAAATGCCAGAACTTCGCAAGCGACGGAGGGCTTCCGCAGTCGTCCTGTAGCTGCAGCGCACGTTCTTTACGCTGCCGAGCTCTTGCGTGTTTTGTGTTTTTCGGCCGCATAGTAACATGATGTAAATTGCTGCATTTGAACATGTTCATTTCCCTCTCGTCGCTCTGACTTTATTTCGATCCTCGGGGGGAGGAACTGCATTACTCTCCGTGCTGAATTCAAATTGAGCCACTTGACTTGTATATGCATATATGTGTAAATAGCTTGTACCGCTGTAGGTGTGAAATAAAGATGAAATTCATTTCCGACTGCAAAGTGGAAAATGCTTGTCTGAGTCCTCTCGTAGGAGACAGATACCCCGCCGCGTGGTGGGCCTTTGAGCGCGCGTCTACGGGCACGCGTGTACCGAGGTGGCGAAGCTGTGTGCCGAGAGCACGAAACCACATCCTCGCACTCGTTCAGGTTATGATAAATAAATCCGCCGAAGCGACTTGCCGTCGGTGGCACGGCGGCTGCGGCGCGGGACTCTCCACCACACTGCATTTAATCGTTTCCGGCAACGGAGACCACGGTAGCTGGCGGTGAACGTACCGATAAATTCCGGCAGACCTCCTCGAAGCACCGATGGTGGGGAGCGAGGAGAAGTATCCCTCTCTCTCCTAATGGCGCGTTAAATCTCCCGCACCGTGGCTCGGTCTCAGGCTGTGCGTCGACGCTGCAGTTATGGCACTCGGTGCCCGTCGACGCTGCAGTTATATCACCAGCTATTAATCAGTCGTGTGGCCACGTCATAAATTGTCCATTAACACTGCAGCTGAGTCAACAGCTACCCATCGATACCGTGATAATGTCACGGATTATCCAGCACCGCTGCAGCTGGGCCGCAATTCATCCGTTGCCGCTACAGCGCCGGCCAACCGTCCGCACTGCACGCGTGTCACCGTCCGTCTGACACTAGTTATGTCACAGGCCATCATCAAGACCGCGCTTACGTCACCAGCTGTCGATGGACACCGCAGTCAAGTCGCTTTGTGTCTGCTGACACTGCGGTTGCGGCACGGGGCGTCCATCACCGATAACCCATCGTCGATGCTGCAGTTCTGTTGTGAACTCTCCATCTTCTGTACTGTTAGCCCTTTGCTTAACATTCCCCACATCGTCACACCACCGCCACCAGCCTCAGCTGTTGACACAAGGTGGGTTGGGTGCACAGCTTCATGCTGTTTACACCAAATTCTGACCCACCATCTGCGTGTTGCAGCCAAACTCGAGATTCAGCAGTGCAGGCAACGCTTTTCCAGCGTTCAGCTGTCCGGTTTGAGTGAGTTGGTGTCCACCGTAGCCTCAGCTCCCTGTTCTTGGCTGACTGGAGCAGAACCCGATGTGGTCGTCTGCTGCTGTAGCCCATCCAACTCGAGGTTCAAAGTGTCGAGTTCAGAGATGATTTTCTGCCACTGCTGTGGAAATGAGTGGTTTTTTGAGTTACTGCAGCCTTCCTGTCAGCTCGAACCCATCCGGCTGATCTCCTCTGTATGATTTTTTCCGCTGCGCTGCCGCCACACAATTAACTGGTTAGAAAAGTGTGAACGATCAAGTGTTCCTAATAAAGTGACCAGTGATGGTATACCGCAGGGTATCCATTGCCATTACATCACAAGCGATCCAACAGCACCCATTAGCACTGCAGTTATGTCCCCTGCTACCCAGCAACACTGCAGCTATGAGTCAACACAGCATCTATGCCATCTGCTAAGAGTAAATGGAAGACCAGGTGGTCGGGTCTTAATAGGCATCACAAAGCTAACGCTACCAGCAGTGTACACGCCTCTTCTTATATACTTAACCAGGATATGCAAATTTTACATTTATGCACAATGCTGTTTTCTGAAGTCACCTTTCTGCGTGAACCGCTGATGTGCTCTGAATGTTAAGTTGTTCCGCCGGTTTGCTTACTCTTTTCGGAGCATAATTCACCTGCGGAGGTGGGAGATGTGGGGACGGCACTCGTCTGCCTTTGACGGTTATTAGGTCTTCTTTACTATATTTGACTGGACGAATCTGATGATTCTCCCCAGTCCTACAGATCCCACTTAGGGTCACTTTACCTGAGGTGCCGTCACTTGTTGAGGGTGGGTTTGCACCAGATGTTAAGCTTTAAAGATAAATACACGGTGGTGTCAGTAGTAGCCTTAGTTCATATAGTTAAACACAAGTCTAATATGAACTTGATGTAAATCTGTTTCTGAACAAATCTTGCAGGTCATTTACATCTTGGCAAGGAGACTTTGATCTTTGCTTCCTAAACATCAACATAAGATTTAATTCCTAGTCCTGGACTCGTGGCTCTCATAAACTGGGGCATCGCCGTCAATCTTGTTTTCCCTCCACTGTTGTGCTTCCTCTGGTGGTTCCCGCTGGTTTCACACTCCGCTCCCCAGCCTGCTGATTGTTTCTCCTGTCGTGGCTGCCATCTTCTGTGACCCACATAGGTTCCCCACCCCGCTGGCGTTCTGCACTTATAGGTGATCCTTTAAGCACTGCTACCTATTTCTACCACGCTGCTTTATGGTCTAGCACCTCATCGAGCTGTGCGACTGCAGAATCAGATCCACTTTCCTTGCTGCCCTGTGCGTGCAGAATGCGGCTACGTGAGATTTCCCATTAAATTCCAGACAAGTACATTCTTCGCTTTTTTTCCGTCGGCAGTTTGTGTCGTGTGAGTCGTGAGCACCCTTGCCGGAGTAAGAGGTTGTTTACTCTCCCGGGGTTGTCGGAGGAGGGAGGGTGGAGGATGTCAAAGAGGCACGGCCACGGGTCGGACAAAGAGGTCAGTGTTATCACCAGGAGTAGAAAAAGGGACCAAAGTGGCACTGCTGGTTTGCATTTCCATAGCTTAGAGATAGCACCCAGCTGCTGGACCCCCCTGTCAACGCAGCATCATCGTTCTCGCCAGCCTCACCCCCTTTCCACCAGTCTCACCCTTAGCCAGGGTCCATATCGACATCAGCGAGGACAGGTAATTCTACATAAGTATTGTCCTCTGGGGGTTTTCATTAGTCTACCTGCATTCCATAGAGCATCACCGACTACAGCTGAACATTAAAATCTCCTTCAGAAATCCTGCCATTTAGCAAAATGCTCCAAGAAAAAGCACGATTTTGGTGTGATGGTAACAATACACACTACGCTCACACTTGGAACTGAAGTGACCACACGTGTGAAAATCCAGAGCTGCTGTGCTCTTTTACCTGGTGGAAGCTGCATGACCCCGTGGACAACCCTGGGCCTCAGTGGAGACACGTCATCACGACCCCTCCTGGGAATGCAGGCGGTGAAGGAGCACTGGGTGTTTGCTGGGATCCGCTCCGATGGAAGCCCACGGCAGGCGGGAGCCCTCGTGGGGTCAAGAGGTGCCAGAATGACTTGGTCCCTGGTCTGGAATAGAGCTCCTGCCTCATCTCACTGAAACAAATCAGGCCTGGATGTCACTGCTGCTGATGGCTGCCGCTAAAAATATTTAGGAAAAATAAGACTTTGGAGGAAAAGCAAGAAAAAACTTGTTACATGTTGGTCTACAGGGATGGGTGGCTCGTTGATTGGAAGGACTAGTGTCTGGGACTCTGCTTCGTGACCATAGGGTTTGGGGTTTTGCAGAATTGAAGTCAAAAGATCTGTGTAAGGTCAACTGGGGAACCTACGTGTGATTTGTGAGGGTATGTGTTTCCGCTGCTCCGGTGTATAGATGTTTGGATGATTTGCAGTGAGTTCGGTGTAGCTTATTTAGCATTAAAAATCACCTGGGATTAAGGTGTTCGCTAAGTACTAATTCATCTACGCTATACATCACTTTGGGGAAAAGCATCTGCTAAATGGAGAAAAAACGTATATGTAATAATACACACACAACTGCTGGAGGAAATAACTCACTTCTTCCTCTCGTAGAATTTCCTGTCAACACCCCAAAAATGACTGATTTAAGTGTTTTCAGGCTCCAGTTACATGACAGCCAGATGAGGTTTGGACAACCCCCTGGGGTGAACGATATCCCAATTTAAAGTATTTTGTATCTGCATGTTCCTGTCCAACAAAACTAGGTTTAAAAAAAAAAACTGTTGGTTCTGACAGACAGGCGGACGCTACAGAGAGCAACGCACCAAACTTTATCACCCTTTAGGTCAGTAATGTGCCCAGGGCCACGTGTACATCACCCCACCCTGTCACCACCACCTGTCGAGCCCTTCCTCCAGGAACCGCCCCCGCCCATCACCTCTCCATGTATGTGGGTGTAGTAGCACATTTGTCATTATCCTGACAAACTAGCAGGGAACTGCCTTGAGGCACACGTCACTAACATGTGTAGCACCGTATGTGGGTTATGTTTGAATTCACACAAACCTCATTTAGGGTGAGAAGCACCAGTGCGCCAAATTTCATATTTGTGTGGTTTTAAGAACAAAGTTGTGCATAATTAGGTTTTTTTGAGCCTCATTGAAGTAGAAATCAGCTGTCGTTGGTGTTAGTCATTCTGCGGTGCGTCAGTGACATCATAACGCTGCGACGACCAGCTGATCTGTATAGAGCCTGTGTTTAGCCTTTGGTGATTCAAGGTTCAGCTCCTATTCTGGTTGTTAGGATCTGCGTACAATACGGGAATACGTGACAATGCTGTCTGTGTCCCAGTTTGTGTTCAGCAACGTCCACGTATGTCAAACCCTGGAACATACTGGAATAAAAAAAAAATTAAAAAATAATTCTGTTCCCTTAATACTATGTTTTGTGGAATCTTTGTGAATCTTTAATAGTACAGGAATGCGAAGAGGTTTAGTCAGACCCTGGTGCTTTAGAGGAAAGACGGAGCAGAATGGGATTTGAATTTGTGTTTGTTTATCCGTCTTTATTTACATGCTATTTGCATTCAGACATTTTCTTGATGGAATGGTTTGGGGCCTGGCTGGCCGTAGTATTTGCCTGAGGTGTAATTGCCTAAGAAATGCTCCTTCTCGATCAGAAGCACATTGCAGCCTTTGTGTTTGTGTACAAACTCATTGTATTTTATGTCGCGGTCGTCATTTTCCCAGCCGCTGAACGTTGGTTAGGGTCACAAAATACGGAAACTTTGAGAACCTTGAAACCATTTTTGTGCTCACTTGTTTTTGTTGTAAGGGATGGGCATCAATGGCAGCTGTTCCTGTGACCATACAGACAGTGGAACGTCCATGTGTGTGATATTTCACATATGCCTTCACAAGGCTTCTCAACATTACAGACTGAAGCCTCGTTGAGAAGAATCTTCAGAAGCTGCTCATCCCTCATGAATCTTCAAAATCTTTATTTACCTTTAACCATCTTGGATCTGTGCTGGTATTGATGAATACCGCTCTTTAGAGACCTTAGCATTTTTGGTTAAATTGCTCCAAGGTGACTTACAAACTTAGATGATCAATAATTTTCTCATTTTTACAGCAGAGTATTGTTACTATATCAGTTCAGAAGTGTAAATGTGAGTCGGGGCTTTCAAAGTGCATGGCAAAGAGCCCTAACCAGTGGTATCACAGTGGTAGTCCATGCCCAGTGGCTTCGGCTGTGAAGAATTTGCATGGAGGGTTGAGAAGACCAAGAACAAAAGAGAATGGAAGAAGGTTCCCTCCGTTCATTGGGCCCTGACTCAACATGACGTGCAGCTGCTTGCTGCTTAAGTCCAACAGCCAGGGAACACAGAGGAGCTTCATGGTCTGCCCACGTGGTAGCTGACCAAAACAATAACCTTGTGTCTGGTCCTCTGTGGGCTCTTTGCAACTGGCTTCTCCCAAGGAGGCGGTGTGAGGCTGCACAGCATGGCCTGTGTTTCCTAGTCTGCTTCTTTCAAATGGGAAAGCATTAAAAAAAGTTCACATCTTCTCTCTGCCCCCAGCCGCTCTCCTCCTGAATCTCCCCTGCTTGTGGACAAATGGCTCTTCTCGGTGCTGACTGTCTACGGCCGTATCGCGTGCATACGCGACCTATACCAATCTAGCGCTCTGATTCCGCTTTTCTCTTCTCATATGTTCCAGAACATTCTGCAATGAGACTTGCTGAACCAACATGTCATAAAGCGTACGTGAAAGGGATATGAAAGGGTGTCCACTGGATTTGAAAAGCCAAGCATTTCCGTTTTGCGCATTCATTCCAGCTTGTTCACGTACGCAGCATTTGATCTTTTTTCCTCAGGGGAAGGTGACGGACAGGAGTACGAAGCTTGAGCTGCAACCCTTAACCTGCCCGTCTGTTTCTCTTCCTCGCTGGTCTACATCCTTCTTGGACGCACGGTTAGCCAGAGTTCTGTAGGGTTGAGGTTCACATTTGTGGATTTGACTTGGGAAAAATTGCGATTTTAAACAATGGTTACGCATCTCATTGCAATGTTGAGGTGCTCTGGAAATAAAAACAGACATGCCCTGTTTTCGGTTTCATACCAAATTGCACTGATTTCCTTGTTCTCATCTTTGCGTATCTATGTTTAGAGGCACACACACGATAGTCCGTCGTTGGACCAACTTCACTGGCCTCGAGGATGAAGCCGCGCTCTTGGTGGAGGTGTTGCGTGCAGTGTTGACGTTTTGACGTTGGAGTGTTTTTGTTGCTCTGGATGCACCGGTGCCCGGCGACCTCAATCCGTGCCCTTTGAGAGGGTTGTCTGGTGTACGGCTGCTGTATCTGCATGTCGTCCTTTCCGCTGTATTTCTTTCCTGAACCTTTTTCTGTACATCTTGTGTCTTGTGTCCTTCTTGCTTGGAGCAGTACTGCTCCTGTCCCCACTGAGGATCTCCGTGCTTGTTGGTCCTTTGGGAATGTTTCCCAGAATCCTTAGTCGATGCCAAAGCATTCGATCCAGGTCTTCAGTGTATCCTTATAATGTTGTTTCTGTCTGCCTTGGGAGGGAGAGGTGCTTTGAGAGGCTTTCATTACACATTTGCACAGCATGGCTCAATCTGCTTGAGCACTGAGAAGATCCTTCGCATGCATGTACCCTGGAAGACCACAGAGTCCAGGATCTGTTCTTGCCATCTGACCTTCAAGATCCTCCAAATGCAGCTCAGGGGGAAGTGATTGCGCTTCCTCGCCTGGCCATCTTAGAGTCCACAGTAGTGAAGTCAGCATGACAGCCTTGTACATCATCAGCAATTCCTTATTGAGGACTGTAGCTTCGCAAAGGTCTGGTTAGCTTTAGAGCTCCAGGCTTCCACTTCATCAGGGATGGTGTTGCTTCACGCACTCACACATACATGCTGGTCACTACTTCATGTATGTACTGTAACTATGGTAGACCAAAGCTCTTTCTTTTCAGGTTGTTCAGATCAGTGCTTTGTACCATACAGTGTGGCCTTCACACATTAATGCACATGACTAAACACAGAAACACAAAGAGTTGATAAATAACCACCTTCTACCCCCTGAATAACTCAAGTAGAATTAATCCTGAAGAAGCCTGGACTAAGTTAAAAATGTCTGTTATTGTAACTGGCAGCCCAGTTGTCCCGCTGTGAGAAGAACATTCTTATTTTTAATATACCAGGGTACTTTGCCACCTTACCGAGGCTTATGTGAATTTATAATATTCATTTATCTTGTAATGCTGTGCTTTCTGCCATATATATGCAAAGGGCCTTGTAAATGCAGTGTAATACCTGTTTCAAGTTGTCAACTAGGAGTTTTCCTGTCATTCCACGTGACGTGAGAACCGGAGAGTTTGGGGAAAGAGTGGCTGCTGTTGGTTGGAGCGGTTGGCATGTGCATGTCATTCTGGCAGATGTTCACGTATGTGGCGGTCAGATGGAGCGAATGAGTTTCTTTGCGCTCTCTGCTCGGCAGGTATCGCAAACTAAACGTCACATGTGCGTAATACAGAGGAGCAAGGAGGCGATGAGCGATCCAGAGAGGGGTCACAAGTCAAGACCGTATACCCTAAACGCTAGACGCCGGTGTGCAGGGTGGTCCTGAGGAAACATCCCATGGTGCTCCTGGTGTAAAGGTCAGCATGAAGTCCTGGCTTTTGTGGCATTTCATATCCGCAGTCGCTGTGTGCTTTACCGTGCAACTCCGTGACCAAGGATGTGTGCAGACAAAGGACTAGCTGATAGAGAAGAGACTCTGCCATGTTTTCAGCGTGTCTCTCGCGTCTCTGACCGGACGTGACTAAGCAGTGGAAATGGTGGCCCTGTCCTGGAGGTAGTGAACCGCTGCACCAAAAGGAGAGCCACTGGGCTTCTACGTAAATCCAGAATTAGTTTGTATCAGATCCTGAAGAACGGATAAAGAAGATCATCGTCATCTGTTACCAACATGTTTCCACACGCACGCCAGGTAACCATCGACTGTTTGTCTTAGAACTTCCTAATGTTTGCGTTACTCAGGAAATCTCCGTGATGCGCGTTTCAGTCTTGGTGTGGTTTTTTCCTCAAATCGGCAGCATTTACAAGTGGTAATCGCTCGATTGAGACCTTTGCAGGAGTGCGGATTTATCAGCGTACAGCAAGAAAAACACAAACTGGGGAAGAAAGTCGGTGTGTTCGCCATCCAGGCAGTCAGATTTGCATAATGTTGCTGCAGATAAATGCAAATGCATGTGATTTTCATGCAGAGATCTGCAACGAAGGGCTCGCTTTATAAGGATGCATGTATGAGAGGGAGCAGGAAGGGGGGGGGGCATGAAAGGCATTCGTTGGCAAGCCTGATCATATTTTTAGCTGAAGAGCTTTTCCCTTGTCCTGCTCGTACCTTTGAGTAAAATCCCTGTCAGTAGAAGGCGCTGATGGAAGGTATTAAGACGACACATCTGGGGAAAGTCAGGCATGACAAACAGTGATTATGGAATGGCAAAATGCACCGTGCTGGGAGAGGGTCGGGGGTGAAGAACGCATTCGTAGATCTGACAGACACCGGGAGGAGGAGCTGAGGGATGAACTGCTGGAAGGAAAGAAATCCCAGTTCTAGTTTTTCCCTTTCCAACCGTTCAGCTGAGCTGGGGACACTGTTCCCTTCTGCTCGGGACTCGGGCTTGATGTATTACCGCTGCGGTTGGATGGTGAATTTGAGGTATAACCAAAGCACATAAACCAGATGATCAGTCAGGGATTCGTTTTCTGCACTATTATCTGCAGTGCTTTGCTGCCTGTGTTTTTGAGTCATTCTTCATGATGAGATAAGTACCGACACTCAAAGTGGGCAAAAGGCTCGTGTTGATGAATCACCTGGTTATGTTGGATATTTACAGGCATAACAAGAGGGTGGAATGTGCTGTGAGCTTTCAAGTCAACGTGAAACGGTTCGTAAGGTTCTGAGGTGAGGTCTCTATCATGGACTGTTCATCTTTTCTTCCTTCTCACCAACAACGGGGTCTGAAGTAGTGAGCGGACCTGCGCTTGTCTTATAACTGAAGTCTATCGTGAGTTTCCCAGAATTTCCAGCCGGCTGATTTCCTCTCAGATTTGTTTCTCGTGTCGGTTGGGAATTAGGCCCTACGCTGACCACGTGACTATATGAGAACATCCGCCAGTGCAGCCATGGAAATGATTAACCAGGAGACAAATGTGCGGTACTCGTCGGCAAAACCCGAACATGCATGATTAATGGCCATCAGCGGGGCTCTTATGCTCTGTTAAATACTTTTGCATCACTTCATATAACAGTTACGGTCCTTTTATTTCCCAAATTAGGGCGATTTGATGTATGGCAGCAGTTAGCACTGCGAGGCCTTTCGCGGAAAGTAATCGGTTTCCAAAGGTGATTGCTGTGATCCCAAATTCAAAAAAAAGCATGTTGGCAGTTTTTAATATTCTTCGTTCCTTGATAAGAGACAATATAATAAATTAAGCAATGCCTGGCATTTTTTTTTGTCAGAAATGACTTTGAGATCTTCTGGGAGGTTGTCCAAGTATCTAATCTAACGTATCTTATCGGCATTCTGGTTTCACCTCGGTGGAGCGGTTGCCAGGCACATTAATTGGAATCGGTGAAGTTTTTCATCAGGCTGGAGCTTGACGTCGCCTCGTCTTCCTCTTCCTCCGACGGTCACGTGAGGAGCACCCCCTTCCGCAGGAGGATCTAACGCCGCAGCCGTTTCAGCCACTTGTAAACCTCACGACCAAAACTTGTCATTAAAAAAAAAAAAAAAAACTCGGTGTTGACACCAGCGAAAATGTGCTGCTAAACGCCCAATTTTCTTGCTAGCAGCAACAAAACACGGTATTAATCAAAAATCACTTACACGCCATTTGGTGGCTCTACCAGCACATTTGTTTGAACATTGAGGAACATCCTCCGTGTACATACAGTAAATCATAAGCACTTATTGTGCAGCTGCTGTCCATCCATCCATCACGCCATCATTTTTCTTACGATGAAAAATGATGGCTGTTTAGCTGCTGCATAAACGGCAAAATCCAGGGTTCCAGACTGAAAAGGTGTTCAGAGCCAGTGACTCCTTAGCAGAAATATTTGAGAGTCAATTTCATGTTTAGGAGTATTTAAAAGGAAGGTATTTATGTCCCCTAACATAAAATACAGCAGAAACCAACTGCTATCCCTGCAGAAACGCGTCCAGCTGTGTTTTCTCGGCCCCATCTGTACTGCAGTCGTAGGAATAGAAGCGTAACTTAGACCGTCCACGTTGTCCTTATATCCAGCAAACAGCAATAATGACATTCATGTTGAGACTGAGAGACGGAAACCAACGCTGACTCTCTGAAACGTAAATCTGTCGCACCACCCTGATCTATCTTTAACAGTCATCGTCTCCTCCTCGCCCTTCTTCTTCAGCTCCTCGCAAATGCGTTCGCCCTCCTGCTTCCACTGGGACGCTGTTGGAGCAAAACCGCTAACAGAGCGAGACAAAGTGCAGGGGTGGGACCTCGAGAACAGCCGAGCAACAGCAGAACTCTACATAAGGACTTGGCGTCTCGTGCAGTTTGAACATGTAAGCAGCAGCGTCTACGATAAGTGAAAGCACAACATTTAAGTGTCAAAGCTAAGTGAACAGAGACAGGAGACTAACTAGTTCAGCGGCTCAATGAGATTCTCAATTTTCTCCAAGGCGTGTTGGATGAACTGTGGCTTCTAAAAAAAACGGTCTAAATTCCTGAAGCCACAGCGTTGGGAACTGACTCTCCGGTGGTCTGTAGCCGTGAGGCGGCCGTCAGGCTTCGTGTTCCTTCACGTCCTCTTTTGAGCCACTCAACCTAACTGACAGCAAGTCCGAAGCTCGGCCGTTGAAAGAAGTCGGAAAACGTCTGCTCTGCCATTATCGGTTTGCTGTAAACCCAGCAGCAGGTTGAGGAGAAAGAACCTAATTTAATGTTGTCAAGACTGGACACGTCGTGAACCCTGAACGAAACGAAACCCGCCGAGACGCTTCGGACCGCGTTAACCCGAAAGACAGTGCCGAACAGCCACAGTTTGGCCCACGGTTACTTCGAGGTTCACGCTTTTAGTCAGTCGCTACACGGCAACTAGGTATAAAAACGCCCAGTTGGTTGCATTTGCGGCCATTTTAGTTGCAGCCTGGAGCCCGGGATTGTTTTTTGTTGTCCTGCTCCTCCCCAGGCTGAGGGGGTGAGATGAAGCCATGCCGTCAGCCTCACAAAGAAGCTCTGTGGTTTGCATGCTTTCAGACTGTCCCTGCATCAGCACCGAGCCGTGAGATCGCTTGTAATCGCTCGTGTTTTCTATTAAAGCCTTCATTGAAACTGTCTTTCCTCTTCTCCTCCTCGAAGCCTTGCTTCCCCCTCGAAGCCCTCTCCTGTGCAGCCGCACGTCGCCCCGCGAAGCTCCGGCTCCTCTCGGCTGAGAATAAAATGTATTAGTATCAATAATGCATGAAAATGCGTGGGATTAAGCAGCCCGCGTCTCGGAGCGAGCAGCCCTGATTACAGCTGACGGCCCGAATCCACAACAAAGAGAGCCGGGCGGCTACCACGGGGTAGCGAGTCCGAGGTGGTGCAAAGCGAGATCCTGGAGGAAATGGAGGCAGGATGGGGCGTGGTGGTCAAGGAAGCATTGGGAACCGCAATCGTGAGCACGAGCACTTGTTGCTGCCCCACAGACCAGGGGTTTAAGTTTCCGTGTCGACCTCCATGGTCTAAATCCAAGAAATGGCCCTGGGACCCCCCCCGCCCAGTTCAATAATTCATAAAAGCAGCCCTGCTTGTATTTTGCATTTCAACCGAGGCTTAAAATACAGCCACACGCCTGCCTGCCTGCCTGCCCGCCTTCCCGCGGCGAGCTGCATTAGCAAGGAGACTGTAGGTGGGTGGGGAGTAACTGGAGCCGAGAAGATGAGCACGGTTTGGTCCCTGTCAAAGTTTGTTCCCTGTGTTCCTGCTTTCATTGAACGTGCTGCTTTATTTATGCTCCCCTATTATGAGCCACGTCACGTTCGTAAGGGGCTGATCAGCGACTCGTCGCAAGTGAGGCTTCTGCAAATTCCAGTTCGTCGCACTCCGCCCACACACACACACACACACACACACACACAGAGGTGCGGTGACCTGCTGCACAGCACACACAGACAGCACAGCGTAAGGGGTTCGGATTGTCATTTATTTTTTCTTTTACACGTTTTTACACGTTTTGATGAAATTGTTGGAGATTTTCGGTGTTTTTTTACAAGTTTTTTTGTGTAAAAAGTGTGCTGCATTTAGCAGATGAGCATATAAATCGAAGAATGATATGGAAAATCAGGCAGCGTCCCGGCAGAACCGACTGTGCAAGTGCGTGTAAATCGAGGGACCACCGTATATTGTGTTTTTCCTCGTTCCGCTTGGCGCGTCGCTCTCTGCGGCGTCTGCCTGTCCGACGCCAGCAGCACCGATGTGCTAAACCCAGCCGCTTTAAACCCTTTACATTTGCCAGTTATATAAAGTGGCCTTACCTTTCCACCGCTACACCTTCCGCACCCGGGCAGCACAGAGTAACTCAGCTAGTAAACAGATACACAATTTATTATTTCACCCTTATCTGCGTTGTAACCAGAATATTTCCAAGTGGCTGCTTTCTTTCGTGTTGATCCTGTCTTCCATCTCACACCTCATAGTTGAAATCTGCTAAAAAAAGGCTGTAAGCAACCAACCACAGCGGAGAAGTAATTTATATTTGCTTAGTAGTGCAACTGCACAGATAAATATTTGGCATCTCACACATTGGCCCGTGTTCTGGTGTGGTCTCCTTTTGCCCGAAATTTATGGAGCCCCGTTTAAAATTTTGCTCTCTTCTTGTTTGCTTTTTTCTTCCAATTAAAATATCAAAGATCCCGCTGGTGGAGTTCCTTAGATGGAAAAACAGATTTTGCACGCACACACGCACACCCACCCCTCCCTCTGTTCTTTTTAAAGTGTGTATTACGGCAAACCGTCATTTTCCTCACCGAGCACCACAGACATCTCAGCTGCTCCACAGCCAAGTGTGTACGCGGGGATTAATGGCGATCGCGCCGAATGGAACGTCGTAGGGAAGCTGCGTGATGAAAAGATCGCCGAATAAGCAAATAATTGTGTCCTGGAAAGACCAGGCTAATAACGGGATGGGGGGGGAGGGGTTGCTGATGAAGCGGAAATGCCACCGGCTCGCATTTGGGCAGCGACGGCACGGCGGTGGCCACGTGCTCCTTTTGTGGACTCGGGCACGGTAAGCAATGGCGAACTTGACCTAGAAGCGTTCGCTTGGCCTAGGATGCACAGACATCTGTGTGTGTGTGTGTGTGTGTGTGTGTGTGTGTGTGTGTGTGTGTGTGTGTGTGTGTGTGTGTGTGTCTTTGAGAGGTTTCTTTGTACTGCAGAATCGTGCAAAATGTGATTTTCTCCCTCCTGGGATGAAGAGTGTGGTTCTGCACTGGTGCTGAACCCCGGTGGTTGTGGTGAGTTCTGGGTCTTTGGAGGCACAGTGGTGAGATTTTGGTCTTGGATTCGTGTGCTTATGACTGGGTTCCACTCCTAGGTACGTTCTGCTGTCAGAAATCCCCTCCCACTGTTATGTAAACAATAAACACGGACGTGTTCTGTATTATGTAATAGGGCTTTGTGATATTTTTCCACTAATTTCATACTTTGCTCATATTAAAATATCTCCGTAAGACCATCTTAAAGTCTATTTCGCTGTTGCGCTTGTCACCCTGCGATGGACTGGGGTCCCAACCCAGGGGGAGGTAGGCATCCCGGTGGGGGTCTAATGTGAGGAGTGGGATGGAGGCCTTTGTGTGGAACGTGACCAGTCTCTCAAAGTCCTGCTCACGACACGGGTGGATCCTGGTCACCAGGAGGAGGTGTTCTGGAGGGCCTCCAGCCCAGCGTAGAAGTCAGCAGGGACTCATTCCTGTCGCGGCGGCTTTATTAAATAAATACAGCAGAAGAGACGGCAACCGTGTGCGTGGGTGGGACATCCCAAGTCCCACGTGTTGTGACCCAGCAACTACCCGCCCTGCCCAGCAGCTCTTTCCAGATGTTTCCCTTCTACTGTGAATCAACACATTTGCTCAGACTGTGGTTCATTTGTTAGTAAATGTGTCAGTTGATTTCATAATTTGCTTCACTTTTTTTCTCACAGAGTGCCAAAACATCCGTGCGAAGGACCCCACCCCCCCACCCCAGTCTCCTGCTTCCTGCGCCTTGGCTATCCAGCCAGATCAAAGGTCATCGCAGAGCATGCTGCCCCCCCGCCGCCGCCCCCCCTGCCTGAGAAGCCTGCTGTCTCTGCTGGGCCTGGTCCTGTCACTCTTGCTGACTGGCAGCCATGCCTTGTGTAAGTCTCCGTGCAGCTGTGTGTGTGTTGAGTGTGGGAGAACGTGTGGAATGAGACCGACAAAACTTAGCACATACACACACACACTCACACACGCACACTTTTTGACTACACACCAAGTTGAGATTTGTTATGCACCATCTCTCCCCTGGGGTGGTTTTGGACAGTTATAACACAAAAGGAGGAACGTGGTGATGGAAAATGAGAATGACGAAGAAGGCCGACCGCCTTCTCCGCTCACCTCACCATCCCAACGTGCCGTGTTGGAGGAGAACCTCAGTTCCAAACCAAGCAGCCAAATGAGAAGAACCTGAGTTTGACTGTTCTGGACCCTGACCCAATCGGCACATTTTTCCTGCTGTCCAGCCGGATGCCGACGTGAAAGAGAGAGAAAGACTGGTGCTTTGATGCCGGTGGGCCCTCATTACTTCAAGGCTGCCAAGGGTTTTGTTCCCTTCCAATATGGATCCAGATGTATCAGACTCAGACGTGCCTGATCTCTCCAATGTTTTCATCTTCTATCATTCCTTATTCATACATCTGTGCCCATTTTTTTCCTCCTTCTCCACTGATCTGGTCTTATTTTGTTCACACCAGTTTAATATCCCTCGCACAACTTCACTAAGGGCTTCTTATTTCACCGTTTTTCCGCACAGCCGCCCCGGCTCTCGCGCCCCTCCCTGCACTTACGTCAATCTTCTCCTCCGTCGTCTCTCCCTTCGAGCCCTCGGATCCACACGCTCTCCCTGTTAGCCCTTCCCGCTGCACTTCATCGTTCTCTCAACGGCTCGGCTCTCACTCTTTCCCCTGCCGACAGACGCTTGTCTTTTCTTTGCCTTTTGAGTTGTTTTGCCTGAAGAACTAGGAAAATAACCGTGTCTTAACAGGCTGCCTGCCGTGCTCTTCTCCATCTGCGAGCTATAATGATCCCTCTACACACAAACACACATGACTCTTTATTTTTGGCATCACCCCCCCCCACCTGCTTCTCTTTAGCTTTGTTCATATTTCAAAAGAGGCCCTTCATCTTAAACATCAAGTGGAGAACCTTTATTTCTCTCAGTCCTCACCACCTGAATGGTAGGAAGTTTGAGGTGTTTGTACATAAGCTTGTTGTCTTATTACTTACGGTTTTATTTTTTTGGTTTTCTATTATAATAAGTCGCATTTGTACCACACGAGTGCGTTGGCAGGTCCATGATGGCACCTGTGACATCACGGCTCAGGCGAGGGGAAACCTACGAATGAACACAACTGAGCCGGAGAAAAATTCCAAAGTGTTGTGCTACGGCCAACAAGATGGTGGAAAGATGTCCACCACCTTTGGCCCGGCGGGAGCCCTGCTCTCCTCCACCTCCGGCCGCTTGGTGGACACACACTCGAGAGTGGCTTCCTCCGTCCCTCGCGGCTGCCGAGTCTCTTTGAAGCCCACGTTCCTGCTCGTCTTCTGCTGAACCGCTCTGTGCACTTGCAGCCTCTGTATCTCCTGTGAGTTCCTCAGATCCCGCTGTGGAGGAAAGGATCTGCCAAACGAAACGTTGTGAGCCTAAGTGTGTGGATGAAACTGTTCTGGAAGATATCGTATGGGAGGAGAGGAAGTGTGCGAAAGGTGTCGGGTCAGCTGCTCTTGCTTCTTCTCCGGGCCCAGCAGAGAAACCTAATAAGGCCTGAAGCAAGATGCTTATTATAGTTATTCAGAGGAAGTTCTGCCTACAGTTTATTTGTATTTATTTGTTAGCTTCTCATTCAGAGCAGCACTGGATCACTGTAACAGGGGGGGGGGGGGGGGAGAACAGTACATTAAACTGCAGATACATTCGCTCACATAAAGCAGAAGAAGGTCCAGAAGTGTGTCCAGATGTCCTGCAGTTAATTTCATCGTCACCGAATTGGATGTTAAGTTTTCTACACAGATGTTTGCACACGTGTATTGAATAAATCCACATGCGGCACCTTCTTCAGCTGGCAGTTCTTCAGAGGAGGTCCTGGGTTCAAAGGAGGGGTCTAGAGATACTAGAGAGCCCCTTTTCCATTCAGACAGAGGTGGACAATGTGTCCTTGAAACTGCTGCACCTTGCATTTGAAGGTCAGCTTGGATCTGTTCTGATGTTCTCCTTGGTTCTTCTCCACCATTCAAGAAATCGTTATCTTCAATCGTGGGTCAGTTTCCCTCTTGCAGCCCCGTCCAGAGGTGTTGGCTACAGTCTCTAGTCTAACGTCTGTAGAAACGTTCGACCGTTCAAAGCGCAGAGCAGCGTCACACACTCACACACCGTTGGAAATACAGTCATCGCCTGAAACGCACGTCTTTGGACTGTGGAAGGAAACCTCTGTGAACGTGAGGTGCTGCTGCTCCCCGCTGATCCACAAAGTGAACTAAAGGTGACGTTGCAGTTATTTGCGCGTTAATGTGGCACCAGAATCCGAAACGTTTCCTCTGTGACTCCCTTCAAGTAAAATATTAACCTCAGGTGCATCTGCTGTGTTTAATCTCACTGGCCACCCAGCAGTGGACCAAGATGGATCTTAAGTCTCTTGTCTGACCGTTTTGTTGTTCCTGTGCTGGTTGATCGACTTTCTTGGTTATGTTTTTAAAGAACAGAGTTAAACATTGCGGAGCCGCCACTGAAGTGAAGATGCTGTAAAACTTTTTTGTGTAAGGAAATATGTTCCCTTTCCTGGCGGACTGTAGATCGCGATGGGAATAATTTGTACTGAAGGAGCGGATTAATGGGAACAATTTATTCAAGTTCTACAAAAATGAATTCCGTTCATTTGAATCACTTATTAATTCCAGGAATATGTTTTTTTTAATATCACAATACGAAAGGAAAAATAAAAGTGCGGGCATTTTAGCCGCTGCAGGAGTTTGGCGACTTACAAAAATGACGGCGACTCTTGCGCTTTTAGCGAGCCGCTCGGTTTATTCACAAAGATCCGGTAAAAGGCACCGTTGGCCGGATTCTGCACCCAGCGTAAAGTCTGCGAGATGCACAGTGGACTCGCCTGAACGCGGCCGAGATTCTTAAAGCATTTCTAGCCAGAAATATGATGTGGTTGCTGAGGTGCCGTTTGAGTTGGCGAGGTGTTGAGGTTCCACGTGAGGCCACGCGGCCGCCGTCCCGGCAGAAACCCGGCCTGTTTTCTACACGTCAGCTCGACTTTTATCCCCAGGTGTCGCATTTCGCCCACGTGTCAAACAACCTTCTTTCGTAACTGTTACGTACTTTTCATTCCCGGGGTATTTAAAGTTACGGTGCCGTCATTTCCGGGCCGCTACTTTGCCGTGTCACGTTGCCATACTGTGTCAAACTGGTTCGATTAATTTTACATAATTGGTTTTGAAAAAACAGAGCAAGTTTGTAAAAAAATGATTTACACGTTGCAAGTTTGAATACTGAAATAATTAAAAATAAACCCACTCGCTGTTGGTGCCAAAGTACATTCGTCACATTTTGGGTTTTTGCCTCAAAGGAACGTTGAAGAAATAGCTGAATATCTGCCGGTTGAGATATATTTAAGTCGCCAAGCGGCCGTTGCCACGTTTGCACAGATTCCCAACTGGTAAATATGGACTAAGATGCAAGTCCCTGCTGCGTGGGGAACGAAGATGACGCCGAGCTCCAGTTCCACGATATCCTGCAATGTCCCGCAGTGTCCGTTTTGCTAACTGAGTAAAACGTCCTGCTAACTTTCTAGAGAAAATAAAATCCTCTGGCAGCTATGATAGTTTAGAAACCTCAAATCTGTCCGGTTGTTTACGCTCCTCTGAAGGACTTAGCAACAAGCCGGACTGAGACGATGGCGCGACGGGGACTCGGGGACTCGCTGTCTGGGTGGAGACGGACGAGCCACCGCCACGCTAATGGGGTCCGTGTTGTTCTCCTGTCCCCTGGTTGTCACGCTCTGTCTCCTCCGGCTCCTGCAGTTAAGTCTGGCGGAAGAGGTTCCGTTCGCTCCGGTCCTCACAGTTACACATTCGGTCGTAAAAGGGAAGAAATTCCAGTTTATACCAAAGTCCCACCGGGCTTGAGAAGATGTTTCCCTTTTTTAAATTGTTGATTTACATTTATTTGTATTTTGTTTTCTTCCCCCCTCTCTCAGACTGAACTTATTCATATGCTTTTTAGAATGAAATGATTTGCTCATCATTCACGACAATCCATCCTTCTCCTGCCCCTGAGGTCCTCAGAATGTGGTTCAAGGTTAATTATGCAGCCTTTAAAGTGAATATAACCTGCAGCGGACGCGGAGATGTTGGCCGTAGTTTCCTGCTCAAATCTGCCGCCGCCGACGACTTAAATCCATCATGTGCGGCTTCTTTTCTCCAGTTCATTCTAATGGATTTTGCGTGTTTATTTCTGTTTTGGTCGTAGTAAAGTTAAGCACGTAAATCACTGCCTTTTACACATATCTATTCCTCTCCTCTAGTTTGCAGTCCGTACTGCAGCCGGCAGCAGTGAGTGCATGAGCGTTTAATCCACTTTTTCTGTTTATACTTAGTATTCTTTTTCATTGTTATAATCGTATCAAACGATTAAAGTTAAAATGCGATAAGAATGCATGTTTATTTTTTATTTTTTCTTCCCCCAAGACACAGCAACCGCTCAGTTCCTGTACCTTCGCACAGGTAATCCCACCCCTGCAGGTTTTATATACAGTGAATATATCCCAATTTCTCTTGAAAATTAACACACAGTATCCAAACAGAAACTTTTGCTATAACAAATTTTTATCTGAAGTTTTTCCATGATAAAAAATCAACACGTGAATAAAACTCAGATGTAAACTCTATGAATACCGCACAGTGTACTGTAATAAACTAATAACAGTATGTATTGTAATAAACCGTACTGCGTACTCTTATAAATTTATCTGAAGACACGCGCTGCACGGGTGTTATCGGCTGTTTCGGTTATTTTGAAAAACGTCTTTATTCCCTTTATTCACCGTGTCATAAAGCTGAAGCGGGGCTGCGAACCTCTCACCTCCCGCGTGTAATGCAGTGACTAACGTGTGAGATGTGCTGTACACACTGCACCGCGGTACAAACACGCGTTATTGAGGTAACTGGGGTTTACAGTGTTTATCCCGCTCAGCTCAGGGCTTCATAGTTATACAGGTGTTTTCTGATGGTTTGTGTTATTTATTTATCCCCCCCCCCTTTTAAAATAAAGGCAAACAGACATTCGGTATGTGAAAAATTCAGTATCCGACGTGTTTTCGGGAAGGAATGGGATTCGGATGCTGAGGAATTACCATACACCTTATCCATATGTTACAGCATGTGCTGTTCAATGAGGGAGCAGCAGGGCTTTGCACGGAACCCGTCACGTCGAACGTTCTCCTGAACCTGGCCACCGACGGACAGCTGTAGGTCTGCCGAAGTTCACAGTAGCTGCAGGAGGGGGTCAGGGAGTTGCAGGCTACCAACTGCCCGAGTGAAGTCAGCCCAGGTCTTGCAGAATTGACTGTCCTTTTACACTTGATCAGTGAAACTGCACCTTCAGCAGGACCATCAGATCAGGACGCCACCTTGGTGACAGACCTGGGAACCGGCATTCAGAAAGTTGTCTGGACTGACAAGGCTGTGTGATTGTGGGGTTTTCTTGGGTGGGACAGACCCATCACCAGCGTGAAGGTTCTGCATTGGGGGAACTTGGGGATGGAGATGCGACACTCAGATTCATCTGCTGGCGCCGTGACGACGACACCGGGTTCTTCTCCCACTTCTTCCAGAAAGGTCTGAAAGAGGACGGTAAATCAGTCTGTACAGTTTTCACTGGCGACCGGCGTAATGTTTTTGGAAAATCACCAACCATCCCTTTTCATACCTTCATTCTTTCTCATCTCAAACGCCCACGTTCATTTCCGTGTTCCGCCGCAGTTCGGGTTCAGTTTGCGGATCTTTTTACGGGGATCGTAAACTCATCTCGGGGGGGGGGGGGGGGGANGGGGGGGGGGGGGGGGGGGGGGGGGGGGGGGGGGGGGGGGGGGGGGGGGGGGGGGGGGGGGGGGCATCGCCTCAAGCAAAGACGTCGTTTTTAACCCACTGTTACAAAGAGGGAAAACTAGACAGCCTTGCTTGTAAGTGGTGGAGGTCAACGGTGGTCAGATCTTCTTCAGCTGCTCAAATAGTGATTGAGGTGCTGGAGGAGAAGGTTACTAGTTCAAACCCCTGGTCAGACTGTTGCTGAACTCCAGCCACTATGGAAAATCATCTCAGTCCAGTGTTCCAGAATTGCACGAGGTGTTTAAGTGAAGCAGATCCTGACCTTTGAATAAACCAACTTCTCCTGCAGCGAATCTTACAGTTGTATCAAAGTGCACGTTGTCCTGAAAGAGCTGCCCAAAGACATTTCTTCAGAGCGTTTTCCCCCTCGTTTGGTTTTTGACTTTGACATCAGGAGGAATTTTATTTAGGAGGTCATTTCTGTGGTTTCCCAACGTTTCTCCACCGACAAAAGTGCATCTGATTCAACATGAGCTGTAATTGGGCTTCATTATGTCGGGGGGGGGGGGGTGCGGTGCAGAGGAGAAAGGCCCCGAAATACCATGAAATGTTCCCCTTCATCCTCCAAATAAGCTTCAATCAGCTGTGAAAGGTGCCTATTTTAAACAAGATGGCTGACAAGTGGCTTTCTCTCCTGGTCAGACCATCAAAAGGGTTGATGGGAGTGTTTTTTGTTCTCCTATATTCCCAGCTTTCCCTGTGCAGCCCCCGTTTCTTGTGCTTGAAAAGATCCGTGTTCATTATGTAATTATACTATAATTATGAAGCAATGATCATGTAACTTTTCTCAGCACCTTCAGAGCGGAAATATGGAACGTTCAGCAGAAGGTGCTGGAAGAATTAGCTCAGTTGCGTTCTTCTTGCTTTGTGTTGTTTTTGCTTTTTTTTGGCAAGGTAGTCGGTGCAGGAAAACAAATGACCCACGGCACATTTCAGAACAGGAGACACTTTTATCAGTTGAAGCACAGCTACTGTACACAGGAAGATAAGAGTTTTGGAGAGCGAGCCCTTGCCAGCAGAGCGAAGGCCTCGGTGTGTGTTTGCTCAGGTCTTTTGCTAAAGGTGGCCCACTGCCTGTCCTGCCCTGTCCCATCTCCTGTCTGGTAGATAAAATTCATGTCCCTGCTTATCTGTGGCAGTGGATGTATTGGTCTGAATGAGCAAGCGGGAGAAGAAGGGAGATGGCTGGGTGTTGCACAGCAGTGGCCCCCAAATGAGCTGTGTCCCCAAAAACGGCTCTGGCTTGGGCACCTCATTGCAGTAAAGCTTTTGGAAAGGCAATCTAGAACCTCCGTTGTTCCTACCATGCCCACAGGACCTGATCACTCCTCCTTACCCCAGCCAGACCACCTCCTCTGGCTGCATGGTGGTTTTCAGCACCAAGGTGTCAAAATCAAAACCCCAAAGATGCTCAGTTTTGGCCCCGATGTGGTGGAATGAGCTCCTTCTCGGCTTCTGAGCTCCTCGATTACATTCAAAAAGGATCCCGGGATGCATCTCTTTCAGATCCGCTTCACTCTCTCTTCTCCTACATACGTCACCTTATCTGCACAAATCCGCTTTGTATTTCCAGTCGGTTCTTTAACGCGACGTGTGCCAGCAAAAATGGTGGCTTCGAACAACCCGACTTTGACAATCCTGCGTCTGTACCAATAATCCTTTGTCTGTCCTGAAACGCGGTTTTGTTTACGTTGCTTCGTAGAAAAGCTGCCGCTAAATGAACAGATGTAAATGAAGCCCCACCGTTGGCAGGTTCAACGTGCAAATTTGGTATTTGGTATTTGTGACCGTCACAGAGGGTTAAGACCCGGCTTGACGGGGTGAGTAAAAGAGAAGTTCGGTGCTAAACGGGGGTATTAAATGATCTGCTGTTAACATGTCGGTGGCAGAATAGTTTGGAAGTCGTCCTGTCAGTTTCATTAGGACTTTTTTTTCGAGGCTGTAAACTGTGAATGAACTCAAGCCAGAACATCCTAAATGCCAATAAACGTTTATCATGAGAAAGCAGGGAAAGTAGAAGAGTGCCAGACCCTGGTGGGGAATGAAGTCTCTCTGTCTGTGTTTCAGAGCAGTGAATCAGGTCAGGATAAGTCCTTGTTCTTCATTCCTGGAACATCCAAAAGCTGCCACACATGTTTTAGTCCCAAACCATCAGAAAAAACAATGTATGAAACTACTAGGTGGTCCTTGGCTTACGATGGGGATTGGTTTTGACGACTGTGTCATAAGTTTACATCCCTGCGGCACTTGCTCACGTCCTCCTCTTCTACTGCGGGGTTGAGATAAGTTAAAAGGGATGAAGGGATGAGGGATGATGCACAACCCACCTCTCTCCTTGCCCAGAGCGGGGGTGTCACAAACCTCCCTCACCACAATCAAGGCGGCGCTCTGGTCGGGAGCCCACCGGGAGAGGAGGTCAGGACCCTCTCAGTCCCCGGTCCATGTATCACCCGGGCATTGAAAGGCTGTGAAGTTGGGTGGCAGAGAAGGACGTAGTCAGTGCACAGCAGGAAGTCCTACCTGAGGGTGAGGACCTACCAGAGAGGGCAGCGAAGAAACGGCCCGCTGAAAACCATTATCTCAACACGTCGGCCGTCAGCCTGGCACTTCTGGACCAGCTCAGTTTTGGATGAGGTCTGTTAGGCGTGCAAAGTTGGGGATAAACCGCAGATAACGGTTTGCTAATCCAGGAAGGACCTCGCTTGCTTTTCGTCTTGGGTATGAGACGGGATGAAATGGCTGCCGTTTTGCCCATCTGCGGGGGTGGTGTGTTATCGTCTCCTTACATGTTTCCTTTCGTACGCAACATCTCCGTGCCTCTCGCTGTGGGAAAGTGTGTGGGTTTGTGGTGCGCGCACTGCTAGAGATGCGAAAAGCAAGGTGCAGTTATGGGTATTTTTATCATTTATTTCTATCTCGTGTCAGGTCCACATCACCGCGTCCACAGGCACGTAGCCCACAGCGAGCCCAGGCTCTCATTCCCGTCCCCCGAGCGATTGGAAGCTCTGCTCGTGCGGCGCTAATGAATCAATTAGCCAGCCGAGGTGTTTGGACGCTCGTGTTTAATCCTCACGGTCGGCGCTCTCGGAGGAGAAGACAGCCTGACATGCAGGCCGCTAAATGGGCCCAACAGCTGCACGGTCTGACAGACGTCCCCAATGTTTCTCCAGCTCCCCCTCGGTTCACGAAGGTCCCCGTCGACCAGATCGGTGTGTCCGGTGGCGTGGTCTCCTTCGTGTGCCAGGCGACAGGTGAGCCCAAGCCCCGCGTGAGCTGGAACAAGAAAGGGAAGAAGGTCAACTCCCAGCGCATCGAGGTGAGTCGCTTCTCCTGAACGTGAAGGACATCCTGCAGTGCTTTGGTTTCTGCCACAAAGTTAACAAGGGTGGGATAATGAGTGGACCATTTCTTCATTTCTGTATTACTTTGGTTTAAGGAGTGCCGGTTCGCTGTTATAAAAGGGCTTTTTTTTGTAATAGATCTCAGATGCTTGTTCACTGCTGTCTTTCGGCATTAATGAGCGGCACGTTTTTTATTAGGTTTGTTTGTTGTGTCCATTGTTGGATCACAGATGGCAGGTGTGAAGCCTGGATTAATGTTCACATTTCCTTAATTAAAACTTCCTTGAATTCCCAATGCTGAGGGAACACTTCCACGGAATAGGCGGACGCCCTGATAGCAGCGAACTCCTCTCTGTTTTCTTCTGTGTGTTTTCCGTCAATAAAACCCCAGAACCGTGTTCCAAATTAGTGTCTTGCCAAGGTTTCAAACCTCATGAAAGCTGTCAACCAACCTGAACAAGCTGCAGCAGATTTGCCCCAAAAGACTTGGGGCTCTTTTTGCACTAATTATTAATGTGTGGGGATTGAATACTTATCCACTACATTTCACTTTCTCATTTTCCTTAAAATATCTGCAAATAAATAACTCATTTTGGCTCTGACTGGTGTCACGGCACGAGTCCACAATAAAAACGGCAATTGGAAAAATACGTGAGCGTGTAACTTGTAATCCAGGCAATGCTGATAACTCTTTTGGATTGAGGTCATTTTAATTTCCCCTGTAGATTCTAGTTCCTCACATACTTCTTCAAAGGATTCGCACGCAGGAATAGCGAGGAACGGTGGCTGTACAGGGTCACTGGATGCTGTAGACTTTGCTTGATTGATTTAATCGAAACAGAAAAGTAGCTGGAAAACCTTCGGACGCTGCGCTCCTTCGGGTTATTCCTTCAGCCTTTACTTAACTGTTCTTCTCATGTTGTCGTTCTCCTTCCAGACGATTGAATTTGACGAGGGTGCGGGTGCGGTCTTGCGGATCCAGCCCCTGCGGGCACCCCGAGATGAGAACATCTACGAGTGCGTCGCCGAAAACACCGAAGGCGAGGTGACTGTCAACGCCAGGCTGTCCATAATCCGAGGTGAGCGACTTTTCAAGTTCAGCCTTAATGGTGTCTGGCCGGAAGACGAGAGCTGGACGCTGGTTTTTGGGTGGCCCGGCTCTTGCCAAGCTGAGGTGGAGACCTGTTGCTTGGACTGTGGTTTGGGATTAAACTTTTTGTCATCCTCTAAACTCGCACTGTGGTTTTGAGAAATCTGGCATTCTCTACTCCCCATCTTGAAAGCATCCTTGAAGGCCAGCAGTTCTTGCATCTTGGCAGGTCTGTGTTGCCATTGACAGCTCTTCAATTGCAGTGCCTTAGAATCACCAATTACACCGAAATCATCTTCTCAAGCTTCTTTTTTTTTGTTTTGTTTTTTTTAATGTCTGGATGTCTAGACAATGTTTAAGATGGCAGTGTGTCTACCTGTGAATTTTTGTGTTGTTTTGTGGTATTTTATGAGCATGCACTTGGGAAGCTTGTGTACATAGAAGTTTGATTCATCGTGTAAGAACAGGAGTCAGAGACTAATGCGGAAACAGTGTGGAGGTGACAGGTTCAGGTTTTGTCAGGGACCCAACGAAACCTGCGCAAACATAATACTGATATAAGAAGGAGAAATCAAAAATAACAAAAGCCGATTTTCCCGAATCTACAAAAATGGGCTTTCTGATGACAACTTGACTGGTAAAAGTAAAACCAACCCTGTTCTCTGAAGAGACCTTGGTCCCAAGGGGCAGAAGCTAAACTGTCTGGACGACCCCAGCGTTCAGCACATGCTCAGTAGCTTTCCACTGTAGGCTTCCAGAAGAGCAGGAACTAAAGCTGTACGGGATACGAGAGTCCATTGCAACATTTCTGGCCAACCCAGAAGCAGCAGGTTGCGTGATGGTTAGACCCACCATCTTTTGACTTGAAGGAGCCATCTTCTCACCCCACTTCTTGAGTAGACGCCCTTAAGCAACGTCCTTACCCTCGAGTTTCCTTGGTAAAAATGACCCGGCTGGGTAAATTGTTACAAGTTACTTTGGAGAAAAGTCTCAACTGAATGAATTAAATTGTCCGAAATATATTCCCGTTGCATCATGTAATCAGGGAGGGTATGACAAGAGGGAACCTTAGCAATGCCTTTGAATAATATTCAGAGATAAATATTTTATATGTGATTAGATAAATTTCTGAAAATGTATATTTCAGTCCTACCCCACCATAGCCCAGATGGGAAGAGGAGGAGGTAGAATGTGGAATGCCCCCCCCCCCCCTCCTCTTGCCTGGTTCAGCCCCCCATTAACAAGATGCAGAGATAAGATCTGGCCAACATGTATGCAACCCACATTTATATATTTCTTTATATTTGCCATCTGTTGTGCTGAACGCCAGAGCCGGCAGACTGCGAGCTGCAGCCTGGGATGGGGACCAAGAGGAGGGTTATTGTACAGAGCCAGGCCTGCATGGAAATCTCGGAACTGGCACAAGCCGGGCGGCCGTGTAAGATGAGCAGAGAATGGCGCCTCGCCTGTGTGTGTCTGGATTTTCGTCAGCGCTCCTTCTGCAGAGCGGGTATGCGGTGGGTTGGGTGGGGAACAAGGCCCAGAGACTTGTGCTCAGTTGGAGGCTTGTGAAGGTGACAGAGAAGCCCACACAGGTTTTCAAACAAACACGCACAGACTTGGGCCAAGGTCTGGGACCTCCGTGAAGACAACTCGAGTGTAAAAATAAGTGAAGGACTCACAGGCTCGTGAGGTTTGCTCACTTTCCACGGGTCATGCTCAGGCATCCGAGTGAGTAATGAAAGGACTTGTTTGCTCTGCTTTCCTCCCACAGCCCAGACATGTTTCAGGTATATTATAAGAGTAGGTAGCCCAGCGTTTAGAACTGCTATCTCGCACTTGAAGGATTCAGGTTCGGGTCTCGCCTCTTGCTGTATAACTCTTGATCAAGGTACTTTCCCTGAAACGCTCCAGTAAATATTACCAGCTGTAAATGGGTACATTTTTAAGCACGTTATCGTTGTGCAATCATTTTGGAGAAACATTTTGGCAAAATAAATGGAATTCTTACCCTTTTCTGAACTTTGCTGGACTCCCGTAACTCCCCACAGTCCACCGGCTGATGCTGCTGGAAAAGGGAGCTTTGCTGACCCTCTGCCTTTTGCTGGGCTTAGTTTCCCCACATCCTTCCTGGTAAAAGGAGTCCAATGCCCAAAATCTGCCATCTGCCATATCAACACGTTCTGACGTCCTCAAAGGACGTTGGAGAGCTGTCTACAGATGAGGACCAGGCACCTGTACTGTCCCTTGTTCTCTCTTTCCTCACGTCTCTCCAGTTTCCTCTTCCCTTCTTTCTCCTCTCTGCAAATCAGCTTCCCTAGTTCCACATCCCCACACCAATAAGCAGATAACACCAGACTGTTGTAGGCCATTACAAAAAAATCAGAAGCCAGTGTTGGGGAGCCACATGAATGATTTTGTTAACAACGTTTCAGCAAGCGGAACATAATTGTTATTATACGTCGGTATCACTTTCGACACCAGGCTGAACCACTCGTATCTATTCTACACGTTTGTCGCTGTCTCTGTCTCAGCTGTACCTACTCACACTAAATGTTTCTCACAAAGGCCCTCCTGTCCGTTAAACCTTCTAACTCTTTCATCCAAACACTCTGTATTATTCTTGTGTTGTTGCGGTACTACTTGCTTCACCAGCATAATCCACCTTTTAGCTACTTATATTACGATGATACATTAGTACAGTAGATTTGCAGAAGTATTCGACCCCCTTGAAAGTTATCGACATTAGTATGGTGACAAATTATACATACACTCATTTTTATTGTGAATCCATAAAGTGTAACATTAAGCTGTCAGAGATAAAACAAGTTATTTGTTTTCAGATATGACGTTCTGGTGTGATTTTCTCCCCGTTCATGTTGACACATCGACCACATAAGTACAGTTTATAACCCAGGCAATGTTGATAGTCTCAAGGACCGTGTCTGAGGCAGATAGGGCGTGTGGATAGCAGGGAAGTAAAGGAGGGGCCGTGGCAGGTTTAGCCCCTACGTGAAATGTACCACCAACAGATAGCAGAGGGGCCTAACCTGAGGAGATTCTACCAGTGGCTGGAAAAGGCAAGGCTGAAGGACAGTAAAGAGACAATCAAATTCCAAGATCAGATTCCAAGTGGTAGAAACATCAGGAAGAAGGAATGTGAGAAGCTAGAGAGACACCAGGGATTGAGTGAGGAACAAAAGAGAATGTGGAAGGTGAAAATCAAGGTGACCCCAGTGGTGACAGCAGCACTTGGGGCTTTGACACCTAAGCCGGAGATGTGGCTCCATCAGAACCCAGGTATGGCAGCATCATCTCCACCCAGAAGAGCACAATACTAAGAACAGCAAAAATACTGCACCACACCCTCAACCTCCCAGACCTCTGATAGGAGGAACCTCGGTGAGAAAGGTTCTTTGCTTACAAGAGTGACATTTTTCCATTCTATAACTGAACTTATACAGCATCTACTCATGGTAAAATTCCTTCAGATATCAGCTTACATCAACCTTGCTTTTGGACTGTATAGTTAGTCTGACAGGGATGTAGGGTATTTATTTTCTCTCTCCCTTTCAGTCTCTCTCGTCTCTACGTCTCTCTCTGTCTTGGTTGTTCTCCACTGCTTTTTCTTCATTCCTGTTCTCCCCCCCCCCCCCCCCCCCCCCCCCCCCCCCCCCCCCCCCCCCCCCCCCCCCCCCCCCCCCCNTTTTTTTTCATTCCCGTTTCCCCCCCCCCCCCCCCCGACTCCAGGCTCTCAGCCCAGTTTGGCACAATGTCTCTCTACCAGCTCTGGCTCTTGCCTACAGTCCAGACTATCGCAAACAGCAGCCCAGGTTCCACCATCTGCCCACTCTCCCAGACTGACAGATCTGCCTTCACCTCAGCACCACACCTTTCCCTGTCACCACCTTCTTCTACACCTTTTCACATTTCCCAGAGTATTAGAACACTTCTCGAAGGAGAGTAAGAGAAATGCATACAGGTTAGAGGTGCCCGCATAACACAAGTGACCTCTGATCCCTGCCAGCTGGGGGCCATGCACGGGGAGGCCGCCCTCTGACTCCTGCGGGTGACATGAGCTTTGTCGGCTCGGCCAAGCATTGCCCTTGGAGATACGCTGGGGACAAGCATCGCTACCGCAGTCTCCGTCAAACGTGCTTGTAATTAGATGCTGCCCTGGAGAACTAGCCATCTTCGGTCCACCATCTTCATTCCATTTTAATTGGGCTGTCCTCATCCTGCACTGCCAGAACGTGTCCGTTAGCCCCTGAGAACATCGCAGATGTTTCCCATAAGTACCCTGCCACTTCCAAAGCGAGTGCAGACTCTTCTTACTGTTGCGGTGATTTTTGAAAAAAACTCTTTATTGCTCATATATGTTTCTGCTCAACGTTTCATTTTGTGCCATTAACCTGAACAGAAAAGTCTGTTCTGGATCCTGAATTTGATCGATTTTATCTCCATATGTCAGCAGAAGTACAAAACACAAGGCGTGAGGAATTTACATCCCAGATTCCTCAAAGGCCTCACTCAACAAATGCGAAAGAAGTAGATGCGCAGCCGAGCCGTAGTCAGCGTGCTTTACGCGGAGGAATGGAGGCAGGGGACGCCCTGCCCCAGGGGCTGCTGGGAATTAGTGGCTGCATGTTTTTGAAGCCTGTCGTGAACGATGCGGAGTAACAGGTCGTGACAGATCACCACTCTCGCTGTGTTCCTGTGTGGAGCAGGATCACGGCACAGGGCCGGGGGGCTCCGCCAGTTGAGGAGCAGACGGATTGCTTTTGCCAGAGAGAGTACAAAAGCCAGCACACGTGGCCAGGCACTGTGGACAGGTCTGGGCAATCACAGGAGCTTTTCACATTGGGCCACCATCTACACGCACGCTAATATAAACTTGTCAGACAGATGTGTGATATTTTGAGCCATCCTGTTAACAGCTCGTGCTCTCCACATCGGTGGACAAGTTGGAACCAACAGAATAATGGGCACAAGCGAGGAAGCAGCACAGTAAATGGATCTCGTTTCCAAACAGACTTTTTTTGTCTTTAATCTGAAAGTGTAACCATAAAGTGTTGTGTTGCACAGTAGTAGGTGGGGCTCCGTGTTTACAGTCAAGAGGCTTTAAGTTCACGTCCCCCATAACTGCTCTTGAACGAGGCAGTTTCTGGTGCCCAACAAGGGGAACTAATCGAATGTTTGCCTTGGCCTTGTGAACCATTTTGCCTGTTATTCCCGTGTGTGGAACAAGCTCAGCTTTGCTTGTTCACATCCAGAGTTAAAGCGATGCTTATTTTAAGACGTAGAAAAACACCTGAACTCCAAGTTCGCTGACGTTTGTGCCTCTTGCTGATCCTGAGGATGGCCAGACTGGAGAGTGACTGCTGTGTCAGCATCACGACGATTCGGCGCTGTTTGTAATTTCAGGTTGTTGAGCTTCCGGCTAACAAGGTACTGGTGAATAGTTCTTACTATAGTTGCTGTTTTACATTTTGTCCCACACGCAGTTGGAGAGTTGAGGTGTCATGATGTGATTTGTATTTGTAATACTACTGAATACATCTCTTTTCAGTTTATCTGAAGCCTCTATAGCTAATGGGTAAATTTCCTTGGGTCAAGTTTGACCATAGATCACTGCTCCCCAATGCATGAATTAATAATGTGATCCCTTTGGCCAGTGTAAATGCCCGAGTGTCACCCATATTGATATGGCAGAATATGTTTAATAATAACAAGGTTCTTTGTATTAGCCTCTGGGGCAGCCGGGTTGGCGGAGTGATTAGGCCGGGTTTGCTGACTGTAGATTTGTGTCTTTTTATTCTATTTGCACAATGTGTAAAGCGAAATGCAAACACAGCTGTTGGTGAAACAGGTAAGTAAGTAAAAGTGCTGTTTGCTTCACAGGTAATAAAAGAACAAATATGTCCAAAGAATTATCGAAAACGGCAATGTGGCACAAGGACCAGCAGCTCAGGGCGTCAGTTAAATCGGCCAAAGTATAAATTCAGCCAGATGTTTCTAATTCCAATACAGTAGCTGTTGAAAAATTGTCAACAAACTGATTTTTAATGATTTCCAGAGTTCTGGTAAGCAAACAACCATCTTATAACTAAAACAGGATTTCACAAAAATGTCGTCATTTGCAACACTTGGACAGTAAACGTACGACGTCGTAAAGTAACGATAACGTCTGCACACTTCATGACATCCACAGGCAGTACATATCTTCCCATGACTGCCGCCTTATCCCTCATTGCTTCGCCTCCACCTGACCTGTACCGGTCGCACCACTGACTGACGCCATCGACTTACTGACAGAACAGTCGCAAGGGATCACGTTGCTTGGGCTTACCACGTCTCGCTGTCAAATTATTTGATAAGGGTATGGTTAATATACCATACTGTGACCAGAAATAATACAAAATAAGTCAAAAACACGGACAAGTGTTTGAAAAGAAGTTATCGTACAGTGGACTATGCACTTAAAAATAATCGCTCTGTCAAGAGTACAACCTGAATTCCGAAAGTTGAGGACAGTCTGTACAGCAGAGTTTTAAAATCCCTTGATTTTTCCAGAATGGCTGCACCTAGTGCTTCTTTCTTTCTAATAAGCCCACACTGCATGTCCCGGAAGGGAGCGAGTGTGATCAGGCCCCAGCTTACCGTGTAAGAGCAGACCCAGGAGGTCTGGCTCAGCGTGCAAGGAGGAGCTGGGTGAAAAGCAAGGTTACGAATAACAGTAACGTGTGAGAAATCGATCCCTCTCAAGGTGAACCCTTTTCATTATGTTACCTACAGGCCCAGTGAGTCTGAGCAGAAGAGGGAGAACAGGGCTTTGGGGAGCCCTCAACCACTGAGCACTGCTCTATGGAAGAATGCAAAAGGCCCTATTTGATTACATCTTATTGCATTAGTACATATCCAGCTGTATTTGCCTTGTGTATTATCTGCAGCTCGCATTCATAAACAAGTTGATTCCCTGTTCCCAGTGGGCTCAGCTCCACCACGTTGTCTAATGCGGTCGTGTAGCACGACGAGGCCCAGAAAAATCTGTGAGGTCTTTCTTGGAAGCTGAGGTCCAAGTTCAGCCAGCTTGCTTTGAGTCCTGGCTGTTCCTTGTACAAAACCTGACCCTAAACATTTGAGACTTGGACACGTGTCCACGTGACACACGTGTCCTTGCTTAGCTGGGAAATAGCCGACAAAAGCGAGCCGCACTGTTCCCGCCAGTGAGGTTAGTAAAGGTCGTTGGGCGCCCAAGAAAACTGTGTTTGACTGCTCTGAACTGTTCAAGAACGCTTTCGGTCCGTCTGGCAGCACTCTTGTCAGTACATCTGGATCAAGTTTTTGTCTTTTCTTTTCTGTTTTGGCTTACAAGTAGACGCATTGGCTAAACAGAAGAATGGCGCAGGCTTGCAACAGAAAAGTCGATACAAGAGGGAAATGTTAATTTGCGGCATATGTCTATTGGAGGGAGAGGTTGTGGCGACCGGGAGAGCGATCCACCATTTCCTTTCACACCTCAAGCAGCCATTTTCTTTTTCCTTCCTTCCTTACACAGGGCTCATAAAGTGTGGTGTTTGCCTCTCAATACCTCTTGCTTACATATCCCAATGGATAGGAGGCAATATTGCCTTTTGAGCTCCTCTTCTCTTGAAGTAGAAATGTGGTCCAACAGGAGATTAAGCTCCTCCAGTCCTTTGATCGTAGCCACCTGGAGAGCAGTAAGAAGTAATTTGGTAGAGCCTGGTGTGTGAGGGGCTCAAACACAGGTCCCAGATGGCTGCCGGGTCTCCTATCACTCATTCGTCTAATGCTACTCGAAATGGACCTCGGCACGCCGTATGAAGCTTGTAAGCAGAGGAGAGGTGGACTCGAGAAGAAAAGGCTTTGCCAAGGATTAATACTTTTCTTTATTTCTACACTGCAATTTTTTTGATTTTAGTAGCATTAGCACAGATGCCTACTGTGGGTCATTACCGACCACATGGGTACTGAATTGAAGCATGAGTGTTTTGTGTTAGCCTGGCCGCAGACGGATCTGTCTTGCATCTGCGTTGGTGAACCTCTCCGCACACTGCTGAACAGGGGGTTAAAATCCCTAGATTTGATATTTTTGTTTGACGTTTTTCCAGGTCAGGCTGCAAACATCTTACGCTGCCAGTGCCGCATAGCTTAAAATCATCCAGCAAAACGATGACATTCTTCTTGATTGTATAACAGACGTGGACACTGACGGGGGGGCAAAAACCTGCATGAACAAACAGGAGAAATGAAGAGACACACTGGGTTCAGCGTCGACTCCTTAATGGGAGTGAGGTCACGGTGAGCAGGTTTCCACATCTCGGGCGACGCTCAAGTCAAAGGGGAAACATTTCTTTCCAGTTCACGTCTCATCTTCCACACCGGTCGGCCCTTTGACCTTGAGAATGTGAATCGGCGGGTTGCGAGAACATTCCACTTTTATACATGCGACTTGCGGTCATATTTATTTATTCGGCTAACACACTCTTCTCCAAAGCAGCCTACGACGTTCCACCCATTAATACAGCTGGGTAATTTTTACCGTACCAATCCAGGGTAACGATTTTGCGGACTTAAACAGTTTAGACTCCCAGACCTGACTCGGCGTCGATGCTCGGTTTGAACTGCTCCCTCCGTAAATGAGCAGAACTGTATATCACCCTGGATGGATGTGTCGGACGGAGCGGTAATAACAATGTATGTCTCGCATGCATAGACCCCCTTAATGACAGAAGAATGCTTGTTCTGACAGTTAATATTTAAAGAATGATTAGTTCCTAGGTGATGAACTGCCGGTGGTGTGCAAATAACCATCCCTCCGCATCCGAGCGTGCAAAACGAACACCTGCGCCTCGAAAGCTCCCTTTTGATAAAGCGGTGTGCGTAAACCGCCTCGGCGGCGCTCGCAGGTGTGCCGGGCCGCCCGGGTTTGACTGGCTGAGCCCGTGGATTGGCACCTGTCAGAAATGCATGGCGGCTTATCGTTAGGGAGGCTTGACAGGTAAATCTGGCAGGTGCCTGCGGACCAGAGGGGGATCGAGTAGGCCTGCAGGGTGGCCTGTTCGTTCTCTTCGCCTGCTCCTTGCGGGTTTGTCCGTCACGGGAAATGACGGGCATTAGCTGCGATTGAGACGTTTGCGCGGGGCCTGTAATTGGACCTGGGGAACTCTGACCAGCCTCGCTGTACTAATGGCACCGTAAGTAACACCGAAGGAGACATTAGCCTGATTGCTCATTGAAAGTGCTCCAAATCGCTCGCTCTTGTTTACGAGGAACAAAAGTCGCCGTTGTCGCCTGTCTTTTGTTCCTCCTCCTCTGAAGAGCCTCTCTGAGCCTCCGCCGCCATGTGCTTTTTCTCCCAGGTCCCCATTGTCATCGTTCCGCCTGTTTCTGTTCTAGCAAATTAATATTACCCACCGACGAACGTGACCCACGCTTGTCGTCTTTAATGCTCTTTATTTATTCATCTACCCTCTCGCTCTCTCAGGCAGGGGTCCGCTAGCCACCAGCCAAGCTTCCCGCCCAGTTCCCTTGTCCGGCTTTACGTCGCCGTCCAAATAAGCAGACGCGAGTAACCGATGGACCGCAGACCATTCGCAGCGTACGAGGACCTCATTTGGAGCGGTGCTAACAAAGGCAGACCCCGCACAATGGCGAGCGGCGTAATCCCACATGCAGAACACAACCGAAGACAAAGGCCTCTTCCCTCCGCAGAACTGCCAAATTCATATCAAAGGCGTCTCTTTGTGTTGCGGTTTATGCAAATAATCGCCACCATATATTCGAGCTGCCCCGCTGCATCCGTTCCAACGCAGCCGTATTTTACGAGGGAAATTCTGAGGTTTTTCACCGCTCCTTCTCTACAGTCGTCCACAAAGAGCCACTTGAAATTGATAGGATTCGTTTCAGCTGAATTATCCTGTTCCGTTATCACACTTCGCTGACTTTATAGGCTGGTGAAAGAATGACATTTTAACAAGCGTTTAGTATGAAGTTCTCTACTCTGACAGTGCGTGTGTTTGAGGGATTTGGTTCCGGTATTTTTCCCCAGTTAAGTGCATGTTAAACCATGATGCATGGGGTCTTTTAGCAATAAAAGTTGAGTCGAATTTTAGCATTGAGGTGATGCACTGACCTGATATTATGGACAAAACACAAAAATGCAGGAGCTGCTCATTGTCCTTGTAACATCCGGCCCAAACTCTTCCTTTTGTTCGCTAGACTCAGTGCAGGTTTGAAACGGATTCAGTTAGGAAGACCATGGGACTTCTCTCAAAAACCCTCCATTCCCTGACCCTTTACTCACCTCAGCTGTCATCTTTTGTCGCCAGATCATCTGTGCCATTATTTTACAACTGCAATATTCCTCAATACATTCATTTTATTTTCTTACTTTCACTACTGGACCGTTCACTGTTGGAAATATTTGCATCTCTTTCAAATGATTCACATCCACTGCTGAACTTCTGCTGAGTAAATTCCAAAGTTCAAACTATTGTACATGTCAGGTAATATTGCTTCAAAGATATTTGTAGATTGTGTAAAACTGAGCTTAGGGTAAGTGCTGTTGAGCTGAACTTGAACCATAGCAACCATATGCATGGTTTTCATGGCACGGGAGGGTATGGTAGTGGTTTACCGTTGCCTGCTTCAACACGGGTCTTTCCAAATACAAGAAGAGCATCCAAAATCTGCACGACCTGAGGTGGACTTGAACTTGTACCAGATGGCCAACCATGACAGGAACTTTTTTAGACTTGACTTGTACCCAAGTGCTCGAGGCGTCCAAGATGGCGACGATTAGGTGCCTCTAGTCGGCATGCTCTCCAACCCCGTTCTCCGTGTGACATTGCAGCCGTCTCTACTCCCCTTGCCTTTTGGACCAAAAACTGTTTAAACGAAATTGACCATCCCTGGAACCCAGCTGGACCTGCTGATCATTCAAATGATGTGCAGAAGACTCTCTTTCCTCCATTTTTGGGCTCTCCACATTCTCTCTTCTTTCTTTGGACGGCTGGGTTTTAAAGCCAAATGTTTCCGAAAGCCTCCTCCAGGGCTGTGACTGGGTTTAATCAGTTAACCTGATTAAGTTGTTGATTAAATAATTTCTGTAAGTGGGGGGGGGGGAACTGTACCTAGCACATCCACGGAAATGTACTTTGACCTCCGAAATAATAGGTTATTAGCTGCAGAATCCAAATTAAAAGGTAGAAATCACAATACAATAATCCTGACTTGATAATTGCCATTGCTCCTTGCAAAAAAATGCATATTAAATGGAACGTGGATGGAGATGAATGATCTCGGGGAGGATGGTGGGTGTTTAAGAGGGAGAAAAGCAGCCTTGTTTGTCCAGAGGGTCGCATGGAGAGCACTCCCATGTAATTACTGACAAATCAAACAGATGATGTGGAATGTGGCATATCTATTCAGCACAAAGCTAACAGATGAGATTAAAGCCTTTGCACCTGTCACTTGAAAAAGGGAATTAACAAAAGAACCACAGTTAGCCACGATTCGGGTTAATGGACAAGGGAGTGGCTCTGGTGCTTTCCGTGGAGCAGCTGAGTGGCGGCGAGAGCTTAATACTAGACCTTTCCGCACCCAGTCAGGAGCAAAATGGCCTGACCGGTGCCACACGGTCTAAAACGCGAGTGAGACTGAACATCCCTCACGCCGAATTAGAGGGAAGGACCAAACCTACGACAGAATGCAGTTGGGTCGTTTTTGGTATGCAAATGTTGGCAAACACGACAGTTGCTCGTCCCTGGGAGACAAGCGCAGATTGGAGTTCTGTCGAGGTGGAAATCAGATGAAGTCATTTTGGACATGTGGCGCGAGAGCGGACCGCTCGCAAGCAAACACACAAAACGCTCAGACGAGCTGCCGTGGCCCACGGTCTCTGGTGGGAGCTCCTATTCGGAGGAGTCCGGGGTTGGCTGGCACCCAACCCGTCAGCTGTTTTCTTTCCACAGAACATTTTTCATTATCTCGCCCCTGTAGTCATCGAACTCGAATTGTTATGGCAGGCAGTCAGGCGTCGGGGAAGCCTTTGGGGGGGTAGGAAGAAGAGCCGTGAGGCAACTTCTATTTATTTTGTCACGTGTTATTTACATTTCTTATTCCCTTGGAGTAGCAGAGGAAAGGTGTTGCCCTCTCAGCTCCACCGCTCCAGATGCTGCCCTCACACGTTCATCGCTCTTGTACGCCCCTCCATCCTTCTCGGCCACGTCTGTCGCATAGCTTCATCCTGGCCCCAATCGCATTACTCATCATACGCCTGCAGTTGAACTGATGCGCTTACAGGATATGCCTGTAATGAAGAGTGTTTTCCCTTTAACTTCAAAGGCATCGGGATTGTTGTTGCTCCAGAGACACAGATGGATGCTGAGAACACCAAATGGTTTGGAAATGAGAATGGAAGAAATGGGCTGTTTGTCATTTATGGCAAGATCCTGCAAAAGTGCACTGCTTCTTACATGAATGGTGCTAAATAACTGCTACTTTTCCACCACAGCTTCCTCAGTGCATATTAAGAGGAAAGCCCTGAAAAACACCAGTGTTTGCACATAGGGTCCATTACCCTGAGCAGAATGTTACCACCTCGCCAGCATTTGAGGGTCCTGAGAATCATTTGATTAACAGCACATTTCTCGGTGTTGCTTAGTTCACAGCAGTTCATTGAGTGAGATCTTAATGTCGACACCAAACCCCAGCGATGTCAGTTGTCTGAGATGAAGACTTTTACCTGTTGCTTGTTGTCTGTGTTTGTTTCTGAATTAGGAAACAGGATCTAATCCCATTGCTCAGAACATCTCAGTTACAAAAGTTGCCACCTGGGTGGAGAGCTGATATTTCTTTTGAAACGTTCTTGTGGAGTTCAGGTGCTGCTGCTCACGTCACAGGATCAAGGGGACAAATGTTGTAGGCAACACTTTCCATCTTCCTTCACGGGTCTCCTGCTCCTGGCTTTCTTTCTGGTTGAGCAATGAGTGGTTTTTGATCGGGAAGTGTTGTGTTTTGTCAAGGTGATACCATGTGCCGTATTGTCTTATCGACATTATCTGCTTGCGTGCATCTCTCTGGTAATCCAAATTTTGGACATTCAGCTGTCTGATGCTGTCAGAACAGAGCGTTTTGGGGAAGGTAACTGTGGTGCAGTCGTCGCAGTTTGGTGTCTAACTTTCCATTAGTCGACAGTGCCCTGACTGGGCATGACTGAAATGTTTAGGTCACCTTCACATCTGGCATTTCTTCATGATGTCACCCATACAGTCAGCGGGGCTTTCAGGTCTTCCTTTTTGTAAGATGTTACTTTTCAAGAGACCCAAAAAAAGGAGCAGCAGTGAAAATTCTCTCCCCCCGTGTTCCCCGTTGAGCTTAACCATGAGTTTTTGAGTTGCCAAGCTTTGGAAGAAGTTCCCTGACCCCCGATCCCACCTTCTTTCCACAGAGGACCTGCTCCCACCAGGTTTCCCCAACATCGACATGGGCCCACAGCTGAAAGTTGTGGAACGCACCCGCACAGCCACCATGCTGTGTGCCGCCAGTGGGAACCCAGACCCTGAGATCACCTGGTTCAAGGACTTCCTGCCCATAGACCCCAACACAAGTAATGGGCGAATCAAACAACTGCGATCAGGTACGCGAGTGACTATTCCAGTTTCCCTTCTCCCTCTTCGTCTTTGTTTGAGGTTCTCTCCTAGTCATTATCCTGCTGTGAAAGATTGAATGGAACTATTGTATTAGATGCACTTCTGCTCACCTTGAAACTTACTGCCAAAAAGGCTCACGGGATGCTTGCTCACTGGTTTGACTCAGTGATTGATTATTTGATTTAATTTGGGCTGGATTTAAAAAATGAAATACTGTAATTGAAAGTGTGTGCACTGAAATGATTTAATGTCGTAAGAAGTGCCATATCTTGATCCTGGACGCAGTGTAGTTAGAGATGACATTTCACCCCCATTGATTTAACTGTATTGAAAAACCTAGTAAAACAAAGTTTAATTATATACGTAATTACACTGAGGCCAGGGGCCACCCCAGGCATCGGGAGGTTGATGTTGTGGGTCAGCGCTTTGTTACCACTAGAGAAATCCAATACTTCACCCTTAAGCTGCTGATGTAAATTGGGGGAACAAACAACAAATTGGTAACAGCGTGCTGTGTCCTGCCCTTGTGCTCCACCCCCCTCTGTGTCCACCACCTACGTCTTCTGTGAACTCCACGGAGTCTGAGCAGAAAGGTGGAAACGTCCGGAAACTCGCTGGGGGATTCAGTTAAACGGCAATAAACACAGGAAAGGAAAGAGTTTGTTAAATTTGGAGGGAAAGTTGCTTTTCTAAACACCTGGTGGGTCTTGCCAGAGGCAACAGTGGTCCTGGAAGGGCCTGTAGGGAAGCAATGTTTTGGAAAAGCTACTGATTCCTGTACTATAATATGGACAGAAACCCTTAGAAGGGAGCGCGGTGGGGTGAGTTTTTAGCCTTTTAGGGGCATTCGGTGTTCTTCTAATGTCCAGGACCAGCATTTTCTACTGCCAGACTCCTAAAGGGGGGACTGTGATGCTGTTGGAATGGCTGCCAGGGCCCAGTTAGGCAACTCTGAGATACCAACTCTTTCTTTAACTCTGTGCAAACGCACCCCCCCTGCTCACCTTCAACAGGCTGAAGCCAGCTGAGCTGTGCAGACAACCACTTGTAGGGTCACTGAACCAAGTTTGACCGAAATCCCCCGGAGCCCATTGGTTACTTTCACTTTGTTGTTAGAACATTAGTCTGTTGATGAAATAAATGTAAGATCTAAGATGTAAGATTTAAACTCCTTAGCGAGTGTCGGTGGAACGGCTGGTATCTCAGGGTCACCTAGTCCAGGGTGACGGTGGAGTTCCGGTTGGCCATCGATACCTCTTCAACACGGGAGACCAAGTGTTATCCTTCCCCTCATGTGTTCTGTAACTGTGTATTTATTTATTTCATTCTTACTGTTATTCCTGTCAGATTTTTGTCTGGGTTGTGTGAATTGTTCTGGTGTGATGTCTGTTCTGTCTCTGTGTCCTGTTGGCATTTATCACGAGTCCCAGTCCTGTATTTGAACTGAACAAAATCGAACGTATTTAACACTGTGAAAACCCAACAGCTGACATATCTAAATTCCCAAATCAGTAAAATAGTAGCTGCTGTAGCAGAACGTACTTGTCAAACGTTCGCAAACCCCACCTGCGGACGAAAGGACTTGTGTCGTTTCAGTCAAACGCACGCAAGTTAACAGAAAAATGTAATTTTTTCCCCACATTTGCTTTGCACACAGTCATTTGTCCACGTGGTTAATAATGCTCTCCTTCTCTTTGCACTATTAGATGAATAAATTAGTAGTTTGCCTAACAAAATGGAACAACATGTATTACACAGGCAGGCATTTCAGTGACAAATTCCAGGTTATTTGTAACTTTAAGACTAGAGCGGAAGGCTCACTGCTACAGCTTGGGAACTTGCATCTTTATGGCAAGTTCAGCAGATGTTTCCGAATGAAATATGTCAAGAGGCATATGGCATAAGAATGTCACAGATATGAACCGAAACGCCAGGGTATCGAAAGCAAGGTTGCTGTAGTCTAGGGGTTGCACATATTGACTTGCCCACCCTAAAATGTATTGTTTTGTCCCCCCCCTCCCACTTTTTAACTATAATTTCCAGAAGCCTTTGGTAAGTGTCTGAATGAGTTCACAAACTCCCACTTTCCCCAAAGCAGATGGCATTTCGACTGCTTTCAAATGCATGGCCCACCACCTCCTCCTCCCTTTTCTCTCTGACCCTCCTTCAGCACCCCCCCCCCCCCCCCCCCCCCCCCCCCCCCCCCCCCCCCCCCCCCCCCCTCCCCCCCCCCCCCCCCCCCCCCCCCCCCCCCCCCCCCCCCCCCCCCCCNCCCCCCCCCCCCCCCCAAACCGATCCTCTGCCGACCACCGAAAGCGACGGACGAAGATGATCAGGGCTGTGATGGTGGCCCGACCGTCCCCGTCCCTACCGTGTTTTCGTCTAGCTCTCCTAGAGCCTAGTCCTGTCACGCCTCCCCTGAATCTTCTCACGGTCTCTCAGCCTGGAAGCTCCTGACTGTCCGATACGCACGGTTGTCAAGTAAGGAATCAGCGAGGGGTTTTGGGCACCAGTGTTAAAAATTAAACACGGTATCGTCTCTGTTTCACTGCGCAGAGATGCAGCTTCTCCCGAGAAGCCCGTTGACACGACGATTAACCCCCAACAACAAGTTTGTTTTACAGCGGTTCCCGTAACGTTAATGGCTTCGCTAGAAAGCTTTCACTCAGACTGAAAGCCACTCCGGAGGCAACGTCCTTTATTAAAAACAGGTCGGTCACACGATGTTCGCAAACCGACATTTAGAAATGGAGGTTGGCGTCTTCTGGGGAATCCCTCCACCATCTGAACTTGTGTTTGGGCCACAGTTTCAAAGAATGTGATATTGAGTTCTCCATAGTGTCAGGTTTTTCTCTGTGAAGCTTCAGTCTTTCTTTTCTGTGGCGTCCCTGTAGGAAATAATCCATACTTTATGATGTTTTGTGAAGCCCAGAATTCGTTCCTATGCTTTTAGTCGTGTTTCTAGAGGGAAATGTACATAATGATTTATTTCTCCGTGCCAGTACTTTTATTCACAACAACGTTGGGTTTGACTGTCCAGCTGGATGTTTTATTATAATTAATTCAGCTGCTTCACGTTACCTGTTCAGGGCTGCAACCGGCCACCTGAACTCTAATCCAGAGCTTACTGACTACCCCCCCCCGTGCCTACGGTAAATATGGTGCCAGTAGGAAGGAAAAGAAGAGGCACTTATAAGTAATAATGAAATGGATGGACAAAAATATCGGCGCCTGAGAATTCGGCTCTTTTCGCAGCTTTTTTTTGTCCCGCAAACCGAAGAAACAGAAGCATGGATGACAAAGGTTGTTTTAATTCCAACAGTTTCCAGCAAAAACGGTGCGTCGTTTTGAAGAAATCGCAAGGGTACCGATACTTTCAGGCCACATCTGTACACACGTGAGTTCCTAAAGACAAAACTAATCCGTTCAAGCAAACTCCCCCCCTTGCTGAACCAGCTGATGTCCTGTAGACCACGCCGGTGCCATAACTACACTGAATGTCGTCGGTGAAAACAGCAAACAGGGTCCTGCAGGTTGAGAACTTGAGAACACAGCACAAGGAAGACCATAGAGGTGAAGACTACTGTGGTGCCAGTGCCAGGTAGGAGGTAGGTGAAGTCCAGACTCTGCCTCTCTGAGCACAAAATAACGTCCCACATTTTGCCGAGGTATTAAATGAAACTACTGACAACTTGGAGTTGTTATATCCCGGGGGCGACTTCCTCGACCGTTTCATTTTTACTGTTTAAACTGTTCCGCTCTGAGGGCCGGGACAGGGGTGGTGTGGTCCGGAACCAGCTGCGGGGGGCGAGACAGACTGGGAGTGCAGCACTTCACTCCCTCCCCACACGCAGTGTCGATTTTATGCTGCGTTGCCTGTAAGGGCTGAAGAATGATGGTGTTTGGACCAAGAGCCCCAGCTTCTTTTTCTGAAGGCTGATGGATGAGGCCATTTAAGAACATACAAGAGAAAATGGCCACCATAACTACACAGAGAGGGCATCACTCATTCCTCACCCGTGACGTGGCCGTTCACCATTATTCTCTTCTTTTTTTATTGAAATGAATCAAAATGGAAAATACTCCAGCACTGTGTGGTAGAAGGGCAGCAGGAGCGAGGGACTGAGAGACGTGGAGGCCTGGGCTTTGTTTGGCTTGTGAGAGCACTCCGGGGAGGAGCGACACCTCATGTAGCCACTAAGGTTTTAAGGTCAGTTTGGCCTTACGGATGGGATGCAGGAAAGCAGAGGGTGGAGGACCTGCTGCTGAGATGAACCGTGAAACGGATGTAGATAATTTCCATTTTTTTTTTTTTTTTTTTTTTTTTTAAATAAGCAGCAGTGGATCCTCCACCCTGTGATTTCATGTTGAGGAGAACACTGTCAGCTGCAGAGAGCGTAGGGACCGAGGGCCTTGTGGGTCCGAGGAGATGTTTCTGTGCATTTCTAGTATTGCCCGCAGAGACAGCAGTACGACGTTTGCGTTTACTTTCACAGCAACCCTTGTCGACCACCAGGCCTCCGTGCTCCTGTTCGGGCGGATAAAATGTCCGATCATTGGTTGTAGCTAAATTCAAGGGAAAAGCAACGTACGGGTTATTTTAAAAAAGGTTTTTCTGTTGCAGGAGGTACAGTTTATAGTGTCGGTGAGAGCGAAGCCTTTCTGGAACGGAACACAGGTCGCATGACTTTCTTGACACGCTAGGTTTTCAGGAGCCTTTTAACCTGTGCAAAATCTCATGTGACCTGAACGTTTAAACCCTGCGATGGTGGAACATGAGCACCTGAGCGGGGTTAGAAGAAGCCTTCCGTCAGGGTGACGGCAAACAGACGGTGTGGCCTGCAGGCCTGCAAAACCCAACGTGCAGCGGGGCCTCGACTCCCCATATCCAAATTCTCGCTTTCAAATGAACACCTAGCGTCAGCGTCCGTATGGAAACTGTGCTTCGAGTTCTTAGCCGAAGCTTTTCCAATAAAAATGATCAAAATGCGAATAAAAATAAAACTGAAAAACAGCTGAATACTGTAAAGCGCCATACAGCGTACTGTAACGAATAGTTTCGCACACATGAGGACCCAGTAAAGCTGTTAGCTTTGTTTAATTTTTTTAAACTGAATTTAATTTATTGAATAAACCTCACTAACGTGCGAGATGTGCTGTGCTGTACACACGGCACCGCGGTAAAAATACACGTTGATGCCCACATTGAGTCTCTTCTCCTGGTGGGAAACAGGCACTCGGTATGTGGAAAATTCAGGGTTAGATTCGGGTAGCGAGGGATTACCGTATACCGTTCTCTTCCCGCTGCGGTTGCAGGTTCAGGAAACGGGAGAACTTGTCTGCCGGCGACTACGAGTCCGCTCTCCTTACTGTGTGTGAAACGGTTTCCCTCCTTTCGCGTTTCTCGTTCAGTCTCCTTGCCACTTCCTTCCTTCAGTGATTCCCACTATTAACCTCAAGTTACACTTTGGCTCCACAACCCTGCTTTGTTAACCTTTAACTAATAACAAACTTGACCTCCTCTAACCTCCAAATATCAACTTTCAACTCTAACTAGTACCTTAGCTAACCCTATAACTAGTACCTTACTAGTTGCATTTATAAGCTAACCAATTAACAGCCCCGATCCTTCTCCCTAACCCCTGATCTCAAAACCAAGTTAAAGACGTCTTCTGAATGTTTTGCCCAGTTTTTGAGGCCTCTACAGAAGCCCAGGGGACCTGAAGGGACTTTGCAGAGGTGTCTTCAGCCGTCGGTCGAGCTGTCAAATCGATCTCTCCGCTGCACCGCACCGTTGTCCCAAAGAGAGGACTAAGTCTCTTATTTCAAAGGGCCCCGTAATATTTGCTTTGATTTAATGTGACTGAAATCGTTCATTTAGAAAGTCGAGGCCTTTCACGGTAGCACAGCTGCCTCGCTTGATCTGAAGGGCTTCTGAGAAACTGCTACTCGGGCTGGTAGTTTGGTTTATCTTCTGTAACAGTGAAGCGGCAGAGATTTGAAGCCTTTTGTTCGATATTCTCTTACGCCTCGGTAGTTTCTCATTTCTTCTGCTGCGCAAAAGCCTGTGGATAGGTCGCACAAGCATTTGCGGACGGGGGGAGGGAGACTGCAGGTGATCAAAAACTGGGCAAAACATCCCTTCCCCCCCCAACTGCCTCCTGGTTGCTGGTGGACAAAGGAACGTTATATTGAAAGCAGGAACAAACATCAACAAGAAGTTGTCTTTGGTTTTTTGTTTGGTTTTTTTTTGCCCCATCTTATACTGAAGGATAGACGGGCTTTGGGGCCAGACAATAAATTGCTGTCTGCTAACATTATGCTGGAAGAAGTTTCCTTCTTCCGGAATAGTGAGTCGGCGAGACGAGGAGCAGCAAACGCCACGCCACGCCATCGGCGTGCCGCTCCAGCGTCAGCGTCAGTACACGCGTCACGTGAGCCGAAGAGGTTCCTTCTCAGTTGGGCTTATCCAAATGAAGCGTAAGCGCGAGAAGCCGAGTCTCGACCCGGCGTTACCTACCTGCGCCTGGGTGCGAGCGTTGACCCGATCGAAGGAATCGGTCAAACAGTTGACAGATGTTCCTGTTCCTGTTCCTTTGCAAAACCAGCTGAGGTTTGTAAACTCTGACTAAAAAGACCTGCTAATGACCTTGGGAATTACCAGTGAATAAATTCATCCATAAACCAACAAATAACAAATACGTAATTCAACATAAAGCTCTTACTAAACTGCTCTGTTTTTCGTTTGTGTTTCTTCCAGAGGGTACTCCTATTCGAGGTAAGACAATGACCAGAGTTGTTTCAATTACAAGCAGGTAACCCAACAGTAACTAACTTTAAGTCCTAATAACTAACAAGCAGCTACTAGGAAGTCAGATCGTAAGGAACAGCTTTCCTCTCATCTTTGCTTTTCTTCAAGGGTCTGTGACCGTTATGTTACGTTTGTGTCACTTGTGCCCCCCCCCCAGAGGTGTCGGGTTTGACGGACGGTTGAGTTGCCTGTCTTTGTCCTTCGTTGTGTTGAGTTTTACGTGTTGTGAGTCTTACCCCCCACAGTGTGTTGAGTCATTGAGCAATTCAACCTCGAGAATGGCGTGGTTCCGCTCTCGCCTTTGTTTGCGTGTGACGCCCGGATCTCGCGAAGGACGTCGGCAGGCCGCCGCGGTGGGAAGGGGACAAATTCGCCGCCCGCCTGTTTGAAAAAAGAAGGGTTCTGATGCGATCTTCGGATTCCTGTAAACGAAGCAACACGTTCGGACGCAGTTTCCAGCCCCCGGGGCAGCAATGTTCCTTTTACCTTGTACTTTTTTTTTTAAAAGAAATGGCCGTAGAAACGTCCCAATGATTTGAACGTGGATGAGGAGGTCTTCTCACGGTGCCCTGCTTCCACCTGGTCCAGGTTCTGGCTTCAGTTTGCCTGTAGCGAGCCTGGCGTTTACACGCGGGCCGTGTTCACGGCGGTGACGGCATCACCCTTAACATCCCGCGATGGAACGAAAGGAGCCGATTTCTGTGCGGTCAGAAATCCACGAATATTTTGCGTCGAACCCCATGGTGTCAGATTTGACTTGAAGAATTTAGGTCCTTTTTTTTTCTACAGTTTATACCCCAGTCCTGTATGATATGTGGAAAGACTCGCGCTCGGTCTCTCGCTTGCTCCTGAAAAACACGTTCATTCAAAAAATGACCTCTAAGCTGTTTTTTTTTTCTGTTTTCCTTAATGTTATAAAATATAATCTTTTGCAGCGGACTCAGGTGGGTAAAATTCTTATTATCCATGTTGTTGTTTTTGTTGTTGTTCTTGTTGTTTCGATGGGGGACTTTTTTCTGCTGCAAATTTTCATTACATCCATGCACCGCCCGACACCAGGTACAGTATCGTGTCGGCCATTTGAATTTTGTACCTTTTCCTGTTTCTCCTCCCGTTCTGCTATCCTTCCCCATCGACTTGGCGAGTTTAGCGCGTTGTCTAGAGGAAAGCAGACCGCAGCTTGGCTAATACACCACCCTGCCAAGCCGGAGCTGCCCGACGCTGCCTAGCACGAGCTCTGCGTTTGTGTGACACGATTAGTGAGCCGCAAAGGGACGCTTCCCGGTGACTTTGGCGGGGAGCTCCAGACTATGTGCGGACAACAGTGTGACAGCTGAGTTCCCTCAGGTGACAGGAACGGGTGTGACATGAGCAAGGTATGGAACGGGGCGGACGAGCACTCGCTCTCCCATTGTGTGTGCTACTGGGAGAAAGGCGTCGAGTCTCCGACTGCTGCTGCTCCCAGAACCAGCAGAACCAGTGTGTGTGTGTGTGTGTGTGTGTGTGTGTGTGTGTGTGTGTCTGTGTGTGTGTGTGTGTGTGTGTGTGTGTGTCCTTCTGTAGGCATCCTTGCCAGTGTGCCGGCATGAGGGTGCACCTACATGTCCTGCACAATTAGAATTCAGGAGAAGTACTGACTCAGACTCTACCTGGATGAGGTGTCACAAAGTGAATAGCGCCTGATTACCTGCAAAAGTGTGCAGTTCTGCAGGAAGGTATTGCAGGTGGGCAGATGGAAGCTGACACCGGACGCGCCGCGCTGTGCCGGACCCCACGCTGCTCCGCGTGCGTCCGGCGACCTTGGGCTGCTGTCACACCGCGCTGCACTGACACGGCAGATGGGGCCACCGCATCGGTGAACTCTTGTCTCGCACTTTCAAGGTTTTACTTTCCCAAACTCTTCATCTTCCCTCTTAATGAGATGCTGAGAAACAGAAATTTTTTCTTCCTATGCTTTCCGACTCGTGTTAGTCGTCATTTTCACCTTAAATACATTCCAGCGGTGGTCTTGGTGGAGCTCACCTGCTCGTGTAATGGTTGGCGTCCGGAAGGTGAGGCTGTAGCACGTAGCTGGGAAAAACCGCCTGTATTCCGCCCGCCCAGGCGGTCGCCGTACTCGTTCGGCGGTGCTCTTGCTTCCAGATGCCTGAAGAACCATCGATGGATCCAGAACAAAGCGTGGCTGCCTGTCTGCCAAACCCTCTGCGGCTGAGGCCGACTCACCTGATGCTGGCTGGGGGGGTCACGGCTGCTTCGCCAGGGAAACGACACGGTCTCGGTTACGGTTGTGTGACTTTGCTGGCGTTTGTTTAAATGAGTGACGGATTTGTGTGAAATGGACGTGCGGCGCAGGGCTCCTGGTCCCCCTCACATTAAGAAGGATTTACGGGCCCGAAGCCCATCAGCCCCAGTGTGTTTCTCTATGCATTTTTATGCGTGCAAAGTAACTTGAAATAAATGTCAGATGATGTGCATCTTACTGCTTTTCCTACATTCATTTGAAATGTGAAGTGTATTTTATACAAAGAACAAATGCGGTTTTCTGCCCACCCAACGAGTTTCCCCGTAAAGCTCTGTGAAACAAAGTTCGATGGTTCGGTCACAGACGCTCTGGCCTCAGTGGCAGCCTGGGAAAATGAACTTGCCTACAACACGCAGTAAGATGTAGTTTTTTTAAAAATGGCGGAAGTGGAGAGTCAGGAGAAAGCGGGCCCATCAAAGGTAACCAAGAGCGTTCAGACGGCTTCACCGTTCAACTGTATCTGTTCGGCTGGGGAGGAATGTTGGAGAGTGGTGAAGTGCAGATGCACCAGGTTCTTCAGCCTGATACCTGAGCAGAGCGAGACAGGAGAGGAGAGAGGCAGAGACGTGGGCTGTATTGTAATGGAATGAATGAGCAAATTCCCAGTAATTAGAAAATTAGGAAAAGTAGCATGAAGAAGAACGAAACGAGAGGGAAAGTAACCAAAAAACGTCAAGCGCCTTGAAGCAACTTGAAGCCACCATAAAGGAGCAACAGTCATCACTCTGGCTGTGCGTAACGTGGAAATAATGCCTTCAAAGGAGAATTGTCGTCGTTTCCGACCGCAGCATCGAGGTCTTACCAGATCTTCAGCGATGCCGGTGTAGGTAGGAGTCACAGCTCCGAGTTGCAATGGAAGGGATTTAACAAGCCCCCACCCCCCCAACCAGAACAGCAGGAACTCACTGGGACAGTCGGTGACGAAAGGCACCCGAACATCAGGCCGATGAGGTTAGTTCCCAGTTTGCAGCATTAAACGTACAGACACAGGCATCCAGTTCTCCTTCACGCCGTCAACAGGGACTTCCTGAAGAAGCAGAGCTCTGCACAAAGTAGAATAGGCCAACCTGAAAACCGTGCCCTGGCCCCGCGTGAGCAGTTCCCCACTTCGATGCTCCCGCTTGTGAATTCATTCAACATCTTACTAATTCCTCTTGATCGAGAGCTACGGAAAGGTCTCCCGGATGCATGTTCTTGCAACATTTTTTTTCTGAAAAGTGTAAAGCCCATCATCAGTTGTTATTACATTTGTTTCTTCACTGAAGAAGCCTGCAGTTTTAGTTTTACGCCAAAATAACGCCGGTCAAGTACCTCGTGCAGCGAAATGACAGCAACATATCTCCCCAATTGACGGTGACGCTTGAAGTTCTACAATTTCTGTCAATATCTTGGATTTTATGTCCAGGTCATTCTTCAGTCAACAAAGAAAACTTATCTCCAGGTGGGGGGGCACAGCCTGGATTTGCAGAGTGAACGTGGACTTTCTCACTGGGGAGAGCAACAGTTACTGTGGTACGACTGACCCCCCCCACCCCTTATGCTCACACACAGAGTGAGCCGTCCCTCAGCTCCACCTGCTGTGGCCCTGGAAGCAGACTGTGTCGAGAAAGATTTCAGCTCCCACATGGACCATAAACCGCGTCCATCCTACACAGGATTATTTGTCCTTCCAGGGTGTGAAGGCAAGATGTGAGACTGAGCGGAAGGCTGGAGCAGGACGATGCGAGATCTTCTGCTCGCTCAGTCTGCTCCTTCATCTGATCAGCGTTCGGAAAGCAGGAGGATGCCGGATTTCTTCTGCTCAACTTCTCAAACATTTCTGTGTGTGCTGCTAGATGAGCACTTGGTAGGTGGTGAACTGGCCTGAAAGGTGCAGTTCCAGTCAAAAATCTTGAGTCCAGGTCTGGGAACCTATTATTTTTTTTGCAAGTCCTTCAGTTTGAGAAGAAAATGACCCACAGTGTTGGGTTACTTTGCCATCTTCACCCTTCTCTCTGGCTTGTCCCATAAAGGCAGAGCTCATGTTACCTATCGGAACACGTTCCCTGCTGCTGTTGCACGTTGAGTAGAGCAGAGAAAGTGCAGCGTTGAGACACACGGGGTTTATGTCACTGTGTTGATGTCGGTGCACTGCTGCAAACGGAGGACGTCCCTGTGTTTGTGTAGATAACCTGTTTATTCACGTCTCGGCTGATGATCCCTCTCTGTAGGCCGGTTGTATAGAAATGCTCGATAAGCTCTGAATGTGACCCCTCACCACCAGCCTTTGGGGGAGTGCGTATCGAGCCACAAGTGCCGGCACGGAAGACTTTGCCGGACCAGATCGGGGAGGAACGGGGACAGGGCTGATGGCGTATTGATGGAGCCCCCGTGAACAGCGATGATCACTGACCGCGAGTTGGTGTGTCAGAAGAGGGAAGGCAGCAATCTGTCAGCTGGCCAAGCGATGCGGAAGCCCTAATTTTATCATGATGGGTTCCAACTGGAGCTCCCTAATAAGACAGGGTCTGGATTCGTGTGTGTGTGTGTGTGTGTGTGTGTGTGTGTGTGTGTGTGTGTGTGTGTGTGTGTTTATGCAGCCATTGCACTGGTGTCCCCATGATCTAGTGGTGATGACTGGTTGTTGGGATGAAGACAAGGCGGTGGTCCTTGCAAGTGGTTCAGCGTTCCTCTCTACGTGAGGCCCGCCGCACGTCAGGCGTTACGTGTGGCGACACCTCGCAGCTCCTTTGGACGGAAGATGTCAAACACTCTTGCTGCAGTATGCAAATCCGCAGGCGATAACTCTGACCCGTGTCTCCACACCCTTCGTCTCTGAGGCACTCGGGCATCTTTCATGATGCGTTCGCTTTATCACCATATCCCCCTTTTCTTGTCTTTGACAAGCGTCGGTCCCCCGATTTTAAACCCTACGTAACTGTGCCTGTCTTCGGTTGGGACTTAAACCCACGTGAATGTGTGTGCAAGAACGTGCCTAACCTTTGCTCCTCCCGTGAGTGAATTTGGGATCCAGACTAAGTTTATTTGCTCGTGTTCACTGGTGACTGAAGAGATGGATTTTAGCATGGATGGATTTTGGGCTGTTTTTCAAAATGGTTGCTAATGTCCCGTTGTTAACACCTGTTCCCTCTTTCTCTCTTTCTCTCTGTCTCCTTTTTCTCTTTGCCTCTCTGTCTGTTCGTGTGTGTCGATCCTCAGGTGCCCTCCAGATAGAGAACAGTGAAGAGACTGACCAGGGGAAGTATGAGTGTGTGGCGTCCAATGTGGAGGGCGTTCGCTACTCGTCCCCTGCCAACCTGTATGTGAGAGGTAGGGAGCAACGCGGCCCAGGAGCTGAGTCGGGGAAAAAATAAAGTGACTAAACAAAAAGAAGCGTCTAGGGCAACTCTGCCCGTAAGTGCAGACAAATTTGCTCTGGCCGTCTAACCGCCAAAGAGACCTTCTTTCCCCACAACTCAGTGCATCATGGGTTGCCTGTTCAGAAGGGTAATGCTGTCCTGCTTCCCTGTAGCATTTTAATTTATATTACAGTAACTACTTGCAAGTTCAGTTAGACGTCATCAGAACGGAATAGCTGGTTCACTTCAACGACGGGAACTTGAAAACAGGAACCGCCTGTAATGCTGAAGGAACGGTTCATTTTAAGATGACGCAGATGTGGCCCGAAGGATTGGTAGCCCTGCATTTCGTTCAAGTAATGCTCATCCTTGCTGAAAACTGTTGACATTAAACCATCTTTTGTCATCCGTACATGGATGTCTTTGGTTTGCAGTGGAACCAGACAAAGAGGTCGTGAAAAGAACTGAATTCTTGCTCTTTCTACAACAATGTTGTAAAATGCCCTATTGATACCCTTTGGAAGTTATAAGAAGTAACTGTATTGTAGTTACCCTTCAAACAGACTATTCTCATTTAGTTAGTGTCACCGGCGTCTTCATCTTATAACCCATCATTCAGCCAGTTTAAATGGAGAAGAGTCCTCACTCTGCTCTTCTGTGTCACTGTGTATCACACTAAACATGGAAAAGAGAAGGAGAAGCAGAGAGTTGTCTTAGGAGGTTAGAAAGAAAGTAACAGCCAAGTGTGGTCCATGTAAACGCTGCAAGACCGTCTCCAAAGAGCTTCGTGTTCCTGGGACCACTGCTGCCAGTATCATCGAGACGTTCAAGGCCCAGGAGACTGTAGCCGACATTCCTGGACGCGGCTGCAGGAGGAAAATTGACCCAAGATTGAAGAGAAAGATTGTTTGAATGGTGGGGAGAGAACCAAGGAAAACATCGGAGCAGATCCAAGCTGGCTTTAAAGCTCAAGGTGCAGCAGTTTCAAGTCGCCTCGTCCGCTGCTGTCTGAATGAAAATTGGCTTCGTGGTAGAAGACCACACATATAAGAGCAGAAAAGAAAAAAGCCTGGTTGGAGATGGCCAGAATACATGCTGACCAGCCGCAGTCCTTTTGGGAGAAGGTTCTTTGGGCGGTCAAAACAAAATTAGAGCTTTTTGGTAAATCGCACCAATTCCATGTGCACAGAAAACAAAACAAAACTTTCAAACAAAAGAGCATCATCCTTACTGTGAAACATGGAGGAGCGCGGTGATGTTTTTGGGTTGCTTTGCTGCCTCTGGCACTGGGTGCCTTGAATCTGTGCGGGACAAGATGACATCAGAAGACTATCGAGGCCTTTTGGAGGGAAACATAGAGCCCAGCGTCTGAAAGCTGTGTCTCAGTCGCAGTTTGCTGGTCCTCGAGGAAGATAATGACCCGAAACCTACTTCAAAAAGCAGCCAGAATGGATGAGAAAGAAAACACTGGACTGTTCTGAAGTTGGCCTGCTGGGTCCTGATCTGAATCCCAAAGAAGATGTGTGGAAAGAGCTGAAGGTGGCAGTTTGGAGAAGTTACCCGAGGAGAAGTGTAGAAATCTCATTCAGAGCTACAGAAAGGTCTCCACTGCTGTTACCAAGTATTAGGTTTCGGATACCAATACTTTTGCCTGCATCGTGTTCACTTGATTTACTGTTTAAAAAAGTATTTTAAGTGATAAATAAAACAAACGAATCGCGTGAAATAAGGAACGGCGGATGTCAAATACTTGTCAGTTTAAACTGTATTTCACAGAAAGCAGGAAAAATTGATGGGGTACCAATAGTTTTGGCCACATCTGTACGTAACGGACAACGTGCTTGTGAAATAAGTGCTCAGGTAAACACTGCGAAGTGTTTAGTTTCCAGTTTCCCTCAGTAGACGGAAACACAGCTGCTGTGACCTTCGACTGGAAATCCAACTGACTTTCGGTGCCTGAAGATGTGATGTTGAGTCTGTTAGGAAAGGAAGTGAGTGTGAGATGTAACAAAATGACAAAATGCAAATGATTTCCAGTTGCCCGAGTTGCCTGCTTAGCGGCGTTGTGACGGTAAGTGCCATTTGGTTCAGCTCAAGTGCCCGAATGCCACAAGTTATATTTGACTTCTGTGAGATCTTTAACAAACAGGAGCGCTGGGGGGGGGAGAATAAAAATCAAATTTAGGCAAATCTAAATTCAGCTGGTCCAGGACAAACGTCTGTTTTCGAAACGGGCGTAAATGACAAGTGTGTAAAAAGACAGTAGGTCCTCCGTGCAGCTGTGAGTGTACAGTTAATGAAAGGCAGGCACCTCGAACCCGGGCCACTGGCCCTGGCCCTCCTTTCCGAAGGGAGGTGCAGGGAAGCCTCTAGAGAGACGGCGGCCAATATTACTGCTGACTCAGCTTTTCTCCCTCTGCCTGGCTATTAAATGCCTTTTACGCCAGTTTTAACACTGAGGTGATGAAGGTTTGTTGTGTCACAGATTAGCAGCTGCGGTAAATCCCACCTGTGGCCCAAAAAACGTCGTCTGCCTTTGACCCGACGGAGATCCGGTTTAAGGTGCCGCGAGATTCCCATGTATTTATTGTCATCTTCAACCGCAGCTGCTAATTTAAGATGAAACTGTGCCGGTGGTTTGTTTTCAGGTTGATTTTGTTGGTTTTACGTTCCTTTTCCTTTCTCCGTTGATGAAACGTGACGAAACGGAAACGGGCCGCTCGGGCCGACGCTCGGGCGTCTCTCCCCCCCGTAACGTCGTTTCTGGGCCAATTCCTGACTTTCTCCATGAAAACTGAAAGATGTGACTGATATGAAAGCAGGGGCAGCAGAGGCGAAATAATGGGAAATGTAGCAGCTTAAAAGCCTTGCGGTGGCCTTTTTTACTCTCTCTGTGTTTCCCCTATTTCTCTCTTCTCCTCATGTCATTGTGTTCTGCATCAACCCCTTTACATCCCTCAGAGCTTCGAGAAGGTTGGTGTGTTTTTTCTTTTTTACTTTTTTTAACCCACATGAAAAAGTGAACAATTGAATACATATATATAATATTGTATTTTATATATATATATATATGTATATATATAATAAAACTAAATTGAAAAAAAGATTGAAAATGCTAAATATGATGGATAAATAGATAACGTGAATTTTCATTTTTATTCAGTAAAAATTAGGGAAAGAAAACCCGCCCGGCTCGGGTTGTGTGTTTCCTTTGAGTTTGCATTGTGGGGCCTTTTCTCGTGTGCATCCTTCGGTGCTGCTTCTGCTCCCAAACGCTTTTCTGCACTTGTGATGGAAACCTGGGACCTTGAAGTAACGGATCCTGATGCATGATGGGAGAATGTAACTGCGCTTGCATGACTGAACAGTTTCTTTTGGGCGTCGACCCCCCCCCCTCCCCGTGTACCGTTGGCTTCCATCCGCTCTGTCCTGCGGTTCTTTCTGTGCACGCTGCTCTTTGTTGGTTTAGCTGTTCCGTTCCTGTTTGTCTCACCTGCGCCCCCCCCACCCCCCACCCCGCTCTCGAAACTGCATTTTGTCAGATTATTGCATAATTAGTTTTGCTTCCTTTGATTTTTCTGTGCCGCCGTGTTGCTGGTTTGAATGCGCAAAACGAGATGGACGTGTCGACGCACCAGGCCGGCGTTCCTGTCATCTTCCGCATTTGCTAGAAAGACCTCTTCTGGCTGGTCTGCCGAACCATATTAAATAAAACTAAACTGGAAACGCTCAGCATGATGAGGACAAAATCAGACGAATTCTAATTTTTGTTTAGTAAAAACGAACGAGGGAACAGGCGCCCAGCTCAGGTTTCTCTCTTCTGCTAGGTTTGCATCGGGGGGTCTTTCCTGCACCCAAAGCCCACGCAAAGAATTGCGCTCCTCGACGTTGACGCAACCAAACGGATTGATTTGTCAAACTGCGGTCCTGTCCCGGCGCTGAGGTGAAGGGACCGCATTCGATAAAAGCCGATTTTGCTCTGACGTTTGGTGAACTCGAAGCTCCGCCGTTCTCTGAGCCCTGCATCCCGACACGCGTAAAATGTGATTTTTGGCTACGGCGTTTTAAATACCCCACTTTAAGTGGAATGGCGGGCTCCGGGTCTCGCGCCACCGTCAGCGGGAGACTCGCCTGTAAATTTTCCTGCCGTATTTTTGCATGCATTAAATGGGTTTTGGCCGCAGCCTGAAACGGTGTGGTTTTTGATGTGGCGCATTATTCATTCGGCTGAAATGAATGTCCTTCTGTCTCGGGCTGATATGGATGAGCCTTCGTGAGCGTTATCGCGGTCGCTCGCCTCGCCGCGCAAAAACATGTCCGGCGTCTCGCCGCGGTTCGATCGAGGCAAAGCGAGGCGTTCGATGCGTCTGTTGAGGTGGAGTGTTTTTTTTTGTAATGCAGTACCCTGCGAGACCCTCCGAAACCCTCTGTGCCCGTCTAGCTCTTTATCCGTTTTCCTAAAGGCCGCGCGATATTCTCAAAACCTTCCTCATTTGTGTTCGATCCTTAATCCTACGTTTTTGACGTTACGCAAAGTCACCCGGGCAGCGTGTCCACGCTCCTTTAAAGAACGACGTATAAAAACAAAATTAAGGGGAACTTTTTCTCTTCTTCTCAAGAGACAAACCTGAAGCCAGCCTGTAAGGAAACGATGTTGAACTTAGCGTCCATTAGTCCTCGGCACCATCGGCGACTTGACCGGGTTTGGTTGGGGTTCGCGGTCGATGCAGGAACACCGGGCTGCCGGCATGCGAGCGATCCTCGAGCCTCGAGCTGCGCCTGCCTCGCTTTGCTTCTGCCCTGCATGTTGGGCCATGTGATGGTGTGTGATGTTGGGTCTGAAAGCAAGATTACACCTTTTCTCCCCCGACTGATCCGAAAGGAGACCGGAAATTCAGTGCTTGTTTGGAGAAACGCCCACGATTTGTAAAGCCTCCCGAACGGTCCACAGTGTGCAAACCAGAAAAGTTGGGGGGGGGGGGGGGGGGTGTTTTAATTTCAATCCATCGCCAACTGAATCAAGTGGCTAAGTTCCCAAAGATGACCTAGACCCAACTGAGCGTTTTCACGGCCACGTTAAGGGTAGACGATCTGCACCGACACGAAGCGCTTGTTCCCTCCGTCGGCGAACCTGCAGCACGAGACGGCCGAGCTTTAGTTCTGACGCGTCGTGACGACATTTACGTTGTCCCCGATAAAATAATCCCGCTGGACAGATTAAATTTGATGTACGGGGGCAAAGTCTGACAGCTCTTCTTTGTAATGAGTCCGTCGGAACTTTCGTGTCTCCCGCTGAGGCCGGAGAGCGTTGGAGCGGTGCGTGTGTGTATCTGTGTGTTCGGCGGGTCCCAAACAGGGTGTAATCTCAGCTTCCGGGTGAAACTAAAGGCTGCGCATTATTTTGGCTCCCCCCCCACCCTACCCCTCCCTTCTCCCCTCCCCTCCTCATTTTGGAGGCGGGACAGGCTTACTCGACTGTTCCCACCAAAATGGCCGATAATGTCCGCCTTCTCACGTCCGTTCTTGGCACACCTTTATTCGCCCCGTAGCATTAGCTCGACGCCACGTTGGTGTTCCCGCCAAGTGCCGTTCGCCTCGTCACCGACTTTTCTGTCTCTCCACACCGGGGCTTGAAATAATGGGATTTACAGGACCCCACCCACGCAACCCGACAGTCTACGTTATCCCCACCTTAGTGTCGGCTCCCGGTCTTTGTCGGTCCATTCAGAATTCCCATCTGTAGATGATTGTCTCAGGCAGACGTTCGCGCGCAGCTTCCCTCTTGCTCCTGATAACTGTCGCTGATATTTGGTAGAGGACGATAGGCTTCGCAGCCGCTCTGCCGTTTTTTATTTTATTTTTTCCACCTAAAGTAAGTGTGAGAGTAAAGCAGGCGCAAGATCCAGAACGAAGGAATCTACCGGCACAGCCGTCCCTCCCGACCGAATTCGTCGATCCGCAGCTACTTCGTAAGACCCCCCCGCCGCCCACCCGGCCACCGCTCCCCGTTCTGGACGCAAGGCGCCGCTTTCCAACGTGCCTTTCAGCAGCTTCTTCTACCGCATCCTCTTCAGGGCTGGTGCACCTTTATTCGGGCCTGGACCCTCACTCTGGTCACGTGGGAAATGGACGTCAGGTTTAACCAGGATCACTTAGCGTAGCCCTGCGGAGGCGAACCTCATTCGCACGACCTCGAAAGCCCACCGACGGGCCGGCAGTCTAGCGGCGAGACCCCCGGTGCCAGATAGCGTAGCCGATGCTAAATCTGAGCCACTCAATTCAGTCCAATTGGGTATTTATGTGTGAATTTACTCAGGATTTGGATTCCTCTTGTCCTCGAGGAACCAAAGGGTGTGGCAGCATGGGTGTCTGTGTGCTAAAACCACTTAGAGGATCTCACGTTCTCTGTGCTGTGATGGTGTCTGTGCCGTGAAGATGGACTTCCACTGTGGATTTTTATTTGCTTTTTTATTTATTTCCTTTTTTTTTAATCCAGAGTTGCTGGTCTTGCACCCGGGTGTGGCATGCTTGGATGGACCTTTGGTGACGTGTTTCTCATTGTACCAGTTCACGTTCGTTGTGCCAGGCTTGGTGGGGGGCCAGGAGGCAGCAGTCCTTACTGCACCTGTGACCTCGCACGCGAGCCGTAACCCTGCATGTCCTTTTCCGAAATGAGTTGCCCTCCGCCTGGTTCGACAGCTCAGGAGGCAGCTGGAGCCGCCAAACCGTTCCCACAGACCGCCTGCCTTTTTGCTTGTGTGTTTTTTTTTTGTTGTTGTTTTTGAAAACCTTTTTCAAATTTTAACCGCGCGAGTGTCAGCAAACGGCTTCGCCGGGGCAAAACAACGGTGAACGTTTAGTGTCCTATTTTAAAGCAACGTCCCCGCGATACGGACACGAGACCGTCGGCTCTTTACGGAGCCGGAACGCGTACGGATGAGTCGAATAAAATGCTCAAAATGTATCGTTTGTCGTTCTCGGTTTGAAATGTTAAGGTTTCCGTTTCCCAGAAGAGACCGCGGGGAGTCGCACTTAACCGTTTTTAAAAACGGCCCGGAAAGGTCACGTCCGGGAACGAGGAGACGGGTTTCGGTTTGGTTACGTTAATGGACGGTTAATGGCGACTTAATATGTTTGTCCACAGGAATAAGCAGGTAAAACCCTTTTAGATGTTTTATTTTGGTTATGTAACGTACGCTGCCTTTGTTCTGCTGTGGCGACCTGCCGTGGCTCGATACGCTGTGTGTGGGATGCGGTTGTGTTCTCAACCCCCACCCACCCCCAACTCTGTGAACGTCGTTGGGGGGCGTGAATCTTGGATTTCAAGCCCTGATGTGTGAGACGTAACCCTCCGAGAGCCATGCTGATCCGAATCACAGTCTCCTAAATCTCTCTCCTTCCCTCCACTTCACCCTCTCCTTTCTGCCCCCCCCCCTTTTTATCTGCCCGTGTCGTCCCGTCTGTTGTCTTGCTGCTCGGATCTGGTTGTGCCTCGTGTTTCGCCTCCGTCTGTCGTGTCTGTCCCGTCTACCTGTCTGTCGCCTGTATTTATTTATCTCCAAGCCCACTCCTACACCTCAGCCACCATATCTGCGCGCCTCGCCTTTCCATTTCGCTCTCTCCCTGTCGTGTTCACACTCATCTGCCCGAACGTCTCGAACGTCCGCGTAGCGTGCGCTGTGTTCCCGTAACCTCGCACCACGCCAGCTTCACCACCCTCTTCTCGGGTCCCTACGGGCCCGCGCCGGCCTCCCCACCCTGGTTGGGATTAAATTGGGGCAACAAATGCAATATTCTTGATCGCATCTCTTTAAAGTCACTTTCGTGTGCTTCCTACCTGCTTAAATTGTCACGCCGTGGCGCAGCCGCCAGTTAAATGGAGCGCATGTGACCGCAGCAGCTACAGAGGCGGGAGCCCTACGTTCGGCTCTCCTCGCCCACCGCTCCATCACGTCATCCGCCAGCTTAACTCCCGTATTTACGCAACTTTACGGTAGCGTCTGCGGTTACCTCTGGCTCCGCTTGCCCCCCCGACCCCCAAAGGTTCGTTGGGTTCCACATCTACACGTTTGTGCTCTTCTAGTTGTACAAATCGCGAGAATCAAGAAGGACCTGCTTACTCGCCTCCCAGAGAGACGCTTTCCATTCTCCAAATATGTGTTTTGTGTTACCGCGCGACGTGACAATGTGCTCCGGTCACATCAGGTCACGTTGGCTGGAAAATGGCTTACAGAGCATTGGAGTGGGTTTCTCATCCTCTCTCCTCCCATGTCTCCCTTCTAACTGTCTGTCTTTCATCTCTTTCTCTCTTTGGCCGTCTCTAAAATCTTCTTTTCCAACCGTCTTTGTCCGGGCATGCTAGCGACCCTTCAGTTATATTCTTCTCTGCATTTTATTTTCGATCTTACAAATGATTTTGTTCGTATCATTTACTACTTTCTTTACTTCTTCCCGTTATGCATGATGTCTGTGAAACTGATAGCTGCATCTATCAATGGAATTGTGTTAGATCTCAAAAAGGCTTTGTTCGGTTGATCTACCTAAACCACAAAAATCTGATTAAAGTTTCTCATCTTTGTCGCTAGCTGTGAGACACAGTCCTGCACAGTACAGCAGAAGGTACTGGAAGGAGGTAGCACATGGATCTCTTACCCTCCCTTACGTGACGGAGCGTTGCACGAGAAGAGTCGCGAGTGCGTTCGTGGCGAATGCTTGGAGGTGTGAAGTCAGTGTTGGTGCGCAGCCACGTGCAGCAGTTCTGTCCCGTTCTTTAAAAGGCGGGGGGTGTTAATTGTAGGTTTAGATCCTTTGATTCGTAGATGTCAAAAAAAGAAAAGATGAGAAACTAATAATAGATTTTTGTGCAGTTAAATGTGCTGTGATGGGTCAGATTTTGGTCAATGGAACCTTCTTGCTATGAACTGTTGCTTTAATGTCAATCTATATTTATTGTTGGTGAAGCATTTTTCTTAGTTTAGTTTGTATTCTTGTTTCTTTTTTCTTTTTTTTTCTTTTTTTTTTAGTAATTTTGAATTTGTTTGAAATGTTTTTTTTTTTCTTTCAAACTTTCCAAACTTTTGTGGACAAGGGTGCCGGCGAAAGAAAGGTCGGTTTGTTTTACTGAATTGCTTTGTTACGTTTGTGTTCTCTCTTGCCTCCCTTTCCTTCCCTCCAGTGCGCCGTGTGCCCCCTCGCTTCTCAATCCTGCCCACCAGCCACGAGATCATGCCGGGCGGCAGCGTCAACATCACGTGCGTGGCGGTGGGCTCGCCCATGCCCTACGTCAAATGGATGCTAAACTCCGAGGACCTGACGCCGGAGGACGAGATGCCGGTGGGCCGCAATGTGCTGGAGCTCAACGGCGTGCGGGAGTCGGCCAACTACACCTGCGTGGCCATGAGCAGCCTGGGTATCATCGAGGCTGTGGCCCAGATCATTGTCAAGTGTAAGGCCAGCTTCGGGCTTCGCTTGTAGCTACCGGTGTTGTCGATCATTTGAACAACCGTTAGTCTTTTCTCTAGTAAATAAGGCCAAAGCCTCGATGCCATCAGTGCATTTTCTCTTCTGCTTTTCTTCCCATGACAGCCCTGCCCAAACCCCCGGGGGTGCCTATGGTGACAGAGACCACAGCAACCAGTGTCACCATCACCTGGGACTCTGGCAACCCCGATCCAGTCTCCTACTACATCATCCAGTACCGAGCCAAGTCCCCTGACAGCAAGTATGAGGTTGTGGATGGAATTACCACGACACGCTACAGCATCGGAGGCCTGTACCCCAACACGGAGTACGAGATACGAGTGTCGGCCTACAACACCATCGGCCAGGGGCCGCCTAGTGAGCCAGTAGAGGCCCGCACTGGAGAACAGGCGCCCGCCAGCCCGCCCCGCAACATCCAGGCCCGCATCATCTCCCAGAACACCATGATGGTACGCTGGGATGAGCCTGAAGAACCCAATGGCCAGATCAAGGGCTACCGTGTTTACTACACCATGGATCCCTCCCTACCCATGAATCAGTGGCAGATCCACAACGTGCAGGACAGCATGATCACCACCATACAGGGTCTAACTCCCTCGGCCACCTACACAATCCGTGTGTTGGCCTTCACCTCCGTGGGTGACGGTCCCTTCTCTGACTACATCCAGGTTAAAGTGCTTCAGGGAGGTAAGTGGGACAGACCAGATGGCATTCCTTCCTTAGATACTTCGTGGAGGAAAAAGTATCTTGGTTGTGATTTTGTTGCATGCTTATCATTTCATTTATGTGATAAATTTTGCCAAATGAAAGCCGATCAGACAGCCGGGGCCATGATGGAAACACTGGTTTAAAGCAGGCTGTTGCGTACTTGTCTGTCTTCATTCGCTGTAGTTCCCGGACAGCCGACTAAATTCCAGGTCGGTGCCGTATCCGATACCAGCATTGAGCTGACCTGGGAGCCTGCGTACGACAAGGAGGGAATCATAAGTTATGAGCTACGTTACAGAGAGAGTGGTATGGGCACGCAGGTAAAAGCGCCTTTCACCGGGTACTTGAACACACACAGCTCTGTGCAAAGTTGTAGCCACTTGGGGAAAGAAAAAAAAACATCTTCATTAATCAATAAACACCATAAAGTGGAGTCATCAGAAAAAAGTAAATCAAATCAATATTTTTTTGTGACCACCATTTTGCCTTTAAAACGGCACCGATTCTGTCAAGTAGTTGACTGCAGTTTTTTAAGGCTGGTAGGTTGTTCCAAGCATCTAGGAGAACTTGCCGCAGTTCTTCTGCACACTTTAGTTGTTCCACTTGCTTCTGTCTTTGCATGATGATAACAATGATGTCGAGATGAGGGCTCTGTGGGAGCTATACCGTCTGTTTCAGGATTCCTTGTTCTTCTTTTCACCGAAGATAGTTCTTTATGACTTTGGCCGTGTATTTGGGGTCATTGTCGCGCTGCAGAATGAATTTGGGACGATCAGATGCCTCCCTGACGTTACTGTTTGATGGATAAGAATCTGCCTGTACTTCTCCGCAGTGAGGGGGCATTAAATTTGACCAAATCACCAGCTCCAGTTGCAGAAACGCAGCCCCAAACCTGCAGGGAACCTCCGCCGTGCTTCACTGCTGCCCGCAGACACTCATCCACGTAGCTCTCCAGCCCTTCGGCCAACAAACTGCCTTCTGTTAGAGCGAAAAAATTCACATTTTGACTCATCAATCCAGTTATAACCTGCTTAACCAGGGCTGATCTGTTGAATTCTAGAAGAATCAGGTTCCTCCTGTGTTTCAAAATTGTAATGTGGGAGGGTTATTCAATTTATTCAAGAGAAATCTTTCTAATCATAAAAGTTGCTTACTATTTCATTTCCACAGTATAACATTTTACTCTGCGAAAGAACGCAATATGAAGTGTTTTTATATAGACTATGAATACGAAGATGAAGTGATGTACTAGGAATCAATCTTAGACAAGTTGTGTCGAATCTCCACTGTTCGCCTAATCTGCGCTGCCTCAATACTGCGCTTGTCGGTATATAAATCACGACAGACTGTATTTATAGTTATATCCATCAGGAAGTTGTTCTTTCTCATTTCTTTTTGCCTCAAAAAAAAGAACAAAATGTAAATTAGCAGCTTCGATCCGAACAGTCGTCGGTAGCCGGCATCGCCGGGCTTCTCCACGGTTTCCGCACGTGCGGCAAAATGACGTGTCGGATCTCTGGTTTATCTTTGGACAGGTGACAAAAACGTTTGGGCCGACCTCCTCCTACATTGTGGAGGGGCTGCGAGCAAACACAGAATACCACTTTTCCTTGGCCGCCGTCTCCAGCAAGGGCATCGGGGCCTTCACCAGTGACCTTGTGCAGAAAACCTCCCAAGCCAGTATGTCTCTCATTGCTTCCTTCTTTCTCGCTCTCACTTCGATGGCTGTTTTTCAAGCGAAGCTCCCCGAGAGGACAGGAGGTGTTGGGTCTAATTGGCAAAGAGGGCTGTAATGTTCCGGAATCTGTCCGGCGTTGCTCGCAGTTCAACGGCTGCACGCAACAAATGTTCAAAGTGAACGCTCGTAGTCTTTGTATCCGGTGAACTCGCACACGACGATTATAATTCCGCGACGGCTGGACTTTTTCCATTCATGTGAGGCTAAGGGGCAGAAACAGCTGCTTATTTCCCACTCGAGCTTTGTGTCTCTTGGCAGTAGTGACTGGACTTCCACGAGGTTTTTTTGTACATCTCACTTAACAGCACCGAAACTCTGAATTAAACGAAACAAAAAACGACCCTTCGTCTGTAAAACGAGCAAAGTATCTGTTACGCAGACAAGAGAAAACGTACGGAACTTAAGCCAACCTACTTCCAAAGTCAATTCCGCAACTGGCATAACTCCCAAATGGCCCAAGCGCCTCTCCAAATGTACCCTTCTGGCTCCAGAAGTCCAGCTCTTTCTACTGTCTTCGGGTGGGAAGTGGCCACGCCTGGTGCTTGTTTTTAATCCCACAACCGTCGCCGGGTGTAGCTGTCAGTCTCGGGGACACAGGTGTGGCTCAGCTTCTTTCTAAACTCTAAACACGCTGCATCCAAACTGGAAACAGGGCCGAACTGCGGCCGATTTCCCGCGTTTCAAACTTTGTTCACTGGAGCTTAAGTCGTATCATCCCAACACCTCCGCCCTACGAGGGACTTTTGTGCAAAATTGTTTCACTGCTCTCAGTAACACTTTGATATTGAACCGCAATCTCTGTTATGTCTGAAATTGCTGGAATAATGACTGTGTGACTTTTTATTTTCAGCGAGCCGTAGAAAAGGTTCATTTGTAGAAGATAGCAGTTGAGCAGAGGGGCAGCGATGCAGGTGCTGAGTTGCGTCTAATGGGTCGGAAGCGTTTTGACCGAGGTTCTCTCGCCTGTAGACGTCCGAACAGATTTCAGGCGCCAGCTCATTTTTCACTGCAGTTCCTATGCCGCACGTGCACGACAAACATATCCTTCGCTTTTTATTTGCTCTTTTCTTAATGGCATCAGCAAGTTTATCGCAGGTTAAACGGAAGCAGTTTTTTTTCCGTTTCTTTTTAAATCCATGACTACGTGTAGGCAGCCATACTGAGTGCAGAGAGTCAGACCTGTTCTCCACAGCATCTTCTGAGCAGACGAAAGACGCGACGGTGTGTGTTTACTCTCACAGGTAGAGCGTGGATCTCGGCGGACTTGTGCCGCCAAGCAGCACAAATAACTGCGCGAGAAGTACGTCACGGTTCGGGCAGCTAGCGCTGCCGCGAAGGCTTAATCCTGTTTAAGCGCACGCGCCGTTTGCTGAGATTCATATCGCATTTTTATTTAAAAAAAAAAAAAAGTTGTAAAACTTTCCTGCAAGGTTATTCACAAAGGCTAATATTTCACTCACCCTTTGCCTGCCGTTTAGTGGAAATAATTTAGCAGGACTTGAACGTAATCTCGATTGTACCTCGGCTTGTCAAAATTCTATAACTGTTCCCCCGAAAGCCGCTCGGGATCCGCGTGATTGAAAAACGTGTCTAATAATTAAACGTTAATAGAATTTGTTCTCAGTGTGACATCACTTAAGGAAAAAGGTGCCGCGGCGGAAATGGGAAGGTTAATTGCAGCCGTTTCGCACTTTATCTCCTGATGGACGTTTGCGTGGGCGGTATTATTAATGCAGAGATATTAACATTGTGCGAGTTAATTATCATATTTGTGTGATTTAATTAGAAGTTTAAATAATAGCGACGCGCGCAGGTAAGGAAGGATTCCTTGTCGAGGGAGGCCTCATTTGTTAGGTAGCCCGATACGTGTCCTTCGAAAAAGGGGGTGTGAACCTGAAGATCGCCTGGGCTAGGATGGCCGTCTCAGGGATGTGAGGAGGCACGTGACCGCTGTGCGGAGGGAACGTTTAGATCGTGCCAGAGCCACGAGTCTCTTCTAACGTGCTCCTGTTTCTGCCAGTGTGACTGGTTGGCTGTGGCCCAGGGGTGGTGATCCGCGCCACCTGCCCTGCCCGCCCGTCCTCCTTTAACCGCGGACCATGTAATGGGAGCGCTGAGAGTCACTGTGAGGGGGGCACGACCTGCTGCATGTTTCTGCCGGGAGCTCTGGGGTCTCTGGCGTCACACTCCTGAGCACCACCCAGAGCGGGCATGACCCGGCCTGCGTTCGCCCATCCGTCCCCGTGTCCACCTGCCTGCCTGCCTGCGTGTGTACATGTGTGTGTCCCGTCCCGTCCCGTCCTGTGTGTGTCTGTAGGCCGCTGTGCCGTCTTGGTGGGGCTCCTTTATCCCTGTCAGGCTGGCGACAGCTTGGGCCCGTTTGGACGGGTCCCCTGTCCCCTAACTTTCCACCGAGACTTAGGAAGCACAACCTCCCCTGGAATGGCTTGATGTCACCTGGCTTGTGATTCCTTTCCTTTTCTTCAGTTTTGCTCCTCTTTTGATTTGCACCGATCCGGTTTGTTAAGAAGGTGAACACATCTCACGTCACGTGAGAAAGCCGTTCTCGCCATCCGCAGTCAGTCGGCGCCATACGTGACAGTCAGCAACTGCAGAGCATTTCCCGCAGTGTAATACCAGTGAAAAGCCATTAAACTAAAGATAAAAGTAAGTACATGATATGAGGGAGGTGGCGAGGACTGTTTATCCTGCTGCTTGGAGCTGATGGACTCCAGGGTCTTCTCCCGTATGTGGAAGGGCCTGGTTCTTGTTTCAGCTATATGGACAAATTCTGCGCTGCGGGGTCTGGAGCAGCTGCCCTGTGGGCTTTGAAGTCCCTCCCAAAGCGGAGATTAAAGCAGCGCGTCTTTTTTTTTTTTGTTTTCCGCCCTCGTGAAGAAAGTAAGGAAGGTCTCCAGCAGTCCAAAGCAAAACAGGTCTGAACACAGGCAAAATAAAACAGTAACTTTCGGATGCCAAGGAGGTAAGTGTAGGTTGTTTCGTGAGCACATCTTGCGCTAGAAGTCCAGCCTGCTGTAGGTGTTTTTAAAAAAAAAAAAGGCAGCCATCCCCTTTACCGCCCTTCCGCATAACCTGGTGCTTCTTTTTTTCCCTCCCAAAACCGCCTTTGAGGATGACGGAGGAGAAGAGCAGGAGAGCCGGATAACTAACCTCCCAGCGCACCTGTGCAGGCTTTTCCCGGAACCTGCAGCTCAGCGGAGGAGATCCTCCTACAAACTTAACAATTCGCCCGACGAGTCGGAGGTGCAGGGCGCCCGGTGGAGCTCGGTGCTCGGAGAGGGAGGGCGGCGAGGCGCCAGCGCGTCTCTCCGAGTAAATGCCCACAAGGTGGAAGACAAAGCTGTCCCGCTTCGGTGGTAATGGAGCCTAACCGGAGGGGAAATAAGGAAAGCAAGCAGCCATTACCGGGCGCGTTCCGAGCAGGGGGGCCGAGGCCTTAAAGCACACAGAGCGGCGGGCTGCTGCGTGCGCTGTCTTGTAAAGATATAAGACCGCTGTCCCGCTCTCCTGTCCCAGCTATGAATCCAATTACTCCCACACCAGCAGCCCCTGAAAACAGTTACCTCAGCGGAGCTGCTGGTGACAGGAGCAACCCCCCCCAACCTGACCGCCATTTACCCAGTTTTACACCAAACAAGTTCTTATTGGAGTAATTCAGGGTAAACGCCCTGATCGAGGAGATGGGATTCAAACCCAGGTCCTCTGACCGCTGCGCCAAAATCTGTTGTTCAATTCCACGGCTACACCCCCCCCAACCCCCACCGCCGAACGTCCTCAGCAGTCTGGACTTCAGCTGCGGAAAGGAGAAATTAAAATTTTTGCTGTGAGTTCACGTTTTATCTGCGGCTTCTGGTGCTTTCGGCGCGACGCGTGCCGAGAGGCTGCGGCTGTGCGGGACCAGCTAAACCTTCCCACACGAGGGCAACTTGCGCCGGGGACTGATTTGCACCAAAATAGGGGAAAACATTCATTAAGGGACCTGTGCCAGGTTGGTCGAGGCACCCCCACATTGACCCCCTGTCCATACGCAGCTGCCCGCGTTGGGATGGGGGCAAAAAGGTCCCCACAGCGGCACCGTGGCCCGTTGGGAAGTGCTGCTGAGTCAGTTGATGCTGAGACAGGCTCTCAGACACGCTCACCCCTGGGTGTCCACCAGCTGAGAAGCAGGTACGCACGCGATAGAGGCAGGGCAGAAGATCCGGGTGGTCTGGATTCTCGGGCGGCACAAGAGGAGGCCAGAAGTGCGGGCCTGGTGGGGCGGTGGGGAGGGAGGTGAAGAATGCCATTTCATAGTATTTAAGCAATTTCGCGGTTTGCCGGCGAGGTTTGCGGAGACCTCGCCGTCGCCAAGCTTTGTTACACATTTAGATTATACCTGGAAGCTGCCAGCTACTGCTTGAGTGGTACCTCTCAGAGTGGCACGTTCCAAATCCCTGTGTTTAGCCGAGCGAGCAGTTCAGCCCCCCGTTTGCAGAAATTACCGTCAAGACCCAGACTGAGGTGTTTATATTTGCTGAACAATATGGCGGCGAACTCGGCCGGCTTTCGTTCAGCCATTTTTTCCAAATTATTTCCGAGGCTGAAACGGACAAACGCCGTTGAGGGGCGGAGCAACTAAAAAAGTTGCGTTCTCGAAAGGCACCCTGGGAACATAAATAGACTTTGCACCTTACGCCACTTAAAACAACTAGTGGAGGAGCGGAGATGCTCTCCGGAGAACACGTACGACAAAGGACCACCGTCTCTAAACGGGAGTCTCCCGACCAGCTTGCGTTCCCAAGAGTCGGCCGAGGGTTCGTCTCAAACTGGTGACCGCTGGAGGCCTGGTTCCCATCACGTATCCTCGTTTCCTGCCCAGTGGCGTCAAGTAGCCTGCCCCTTGTGAATTCGGGGGAAAGAAGCCGAAAAAGGAAGCGGCCAAAGTCAATCTGTTTGTGCCGGAAGGTTGAAAAGGTCACCCGGCGGTCGTAGACCAAGAATTGGCAGAGCGGTAAGACATCCTTGTAAAATAACGCCACCCATCAATAAGATGATGTTGCCGGGCGAGCGGCAGAGCTGCTGTTGCCACGGCGTCGATTATAATGGTCAGTGGCCATCGCTGCTTACGCGGTGTGGATTGTTCCGGTGTGGAGGACCGGCGGGGTCGGAGCAGAGACCAATTTAAATAGGCGGTCGCAGGAGAAGTACTTTGCCGGCTCCGTCCCGTTTAAGAGTCAGCGTGAGGCGGCCGCTGCTGCGCTTCTCTAAAACCAGGGATTTGTTTCCGAGCGGTGCCACTGTCACGAAAAGAATCCAAGCCGCAGAAGCGTCGAGGGTGCAGCTCGGGTGTGGAAACGGTGCTGAAAAGGAATGGGTTTGGGTTCCCAGGCCGGTCCCCTTCTCATTGCTGTGGACACTTGAGGCTGTGAGGTGACGGTTCGGTCCTCTCCTTCCGAGCCCCCGTTTCTCAAAAGAGCCCCGGTACCCGGCGGCCGAGGAGGCGTCAAATACGGTTGCCGTCAAAAATAGTTTTTTTAGGCATTAAAGTAAAAAAAAAAAAATGGAGGAAGGAGAGGGTTGAATCCCACCGACTCGGGGACAGAGTTCTCCCTGTGTTTAGGTGCTGGTGTGGTAAGAAAGTCTTTAGAAAGACTAGTGTTTGAAGGAAGCCAGGTACGTATGAATAAAGAAAGCACTGTGATTTAATGCTTTGTTATTCTTCTTATTCGCAGTTGTAATTGAAAACCCTGTTACCCACGTATGGAATTTTTTTTTTTTTGTTTTGTTTTCTTTAATTTTAGTTTGTTTTTTTTCCCCCTTTCCAAACCACTTCAGTTGACTTGAAATTAATTTTCCTAATCTCCGTTTCCGTTCAGCTCCTTTGATTTCTTTATTTTGGAAATAAAAGCGCCGCATTTTTTCCGTCGACATGAATGTTGGTGCATTTTTTCCAAATTCCTTATTCACCCCCCCCCCCGCCTCCATGCATCGTCTTCTTTTTTGTCCGTTATTTGTTCCCAAACAAAACAGCGAAGCCGTGCTAATGAGCTGGGCTCATTTAAAAGGCTGTAATGAATTTATGCGAGTTTAGCTTTAATTGAACAAATGTTCCTCTCCTCTAAGCGGCGGTGCATTAACGTAAGGGGATTGTGCAAAGTAAATGGCCTTATGAAAGGGGCGATATTGACGTACACATATTCCATTATATGCCTATTTCTGGAGGAGAAGTGAAAACGTCTTAATGCTCCGCGCATAATTTACCACCGGCGTCGGAAAAAACGTGGAACGTGTTGCGGCTCAAGCGGCTCCGTATTCGCGAAACGGCCGGATTCTGGGGTTTTGCCCCCGAATCCGCGCCTGCGATTTCGGACGAGCCGTCGGCCCCGTTATCGACCGCGCCCCGTTTCCGTGACCCTTTTCGTTTGCATTTGTCCTATGAGTCACCCTCCAGCTTTTCAACGTTGTTTTCTCCCCTTATTTTGTTTAGATGTTCCTTTTGAGTTTTGTTTTCCTTTATTTCATTTTCTTTATCTCTCCCATGTTTTGTTTCTTTTTTCACCCCTTTCACCCCTCCTCCCCGTCCGCCCCCGAACCCCTGCCCCCTCCGTCCGCCCAGAGCCCTCAGCCCCCCCTCAAGACGTTACGTGCAGCAGCGTCAGCTCCACCGCCCTGCTGGTAAGTTGGCGCCCGCCCCCAGCGGAGAGCCGGAACGGTGCCCTGGCGGGGTACGCGGTGCGCTACCAGGCGGTGGGAGCGGAGCCCCACGCGGAGCCCGGGGAGGAGCCTGCGGTGCCACCCGCCTCTGGGCAGCTCCTCCTGCAGGGGCTGGAGAAGTGGACCCAGTACCACGTAACAGTGGCAGCCTTCACCTCCGTCGGGCCGGGTCCTGAGAGCCGCCCCCTGCTGTGCCGCACGGATGAAGACGGTACTTCGCCGCCCGCTGAGCGTTCCAGCACACATGTAGAGCTCAAACAGGGGGAGAGTCCAGATTTAATTTAACCTCAAAAGGGGTCCGACTTGTCCGCCCGGAGCTTGTACGAGCCTCTCTGGATGATCACACTCCCATAACATCACACACACAGACTGTGGACAGCAGGGGGTGTCGTGGTTAAAGTTGCCACCTTCCACTAATACAGCCCCTCTTGCGCCCTTGAGTTGGGCGTTCACCTTAAATTGCCCCAGTAAAAGTTGGCAGGCTGTGTAAATGGATGAGTCGCTTTAGAGAAACGTGTCGAAATGAACAAATGTAAACGTCGCCCGATGAGGAACTGCACACGAGTCTTTTTCGCAGTTTAAATTCACGCTGAATCCGGCCTCTTGGCTGTGAACCGGCGGAGGTCGATTCTGCGCTCGCTGGTCACTCCGTCCCACCAATTACTGCAGGAAATTCAACGCTGGAGGTTGGAGTTTGTTAGAGACGCGTAGTGAAGCTCTGCACTCGTCCCCTGTGCGTCGCGCTACACCGACACAAGCCAGAAATGTCGAAATGTTGTTATGAAATGACTGTCTGCACCCTTCACACCCGGCAAACGGTAGCTGTGCACGCTGAGCAGTGACAGCGGAGCCCGAAAGCAGAGTTTGTATTTTATCTAATGCTGCGGTAAAATACTGTAGTAAAGTAATTTCGGTTTTAGTCGCCGCTCAGCCCTGGGACTACCGGCTCCCGCTCCTGCGGAAATACGTACCTTTTCCGTGCAACGGGTTTATTATACGGTAAAATGGTGTCTAGGCGGATATTTTACACTGACGGAGGGTAAAATAAACACCAGGGAATCAAAATTACGAAAATGTCCATCACGGAACCGTCTCTCCCTCCACTTCCTGGACCCTGCATGTACATAAAATACATATAACTGAAAGGGAAAGCTAAAAATATTGTTTTTTGTTTAAATGCTTATTTCAAGGGCGGCGCGGTGGCTCAGCAAGCCTTTGGGTGGGTTTGAGCCCGGCTCGGTCTGCGTTTCCGGCGTGTGGGTTTCCTCCCACAGTCCAAAGACGTGCGATTCAGGTCGATTGCTCGCTCCACATTGTGCGAAAGGCTGTGTGTGTGGTCATCCAGGGGGCTGAGTCGTACTCCCGGACCACCGCGACCCTCCTCGGGATAAGCAGTCGACGATAACGGATGATGTTTAATCTGCAGAATATTTTAGCGGATAACTGAGGAACGGATGCACAACTAGGGCTGTGTTGGTGGTAACGTCTGCACAGCGCACGTGTGTAAGCGCGTCTCTGTGTCCACAGTGCCGGGGGCCCCGCCCCGCCGCGTCGAGGTCGAAGTTCTGAACTCCACGGCGATCAAGGTGATGTGGCGCTCGCTGTTGCCGGGGCGACAGCACGGCCAGATCCGCGGCTATCAGGTGCACTACGTGCGCGTGGAGGACGGGGAGTCGCGAGGGCTGCCCCTCATAAAGGACGTCATGCTGGCTGACGCCCAGGTGAGCGCATCTGCGTGTCTCTTACCAGCTCCGGAAGCGCCGTTTGCTTCCAGTGTGCACACTTGCAGAGATGCTCCTTCGCTAGCAAATATTAAAGAGGCATCAAGCACATAAGCGAGATGTTATCGGGTCTCGGCGCTTCTGCGTTGTTGCCAGGAACGGGTTATCAGAGCCTCTTTTTCCTCTTTCCTATTGCCTTCTATCGGGGCTGTTAAATCCTTTCAGAATGTGGCAGCCCTCACTGAAATATCCCCGATAACCCCAGCAAAGGTGGATGATGGTTCCCTGGCGCTTGGAAGGAACACGGAAGGTGAAGCCCTTAGGGTGTGAACACCTTTCAGTTAAACGCGTTCCTGAAAAAGGAGTGAAGAATGATTATTAATGGAGTTAACACATTGTCTAATTGAGAACAGGTTAAATAAATGGAATAAGTACTGTACGGAACCGCCTCCGTTTCTGTTCTTCGTACCTGGAGCACTTACAAAAATGAAGAGGTCATCAAAACAATATATTGCGTGAATGGAGCGGCGGGTTATTTTGAAAGACGTCTTTATTCCCTTTATTCACCGAGTCATAAAGCTGAAGCGGGGCTGCGAACCTCTCACCTCCCGCGTGTAGCGCAGTGACTAGCGTGTGAGATGTGCTGTACACGCTGCACCGCGGTACACACACACGTTATTGAGGTAACTGGGGTTTACCGTGTTTATCCTGCTCAGCTCGGGGCTTCATAGGTATGCAGGTGTTTTCCGATGGTTTGTGTTATTTATTTATTCCCCCCCAGGTAAAACAAAGGCAGACAGACAGTATATAGTGTATAGTTGCACAAGGGGCTCCCACACTTTCCAGCGGCACTGTCTATAGCTGCTTTTCCCACTCGGCACCAGGACGACTAGATGTGGCTGAAGGAGTGAGTTGTGACGTGTGTCGGGGGTCTCTTGAACAGAACGTCGTGCCATCAGTGAAAATGGGTCTTCCAACGTGACGAAGACTCAAAGTATTCGAGTAAATCTACCGAAGAGCAGCTCAGGAGAAGGAAGATTTGTGTTTTGGGTCACGATGTGAGCCCCATCCAGATGCTGTGGTGCGACCGCAGGCGGGCAGTTGGCGGCAGACGCCCCTCGAGCCTGACAGGAGGGGTGGGCAGAAATCCCTGAGCGAAGACGTCAGAGGCTGAGCGGCGGCTGTAGAAACGCGTCCTCCGAGTTATCGCTGCTGCAAGCAGCTGACTTAAGGGGTTCGCATATTTTTGCACAATTTTTTTGGTTAAGTAAACGATGACAACGTTGAAAAATGTTACTGTTTGTGTCCTTTATTTGGAATGTCTTTTTTACGAAATGGGCTTTCGACAAAGATTTTAGTTTACCGTTCCTGTAGCATCCTGTAACGTGTGTGTGTGTGTGTGTGTGTGTGTGTGTGTGTGTGTGGGTGTCTGTCTCTGTGTGTGTCTGTCTCTGTATGTGTGTGTGTGTGTGTGTGTGTGTGTGTCTGTCTCTGTGTGCATGTGTGTGTCTGTGTGTGTGTGTGTCTATCTCTGTGTACGTGTGTGTCTGTCTCTGTGTGCGTGTGTGTGTGTCTCTGTGTACGTGTGTGTGTGTCTCTGTGTGCGTGTGTGTGTGTGTGTGTGTGTGTACTGTTGTCTTCTGACCAGGACAAGGTGACGATTAAAGGACGGTACCGACTGCGGGCTTCTGACCAGTTCACTGAGCGATAAGACTCAGCCGGTTGGATGCAGTCAGTTTAGTTCCCGCCCCCCGCCGTCCGTTAACGTGTCCGCGCTCTTGTGTCACTAAACCTTGCTCAGCGACTCGCGATTAGGTGTCCCTGTTCCCCCCCACCCCCCGATGCCGTCACGCTCACCGTCTCCTTTCTCTCCCTCCCTCCCTCCTTCTTATGTCTCCCATGCTCTCCCTCTGGGGGGTTAGTGGGAAACGGACGACACGGCTGAATACGTGAGTATCGTGCGCTCGCGGCGGCCGGGCCCTGCAGCCACACGGTTATTGCATCACCGTCCTCGTTTCGGGCAGCCGGCCGTCGCCAAACTCTGTTGCGCTCCATTTGTTGCACGATTCGTGTCCTGTGGTGACCTCCCATAATGAGATTCACACGTGGAAAAGCGGCGCTTGGTTTTTGACAAAGCGCTCGCTCTAAAGTTACCGCCATCGTGGCGGCGGAGTGCCTGGCGACGCGGCGTGATGCGGCGCCTGTGGCTGGGCGTGCCGAGGTTCACCGTGTTTGTCTGCCGTGGTGCCGTGTGCTGGTGTGCTGGGGGGTCTGGCCTTCGTAAGAAGGTGGTCCCACAATGACTGTAATTACTGCTTTTGATTATTTCTCCTTAGATGTTTTAACGTCCTTATTTTATATTACTTACCGGTTTCCCTGAATCAGACCCCTCTGTTTTAATGTTTATGTTCAGCTCTGGGGGGGCGTCGTGCATGACAGGACTTGTTTCTAATGCACGGGTTGATTTCTTTTTCGTTCCGTCCGACCCGCCTTCTATTTTCACCCGGGCCGTTTAAAACGTTCCTCATTTCCACCATGTTTGCATGTCCCTGTGACCTCGGCATGGCGTGTGATCTTTGCGAGACACCTATAAAGTCACATGTTCAACTGAAATCCACAGATCAGTGTAGGGCATTTGTTGCCAGGGTGAAAGTTTGGGATAAAAATTAGCCACAAACTCATCGGCAAGGTATGGAAGAAAGAATAGGGGGGATTTAGGAGATGCCGCGGTCTGTGGTTACAATAGAGGCGGCTACCAAAGGTCAGTTGAGAGTGTGAGGAACAGCGGAATCCAGTCACGCTGTTACAGTGGAAAATACCACAGTGAGCAGGACTTGGTTGAACCACGGACCTGTTCGTACAGGCAAGCCAAGGAAGGGGAGGGGGTGGATGGGGGTTTCTCCGGTATTTTGGGATTTTGCTTTCTGACCCTTGTGCTGTTTTCTACCCATGTTGGCCACAGGAGATGATCATTGGGGACCTGCAGCCCAACACCACCTACTCGATCACCGTAGCTGCGTACACCACAAAAGGGGATGGCGCACGCAGCAAACCCAAGCTGGTGACGACCAAGGGAGCAGGTCAGCAGAGCCAGAGTGCCAGACGGGTTCTTTTCTCCACAACTGCTGCCTTACTTTGTACTATGTATTAAAAAGGATGGACTATACCTCACGTGCAAGAACTTATGCTGCTTTTTAGTAGAAGTCAAAAGTCCGAGTACACGACCTGGAGATCAGCCGGCACGTGTCCCCAGCTCTCGTCCGGCGATGCAGGACCCTTGAGAATTGCTTTGCAGTCGCTCTCTTGTCCACTCTGCCGAGTACCCAAACATTTGACTGCTGCCGCGTGAGTAAGAACAGCAGAGCAATGTTGGTTCACGCGTGAAGAACGGCCACATTACAGCACCGTTTGTAAAGCAAGAGAGAAACAACGGACAGCATGAGCGACCAGTTTTACGTGGTGGCGTTTCTGCATTTCTTCATTACGAGACTGGTCTCTGGCAGATGTTCCCAGTGGTGAAAATTCAGCAGCAGTTGTTGGATTTAGTCGGTTTTACGGCAAAGAAAAGCAATGTGAAAATGTTAACTTTAGAAAAACGCAATACAGTGTGGAAGGAAGCCAAAATCCGAGAATTAGAAATATCTCCCCTCCCCGGAGTCAAAACTACTGCATCCTTTCCAGTATCCAAAACGAGAGTGAGAAGTCACGGCGCCCGTTCCCGTCGATGACGTTGTTTGTTGTATGCTGAGCACAGTGGGTGGACAAAGGCATCTTTCACGCAAAAACACAGGTAAACATTGTGCACGCGCGCGGTCACTGCCAGTGAAGGAAATGAAATGCCTGTCAGTTTTATAAAGTAGCATCGCCGCCCCTCCGTGTCATCGTGATGGGACGTTACAGTAAGGATTCCTGCACAAATCCGCCGCTATAATTCGCTCCCCGTAGGATGGGCTTTAGCGATTAGCACGGCGCCGTTCGTTGAGATGGAGAGGAGCGGCGACAGACAAAGGGGTGCGTCGGTAGAGTCGACACCTACAGCGTGAAGAGAATTCCCGGCGACCCTTTCGCTGCCTGAAAGACTGTGGGCTTAGCGGGAAAACAGGCCACGCGGTGACTTGGAGACACACAACGAGGAGGAAAGGAGAGGCAACAGAGGGCTTTGTTGTGATATATTGTTAAAGACTGGAATAAAACCACGCTTCATGCTTCTTCAGGGTTTGAAGACATCGCGCAGCGTGTTTGGCTTATACCTCGGGGGCTTCTTGGGAAAGGGATCCGGGACAAAATTTCCTAACTTCGCCTTACAATAATGTGACTTACGGTTTTTTCTGCAGTTTTGCCGACGTATAGTCAATTTAGACCGTCCAGAAATTGACTGGTTTGAGTCCTCCTTGAAGTCCGCTTCAGAAGAGGTTGTCTAGTATATAATGCAAAGCCGTTTCAACATCCTCTCCACTCCGAGCTTCAAAGACCCTCTGATGGGGTTTGAGACTGACAAGTGCATCTATCGCAAGTGTCACAGTCTAACAATAGCAGAGCAGTGGGCTGTCATTCTCCCCATAGCCAGGCTGACTGATGTTCCATGGGTTGCAATCCCTCAAAGAGCCCCCCCCCCACCATAACACCATGGAAAAACGACTTAAAGCTTACAAAAATATATAAATAAAAGCGCAAAAGTGACTTAGCCCTGCTTAGGTAAAGAACTTTGTGGCCTTTTATGTGACAGTGGCTGTATGTGCTCGGACATGGGGCTCAACGATGGCTCCGTACAGTTTCACGCTCTCTTTTTTTTTTTTGGGAACATTGTGCTGTCAGACAAGTCAAGTAGAGGCTCTTGCATTATGGATAAGAAAGACCCCTTGCAAGTATTTAGGGGCATCTGGTCCATGCAAACTACAAGAAACAGTGGTAAATTCTCAAAGAACTGCTGCTTGAGATTCAACAATTTAGCGAAGGTCAAGAGAGACGGCTTCGCTTGCACCGCTGCCGTCGTATGAACTGCGAACAGCCACACCGAACCTGCCCTGTTTAGTGGAGCAGAAAGCAAGTTGGCTCTGGATTCAGAGTTCTCATCTCCAGCACCTGGACTATCTTGCAGGATCTGGACGGCATGCAAAGTCCCCAAACCCCAGGGCTGCTTCCGCTTTAATGAGGGTATTTGGAAACGACAAGCCTTATAAGCGACGCATTTATGAGTAATGTTTTTTAAATGAGTCACAAAATGTGTGGGGATCATTTTGCTGGGCCTTCTTAGTCACGATAATATTGGGGGACGATGTCTGTGGATTATTAAGACCTTCGTTGTCAAATTCCAAGGATCTCTGCCACATGGGGGACTCCATTATGTTTCACATAGCTTAATGAAGGATGTAGGATGCGTTTTCAATTGAACTTGTCATGTAAAATTGAAAGATTTAGCTGTTGCATAAGTGGTATTAAGTGGTGAGGAAAAGGGGGTGTTTTTTTTTTTTGCTGCTAGGCGCTGCCGCAGGGTCCATTACAGACGCGTTTTAAGCCCATAATTCACCATTTGTTGCTGTCGCAAGCCAATCGCTAACCAGACGCTCGGTGGCAGTAGGTGGCGTAGTGGTTATGTCTGCCATCTCTGGACTTCAGCCCCAGCTTCAAATCCCCCCTCCCGCTGTACTCCTCTTGATCGAGGTGCTCTGAATTTCTCCAGTCAAAATTACTCGGCTGTACAAAAAAGTAAATCGTCGTAAATTGTTTTACAAAAAAGCGTCATCTAAATGCAAATAATTTTATTCGTCTCACTCTCTCTTTTATGCGTCGCACAGCCCCTCTCTTCACCTTCCTGCCCATGCGCTGGGATTGCGAAGGGGAGACAGACGGGGGATGAGGCACCAGGTGCTACTGTGGGAGGGGCAGGATGGCAAGAGCCAGAGACAGTGGAAATGCGTGTGAAACTCAGTCCTTTCTCAATCAACAGTCGTGTGAACAGCAGCCATTAATGGCGGGAGCTGATGGGAAACGTGCCTGTAGGCCACGTGCAAGGGAATGTGTCACGCGAGGAGGGACCGAGACACCAATCGGGGTGCCGCCGACTGCCTCTCCACAGAACAGAAGAGCAGACTGCGCCGTTTACCCCGTCGCCTTCATCCGAAATGCTGCTGGCCGAGGTCGGGCTCACAGAGACACACCTCTCAGTTCACCCAGGTCGCCACCTTCTCCATGCTGCCTGGCCCTGCATACAGCTGGGATAAAACTATACCTTCAGGACAAAAACATTACATTCGGATTAGCTTTTAAAAGGAGTAGGGAACGAATGTACCCATTGATTCCTCTGCTAACTACTGTTTGGACCACAACTCTCCCTTCATTTGGAAGTCCTACCACAACATCATCCCTCGGTTTATTCATTGGCTACGTTCTCTAAAAATCACAGATAACGTTATAATGACGTAGACATTTACCTGAAGACTTTGGTTTAGCAACGGACTGGCATCCCATCTAGGGTGCATCTTCACAGTTTGCTGCGTAGTAGTTCTAGGATAAAGGGGTCAGTGATGGATGGTGGGTGACTGTGGTTTTTCACTGTGCCGGACTTATCTGAGGGGAGGGTGTATTTGGATTGAACGATAAGAGTGACGATGGAAGAAGTGACTCAATGTTATTCGCTTTCTGTCCACAGTCCCCAGCCCACCCTTGCTGTCTGTGCACCAGGACACCGAGAAAACAGTGGTTGTACGGTGGCAGCCGCCAAAGACGATACCCCCTGGGCTGGAAGTCCAAGGATACCGGCTGCAGTTCGGGCGCAAAGACATTACCCCGCTGGTCATCGTGGACTTTGGACCACACGACCAGAATTACACAGCTGGCACCGTGCACCGTGGCACCACCTACGTGTTTCGGCTGTCTGCAAAGAGCCGCTCGGGGTTTGGGGAGGAGGCCTACCAGGAGCTGACCGTCCCAGAGGAAGTGCCCAGGGGCTACCCCCAGATTGCCGAGGGCTCGAACGTGACCTGCTGCTCGGTGCAGTTTTCTTGGTTGCCGCCGGTGCCGGCCGAACGCAACGGCGCCATCACCAAGTACACGGTGGCCTACAAGGAGGTGGGCAGTTTGGGCGCCCCGCGAGAACTCTCTCTCCCAGCCGGCGAGACCAGCTGCACCATCAACAGCCTTAGGCCCAACTCAGCGTACGACATCAAAGTCCGAGCACACACCAGAGTAGGTGCGGGGCCCTACAGCCCCCCGGTGCAGTACCGGACTGTGGCCTTCAAGACAGGTAGGGCTTCTGGTTTCTTTCCCGTGGGGGACAAAAACACAAATCGAATTTACAAAAAGAACAGCCCAGCCACAACCACCACTACCACCACTATGAAAAAAAAAAAAAAACAAAACAGTTTGCTGAGGACACTCACTTCACTAACCTGAAGGTAACTAAAAAAAGTCAGTACGCTTCAGTCAGAGCTCTTAAAATGAGTGGAGCGCTGTGTCCAAGGTAAGTGTGGAGCAGGCAGCCAGGTCTCGCGCAGCCCTGCAGCACTCAGTCAGCTCAGCCTCACACACCCCCGAGTACGCCAAGGTAGGCCCTTCTGCTTCTATCACTGCAGTTAGGGAGTATTACATTTGGTTTCTTTCATTTATTTTGAATTTATTTTAAGCCCCTCCCCGTCTTCCTTCCCCACCCCACTTCAGGACGGCGTGTGGCATGGCATCCCACTGCTAGGAATTGTCCGCATGCTGTGTTCAGGTCTGTCTTTGCTCCCGCTACGTCCGTGTTGGCAGTGCCTGCCCAAGCTCAGGTCCCTGGTTGTGTTTGGGTGTGGTGCTGATCTCCAGGAGACTGCAGAGTGCACTGGAAGGGTACTGCCACAAGGGTGCGGCGATGAGCAGCTTTGTCCTCCGTTGGGTCTGTGTCCTTGAGTTGCGAGTCGTATGTCTAACCTGCTGCCCTTGCCCCCCTCACAGTGATTGCCTCACACCGCTCACACTGAGGGGACCCGTAAAAGCAAACCTTTTATCGTCTCTCTTCTGCCCCCTTGTCCCCTTGCAACTAAATCTGTTACCGTCTCTCTGGTTTTCGTTTTCGTTGTTCTTCCCGCTGCAGACGTTCCGAAAAACTTCACAGTGAAACTGGTCACCAGGACCACGGTGCTGCTCACGTGGAAGTTTCCAGAGAGCAGGCAGCCCTTCCGCTGTACGGTGGGTGTCGTGAGGACACATCCATAGAACGTCCTGATGTCCACAGCGCTTGGCTTCTGATTTCTTTGACGTGGAATTCGCAGTGTTTTTCTGCATTATTCGGCATAAGTCTGGCAGTCCTAACAGGCTGAAGATTCTGTTTTGAACATTAAAAGATGAAATCTGACAGCAGAAGAATTTGTTGAAAAGATATATGTGTATCTGGCAGACAAGGCTCTCTCTTGGCTAAATGGTGTCTGCTGCTGTTGAACATCCACTCTGCAGCACAGAATTTACAATTATTTGTACGGTTTGACATTTTCTGCAACATGACTTACAATGTTAAGGGACCCTTTTACACACATGGATAGTTTTTACTGGAGCAATTCAAGGTACCAACCGTACTGAAGGGTACTGCAGCAGTCAGTGAGATTCAAGCATGGGTCCTCTGAGCGCAAGGCAGTAGCTCTAACCACTACACCATCTGTTGAATTAAGCGCGGAACCGGGTTGTTGGTTTCCAGATCGGACAGAGTAGACGAGGCTTGTCTCTCCTCCGTCAGGTCTTGGAGACGTGCAGGACCGCAGCTTCTTTGTTTTCTCGTAACCGCATCCCCGGTCTGCAAGAGGAAAGTCTTCCTCAGCAAATGGATCTCATTGCTGACAGTTTGTGGCTCTTCTGTAGAAAATTCTGAAAAAGTTAGAAAGTAAGCAGTACGTGAGAATTAAGCTGTGCCCGTTGACAGTTTGACAGTGCTGAAAAGACAGATGTTCAAGTGTTCTATCCCGCTAAAACAGTTAGACTAATAACGCGAATCTGGTTGGAGGAAGTGATGAATTAAGCGACTTTGCACATTGTCTTCCCACAGTACAACATATTTGTTTTTACTGAATAATTTACTGAAATTACCCAGCAGCCTCTTTCACATTGTTTGAGAGGTAACTTTTTGGGGACAGTAGGTGGTATAATGGATAGTTCTACTGCTTTTGGACCCAGAGGACTCAGGAGCAAACTCTGCCTATTGCCGTAGTACCCTTGAGCAAGGTACTTACCCTGAATTGCTTCAGTACAAATAGGTAAATCGGTGTAAGTAGGTTAACATTGCACATCGAAGGGTAACAACTGAGAAGACTACATCACAATGAGAATAAGGTACACTGGGCGGAACTTACCAAGATGTGCTAAGAAATACTCCTTAATGCCAACCAACATAGCAGACGAGTCCAACTCAAGTGTTTCTTGCTACTTTCCTCAAACAGTAAATGTGCTCCAAAAAATAGTATTTTAGTTGCTTGGCCTATATTCCTTTCCTCATTGTCTCTTTTTTGTTGTCTCTGTCCAGATCGAGTACAACCGGCAGAAGATGGATGTGGACGCCAGGGTGACAAAAGCAATGATCACGAACCTGAGACCCAACACCACGTACGACTTCAGAATCACCTGCCAAGAGGACAACGTCGGTGGTCTACGCCACCGGGTCGTCGCCAGAACGGCTCCCCCCATCATGGTCAAGAAACCGGAGATAGACCTCAGCCGTGAGCCCGAAAATATTCCGAGCATCATCTTGCCGTCGCTGGAAGCCAAAGACATGATAAGGTTGGAGATGTGCCGTTCTGCAGACCCACCGACAAAACACTTGGCCGTACACACGTAACATTACATCTCCACTGGTATATTGCCTTATTGGATTACTGAATTACATATTGGTGTAAGGAGTCATCTTGCGCATCTCCCGATGGATCCTTGAACACCGCTTGTAATGTTTCAGTTATTACACGCTAGAAACGATAACCAGGAATCGTTCAGGTATGATTATAAAACTAAAGTGTTTGGTGTGGCTACAGGAACGTCTACGTAGTGGTGGTTCCTGTGAAGAAAGGCCGTGGACCCATCAGAAACATAAAGAATCCTGATGAGATGGACTTGGAAGAGGTGAGTAGCAAAACAAGAGCCCGACTGGGGCAGAATTCGATTCTGGATGCTGGTAAATTTGTTCGAGTCGTAAACACTCTAAATTTGACGTCTCACTATTATTGTCACAAATGTTTATCGCATGACTTTTTAAAGTCCCATTAATGTAAAAAAGTGATCAAACGCTTAACTGCGTTAAGTTTCATTGAAATGACATTATATTTGTCGATAATACCTGATCATTTTTGTGAAAATCTTATGTAAAACCTGGAAAATAGTACAGCCGTCCTTGTATGTATGGGCACTCGCCCCACACGATTTTTAATACCGTTATTCCGTTTACACGACGTTCTGCTCGAATCAACGTGCTGTGGCTTCAAAGGAAAAAAAAACATCACAATTTGAAGCCCCTGAAAATATGTTTAAAAAAAACATTAATTACACACAAATCCCCTGTGTGTGTGTGTGTGTGTGTGTGTGCGCGTGTTTAAGAAGGCGCCATTATGACAAGCAGGGTTCGATCCCGAGGTGGACGTGAAGTGTATTAACGTATGGCTGACTCAGCAGAAGCTAAGTTTAAACGGGCTGTCCTTTTTTCTTCTTTATGTAAATATGACTGGTCAGTGGATGTCACGCTGTATGTATAAAAAGCAGAATGTGCCAGAACGTTCCGTTGCTGAGAGTGGTCGTGTTCCGGTTCTCCTCCACAGTTACTAACGTTCTGCAGTATTTAATTTATAAAGTCCAGTCGTTCTGCATTCTTCCGCCATCGACTCAGGACTGCGTCTTTAAAATTTTGCACCTACCCGCATTCCTCAAGGACACCCGACGTCCTTTAAACCAAGTTTATTGCGATTTGGTCTTGTTTGCGCTGTGCTGTAGCGGGTCTGTGGGCGCGTGCGCGGGTGTGGCGCGCGGCGGTCCCGGCGTGCGGTGCGGTGCGGTGCGGTGCGGTGCAGTGCGGTGCGGTGCTACTAGGTGTTTAACTGTCTTAGTGACATTTGGGAAAGCTGGTTTGGGATGTTTAGGGTTGGGCTGGGAACACGTCATTTTTCCCATGGATCCAGAAGGTGCTATTACTAAGTCACTTGAAATAGATGAAAGGTAAATAAAAATAGAGGCCTTGAGTTTTCCTTTGACATGACAATGTCTTCACTCCTCAGGTAATAATGCTACATTCCCTGGGTGGGAATTTATACTGGCTGTGTAAGGAGAATGGGATTGCAGTCTCCTAGGTCTTCTCACTTTTGTGTGATCGCTTGGTGTCCTTTAGAGCGATCGGTCAGAAACCGGTAGCATTAGGATTGATGTCATTTCACTTCCGGATTTTTAAATAAATAGGCTTATGCAGTTGCGGCCCAGGGTGACGTGTCGCACCGTTGACTCTGTGGTCGAGAAGATGAACGCCACAGTGCCATGCTGTGTGTGTCTTTTCTTTACTCATCGTACTACAGATAAGATTGAACGTTAAATTGAATATGTCCTCAGTCCTTCTCTCGCTCCCCTTTGCTCTTATCCCCCTTCTCAGCTGCTCAAAGACACCAGTCAGAAACAGCATCAGAGCCGTACCTCACGCCACCGGAGGCAGCTAGACGTCCGCAAGCCCTACATTGCTGCGTGCTTCAAGCCCAATGGCATGCCGTCGTCCTTCACCCTGGGTGACCAGGTGGACTACAATGGCTACCTGAACCGTGCCCTTGACCCTGGGCAGGAGTATGTCATTTTCCTCCTGGCAGAACTCAACACCACAACTGGGGTGAGCAGTACACTCTGACTTCCCTCCGCGTCACCAAGCTCTCGCACACGTACACATCTTCTGTGGTTCATTGTGAGGGCAGGAGGAACCCGCGTAATGAGAACTGAGCCGTAAGAGGAAATTTGAGCCTTCAGATGTAGGTTCTCTGAATACTGAATGAACAACAATCTGTTCATTAGGACTGTAATACATAGTTGATGGTGCCCAGTTAAGAGGCCGGTTTTCCTGCGTAATCGGAATGCCCTCCCATTTTTAAGCTGTCAGCGGTGTAACCCTGATTCTTGTTTGTCTTCTTTATAGAGGATGTTCGTAGCTAGCCCATATACAGATTCTATCACTGCCCAGGATGTGGACACTCAGCCTGTGGAAACAGGCGGAGATGGTCTTATCTGGGTGGTGGGCCCAGTCCTGGCAGTGGTCTTCATCATCTGCATCGTTATTGCCATTCTGCTGTACAAGAAGTGAGTATTTCAGGAAGGCAAGAACCGAAGCACTGGTGCAATACCTGTGCGTAAACACAAAATATCAAGCATTACAAATTGGTGTTTGGTTTATGAAAAGTGACTATTTCAGGATGCGTAGCGGAGTTTGTCTTCAGCTAAATTCGACCTGATTGCTTACTGTGGGTTTAATGTCGGAAAATGAGCCTGGCAGCAGGTCTGTAGTCAGCATGTACAGCCATCCCCTGAAAGTCAGGTATTTACCAGAATTTGAGGTTACAAACTGTTTCATTTTATACGCCTACATCAATTTATGAAATGCAGTTCTTTGTATTTATGAGGACCAAATATAGAGGCCACGCACTTCCCAGCTGCTGAGTGGCACGGGCCGCTGTGCTGCAGTTTGTCCCCCTGCTGCCTTAAGATCTCAACCTCCTTTGGTCCTTGTTCAGTATTTCCCTTTTATCATGTCAGTAGCGATGGCCTCCGTTCGGACTACCCAAACGGCGTCGGCTTGAATTTAGTTGCGCTGTTTTCATTGATTTCTTTTCTCTTCACTCTTCTGACTGCTTTTTTTTTCGCGTTAAAGGTCGAATTAAACATCGAATTGTTATGGAGTAACTAGCGAAGTGAAGCTGCCTCGTCGATACTGATGTCAGTTTCGGGGCTCAGAAATGCATGCAGTTTTACCTTTGAAATAACCAGAAATTGCATCGTTGCGTGTTTTGTATAAGTACAGAATTATAAGAACTTGAATTTGGAGTGATTTTCTGGGAATGAATGACGGTGGGCGACGACTGTACATGTAACGTGAGATTGACAGAAAGTCATTGTCAGCTGAAGAGGGGGAAGTGAGCTGAGTGCTTCTCTGGCTGTGCGTTTCGAACTGATTCCAAAAGATCATTTAGTGTCTCTAATTACTTAACTGCTGCTTAAGGGCTGTAGTTGACTGTCTCTTTAAAGATGTAGTCCCAGAAATGTGGGTACTAATGACAAGAAGGTTCCGCACGGAAAAACGCCGAAGGAGTAACGCGTTCTCCTTGCCGACAAAAAACGGCTACTCCGTGGCCCGCGCTCCTGAGCGCAGCGTCTGGGCAGCCCGGGAAGGACGTTTCGCCTGCCTCTGTCTGTTTGGTGGATTGCGGTACTGCAACCTCGCCTTGGCTCGGACGTTCTCCAGCCTGGATCATTTAGTGTCCCCATGGGGAGCCGTACAACCTTAAACCACTGCCCTTAATGCAGTCGTGCTTCATCCAGCATTGTTTTGCTGCCCTGTGAATTCAAATGCTCACTATTGATTTTTGTTTTCCTTTCTTTGTTCCCCCTTTTGTGAATTTATTTTGCTCCATTGCTTTCTTCGGAAGCAGTAAACCTGACAGGTAAGGCTCAGCTGAACTTTAATGCTGTTTTGAGGCAGGAAAACAACCCGTCTCAGCATAAAATATGCTTTTTAATTACACCATAAAAACTAACAGAAAACACTGTCTGCTTTCACTCATTTGTATGCATCCGCTCTGTAAGAAGTTAGTATAGATTGAATTTGCAATATTTGCATTATGTTGGTGTCATTAAATTAAAGCTTTTTGTTTTGCGGCGGAGTACCGCACGTGAGCGTGACCTGCCACGCCAGTGTGTTTATGTTGCTTTACATGCATCTTTTTCAAGCAGCAAAAGGAAAGACTCAGAACCCCGGACCAAATGTCTGCTGAACAATGCGGAGCTCACTCAACACCACCCCACAGACCCAGTGGAGATGAGACGCATCAACTTCCAGACCCCAGGTACACGTTCTCCCATACACACGTATGCCGTGTATCCCGCACCTCCACAGGAGTTTAAGGCATTAGCAAGTGTCTGAAGGGCACACAGTTCCAGCATCTTGTCTGCCAATGCTGTAATGCAGAAAAAGAAAACTGAGCAGAGGAGTAAAAGCACGGTGCAAACAAAGAACTGTGACATCTCATGCCACTTGTCTCAAGTGTCACCAGTCTTTCTCTGTCCCCCTCACCTCATTTCCTATAGATGTTTTAAGATGTTTTATTTAATATGTGGAGCCTCTCAGTGCTTTTTGGTGGTGTATGGTGGTTGGGCTTACACATTTCCACTGTAGTTTGGAAGGTATGTAAACAGTGTCCCATACTGTAGTGCATCCACAAGTGTGAAGGGGGATTCAAAACTATGGCATTATTTTCTGAGATTTAAAGGCTCTTCCTGATTTGTTGCCTGTAATTTTCTTCCTGCATCAAAATACTGCATTGTGTTGTGTTGTTGTTATTATTATTATTATTATTATTATCATCATCAAGTGCTGGAATTCTTGAATTCTTCATAGAATCTCTGTGTAAGGAGATCATACAAATGTATATGCGCAGATATTTTTAGCTAGGATCTGATAACCAGGATCCGTTAATTTTGTTTTCATCTGTTCTCCACATCTCTTCCTGTCTGCTTTCTGGCTGTATAAGAATGGGGGAAAAACCTGTGTAAAATGAAAAATTCCTTTTAAAAGACTTCATGCCAAAGTTTAAGTAACTCTGAAAGAGGAGAGAAGATTTATTAATGTGAGAATACATTTACACAAGTGCAGACCTCTCCTTTTTTACTGTGGAGAATGACAGGATTGGATTTTCTGCAAACAGCTAGCTGTTCTGGGGCAAAAAGTTTTCATTTTATTGTTGAACTTGGATTTGACAGGCGCTGGAGGATATTGTTTATTTATTTTTTTTTATTATTAAAGAGTGAGATATGCCCGTATATATCCAACGCAGCATCCACCAGCAGTGCCTCAGGAAAACAAAAGTAGTCCCCCTGGTCAAAAACTGTCTAGTACTATACAGTACACCAGGACTTTGCTGCTGAAGTCAAGTGCCATGACTTGCAGTAACTTTCATGAATCTCTTTCTGCATTCAGAAGAATGTTGTACCCCCGCTGAGAAACCTTCTAGTCACAGAACCCTGAGGGTTGGTGCTCAAGGTTGGGACACCTACACTGTCAAGCACCCTTCAAATCCTCTGGATTCATAAGAGTACCTGCCTCACTCTCATTTCCTTCGTCTTTCCCATAAAAATCGGCCTGTCACTTCTCTGTCATTGCCGTCAAGCCTGACGTTGGTTTGTCAGGATCCTTCTCCCTGAGCGCCTCTCCCAGCTCCGTCAAAAAAGGCTCTCAATTCAAAGCCTGTAATCTCAGGAGTTGAACGGAGCGGCCATGTCGCAGCCCATCCAAGAAACTCCCACTGCAATGAAGATAAAGGTGCCTACGGGAGGTGGGGGTGGTCTAAAAAAACCCCTCCAGAACCACAGCCACCTTGCAGTGGCAGATCCATAGCAACGAATCGCCCACATGATTGGGTGTCTGTATTCGGCACAGTTATAATGGCACGAACATTAGCTTTCATCTCATTTGTCTCCTTTTCCTGGTGTATCCACCTCATTACAGCCACCATTCACATTCCGTGTATCAGCGATGTTCCATTCCTTTTTCCAGTTGTATTGGATTCCGCTGTGTCATTATCTGTTCTCCTGGAGAATTTAATGTAAACGGACATTTTAGGCCAATTAAGCCGGCCAGCAAATACTTGGCTGGTTTCCATTAGCTAATAGCAGCCATTGTTCAAACCGCTTCATTTCCGCCTGCCACACCGCGTCGAGCACCTAACCGGCTGTCACGTGTGACGTGATGACTCGCTCCCATCGCTGCGTCCTTCGGCATATATTGTGCGTACGGATAAACGCCTGTGCGTCTACGTACGTGCGTGCGATGATCGGCAACCAACCTCGTGTCCCCCGACATTTCTTCCTTTCCCCAGATTTACAGCGTTCAGTCTCTGGTCGTCGACTTCATCGTTCATTATGTATGATCCCCTGAGCCGTAGGTTTATTTTAAGACTAACTGGCTGAATGAAGTGCAGCGTCATGGATCTGCTTGTCAGAAACACGTCCTTTGCCCTCTTTTCCCGCAAGTGTGACCTCCTCCCCCCCAGGCCTCCGAATTGAGAGGCGTCATATTGTTCTCCCACCACCCGTGTTGATGAATGGCATCTTGGGTCACGTGATTCGTTGCCTCTCCTACCTTTAACTAGTCCCTGTTGCTGTTAAGTAACTAAGATATTCTGTACATTTATGGAATATCTGGATGTGGATGTAGTTTCGTCTGCCTGTCGCTTCCCATTAAGTGCCGGGTCGTGTAACGTTACATTCGGTTTGCAAAAGTTGGGAGCCCCTAAAAGGACAAGTGAAAGTAATGGTGAAATTAGATGTTTGTCTGTCGCTCACAACTGGGGGCCCTGTTACTGTGAGCGTGTGGCTCCAGTTATACAGACGTTGAGTGAAAATCCTGCCGGCTGCGGGGAGAACGGAAACAAAGGGACGTGGTTATAGTAGAGAGGTGCCATCCATTACTCGCTGCTGTGCTTCCCCGCCTGGCCATCTAGAAATAGGAAGCAGCTTTGTCGTACTGCGTTCACCAGTGGGGGGGGGGGGCTTTCTTCCTTCAACTTCACCAAGCATCAGTGAGGTGAGTGGATAGGTAGGAAACTTGGGCTAAAGGGCACAGAATCCAGATTAGACACCCCTGAGGTGCAGCAGATTTTACATCTGTTTTCTGTTCCTGCATTTCAAGTCAAAACTCTCTTCCAAGTTCCCTTAGAATCTTGGTGTAAAATCATGACGTTTGTCCTGGACTGCGTTTTACTTGTGAGAGCATTTTTTTTTTTGTTTACCTGACAGTGCTGTGGGGTTGAAAGGAGGAACCCTGCATTCTTGAACCTCCTTTTATTAGTACAGAGAAAAAGTCATGTGTGCTACTGAAAACTACTCATGTTGTTTATGTGTTTTTTTTACACTGTTCAGTACTTGGAAGTTTATTAGCCCTGGGTAATAGGAGAGATATGCTCGGACTGCCATTTCAGAAAGATTTTTGAATCCTCCCCAAAGATTTATTGGAAAAAGTAATAAAATGGGGAGGAGTTCAGTTGGCATGTCCTGAACAGTTTATACTTGCTTATGGAATGATTGAAGTAACCGTCCATATGTAAAATGTTAAAATATGACGACACAGCAGTTTTAAAGGAGGTTTCCTAAATGTATGTCCGATATAAAAATGTTTCATATTAAGGTAAAAATATATTACTTTTTCATATCATAAATGTGAAAGTTACACCACAAGTCAAGCTAGTTTTAGCCCATGGTTTGTATTTAAACCCAAATTATAGCCAGATGCTGTTGCTATGGTTCCCCATGCACATCTTTGCCAAAATTGTTGCTTTGCTATAAATAGAAAAATCCTTCTCTTTCTTTTTTTTACTCTTACTTTTCCCACCACCATTCCACTTCTGGTCGACAGACGGATAAAAAAAGTCACGGGCTGCCCTAGATTTTGTGAGCTTTTCTGCCAGAAAAATGCAGGCTGTCAATGAAGAATGGAGACGGTTGCTTTTATCGTCCTGCAGCCTTTTTAGCCTTTTGTCATGGTTTCATTTTCATAGAGCCCTAGCTGCCTTCTCCTTTCTCCCCGAGACGCGCTCGGGCTCCTTGTTTGCCCCCTGTTCGTGATCATTATTCGGGATCAATTCTTGATCCTCACTTCCAGTTACAGCTGTCAAGTCCAGAGTGGAAGAGTTTTCAGTTGCGCCAAAATAATACATGCCCCCGGTTAACAAACAGCAAGCGAGGACCACTGACTGGAACGTGCCTGTGGAGGAAATAAATCGGGGGGGGGGCAGCCTGCTACCGTGTGTGCCCTACTTTCCCCGTCTCCAAAAAGCCTGCTGTCAGAGGCAGTGATCGCATTCCCACTGTGAAACTCATATGACTAATTCTGTCCAAGAGTGAGGGGTAGAAGAAGCTCAGCTGGCAAGGAAGTGAAAAACAGAACTTTAACAAAAATTGGCTGTACAGTTAGAAGGAGACATGGATGGATGGATGGATGGATGGACTGTTTTTTTTTTTTTTTTTTTTTTTTTTTTTTTTTTTT
>UFQX01000203.1:796316-838354 GCA_900497675.1 Arapaima gigas | reverse complement strand
TTTTTTTTTTTTTTTTTTTTTTTTTTTTTTTTAAGTGTAGAAGCTGGATACCAGCTGTAAAACTTTTCTCTTTAGTGTTGTATGGATTATGATGTGCATTGTAGAGGCTGATATGAGAACTGTGTGACAGGTAGCTTTGTTTCATTATTGAGGCTCCCGAGCTGCACTGGCCTTTAAGTTCTTCTATAATTTGTTCTTTATTTTGGTTTTGTTGTTGGCGTCATCGTCGACATTTTAAAAGTCTCTTTGTTTTTATGCTTGCTGTTCTTCACAGATTCTGGTCTGAGCAGCCCTCTAAGTGAAGCCGATTTTGACTATGAAAGTTAGTTCCTACGCAATGTATACAGTCCACGTGTTTGTCTTCTTGCATCCTAATTTTTATAAGTATTGCACCATTTTCTAGTCTGTTTTTTACTCTTCTATGTATATTTTTCAATTTCTCCTAATTTTCACATTCATCACTAATTTTGTTTACTTTTTAACTTTGATTTCTGTCTTAATTTGTGTTTGCTTGCTGTGTTCTCATTGCTGTGTTGGCTGCACATTAATCCACCATGTAATCTCTGCGATCACGGCTGATGTAGAGACGGTTAGGTTTTTTATTTATTTACTTGTTTATTTTTCTGCACAGGAGTCTTGTTCCCCTCCTCTCTGTCACTCCTCTCGCTACGTTAGTTCCAATCTGAACTGCGGGGGTCTTTCTGGAGGCACAGATGACTAATGGAATTGATTAAGACAACGGTAAACAATGGACTGACATTTGATCACTTTCCTCCATTAAAAGGAAAACAAGTAAAACTGGGATTTTTTTTTCCCTCTCAGGCATCCCTTTTTTTAAACTCAAATAAATAGAAACAATGTTTTCAGACTTGCAGAGCCATCAAAAGATGTCATTATATCCTGACTGTATCGACTGCAAATCTGAGGTATGAATAAGTGGAGACCAGTTTGTGTCTCAACACTCATTGATGTTGTCTAGATTTTGTGGGCAAAGAATGTAGCTTTGGACGGTGAGCTTTCAAATAATTGTAGAGAGAAAATACTTGTCCTTGAAAGCACTTTGGATGCAGTTGCATTCTGCCAAAGCAGGGGAAAACTTTGCTATTGAACAAACTTTGTGTAAATACACACGGTGATTTGTCAGAATAATGAAAACAGAACAAACTCTGTATGGTTAACAAGTTTGCTTTTCTTTCACTGTTTCAGCAGAGCAGTAGATACTATTTGTTAACGTTGCAACCACAGTGCTGTGAACAAAATTTAGACACAAAAATGTGCAAAGAGATTAAATTGAGTAATTTATTTTTACTTGCCTGTTAGAAAAATATACTGCACTTGACTGTAATAGATGGATACTACTTAGAAGAGAAATGTAAAAGTTTGTACCGTGAAGAAATATTGTCAGCTGACTGGGGATTAGAGTTGTAGTCTTTCAGTCAAGGTTCTAGGTTCGTAGCCAGACTCCGGCTGTACTGTTCTGGAAAGTACAAATGTGACCAGAATAATTGGTTCCGTAGCATTTTATTCAAATAATGCACCATTCTTTCTGAAAGCTGTTGAAATTGAACAATCTTTTGTCATCCATACATGGATGTCTTTGGTTTGCAGTGGAACCAGACAAAGAGGTCGTGAAAAGAACTGAATTCTTGCTCTTTCTACAACAATGTTGTAAAATGCCCTATTGGAAGTTATAAGAAGTAACTGTATTGTAGTTACCCTTCAAACAGACTATTCTCATTTAGTTAGTGTCACAGGCGTCTTCATCTTATAACCCATCATTCAGCCAGTTTAAATGGAGAAGAGTCCTCACTCTGCTCTTCTGTGTCACTGTGTATCACACTAAACATGGAAAAGAGAAGGAGAAGCAGAGAGTTGTCTTAGGAGGTTAGAAAGAAAGTAACGGCCAAGTGTGGTCCATGTAAACGCTGCAAGACCATCTCCAAAGAGCTTCGTGTTCCTGGGACCACTGCTGCCAGTGTTATCAAGAAGTATTATTTAAAGTTACAAATGGAAAGCAAAGTTTCTTTTCGTTAAATGTGAACAAAAGAATGTTGGCTACCAAATACTTCTGTTAGGTTCAACTTGTATCGGAGAAAAATATGTTTTTTTTTTTTTTAACAGAAAAGGTGCAAGGGCACCAATAATTTTGGCCACATCTGTATTCTTCCTGTGAACACATTAGGCTGTTCTATTTATGTTTGTTTTCTGTAGCTTGATATGTAGAACTAGCATTGCAAACTAGGATTGGTGGGCTTCCTTGAATGAACTCCCCACTTTGGGACCGGCAACAACATTTCTGTTGGATTACTGGCTGATAAGAATGACAGAGTCTGAGTTCTCCCGTGCAGTGTTCTCCAGATGTTGAATAAATATTGGTCATGCGCAAAGACAGTTTGACTTTACCCATAAGTCCGATAATCTTCGATTTTCACATCATGACAGCTTATGTTCTGGGAAAGTACTGAGACGATGGTAGAAGGCAGAAAAACAAGACTTCATGTGGAATGAAGAAGAGAAAAAGAGTTAATATGTTTCCACGTATTGTGTATATATCTGGATCGACTCTGACGTCCTCGAATGACCAGGTGTTGCTCGATCAGTGACCGATTAACTGACAGAACTTGTAAGTCCACAAATATGGGTAGTGAATAACAAAATGGGAACACAAGCACGTCGGTTCATTGCACTGTGTGCTGCCAGGAGAAAACGGTGCATCAATTGGCCTGGTGTCAGAAAAGAATTGGTACTGTTTAGTAGGTGTCATTTTACCAAAATAAGGTCCTTGAACTCACACGGGTTTCTTTTGTTTAGTGTATGTCTCTGCACACAGTTCTACAGATAACAGATGTGGGACTAAAGACTGATAGAGAAGGCCATGAAAGATGGCGACCTGAGACAGTGTGACTTTTGTGGATTTGAGGACTGTTGTTTCAAAAGGCATCCCTCCTAATGTCAAAGAACAACAGCATCGTGAAAATTCAAAAATTCATTCAAGATGACCTTGTGTCCTGTGTCATCCCGCCTTCAGATGGGATAGGTGAACCTTGAAAATAATGGTACAGTGTACCTGAAACCACAATGGCACCAAAATTGGACTCTACTTCTGTTGTTTCATTTCTTTTTTCTGTCACCACACATCTGAAGGTTGGAAGTGTAATAAATATCAAATCTCACTTTTTTTTCCACTCCTCAACTTTGCGCTGGATTTTGGCAGTGCAGGTCCATCGTGTTGTTGTGTATGAATATTTCTTACATGCCTTGGACTTTGGTTGCTTTAGGGAAGCAAATAGGGCAGGCGTTAGAATTAAAAGATCTTTTGTCATAGTACTGAAATGACATATTCATTATTATTAAATCGACAACGTCATCCAAAAGCCCTGCAGTGTTCTATTGCTTCCAACTTTTTTTGTCTGACTGCCTTTTGAACAACGTTCGACAGTAGGAATGACCTCCTCAGAGCTGCTCTGCTGGATGATTTTGCTGTCGGGATGTTCAAGGGAGTTAAAAGGGATGTCCATTTTACTGCCTTCCCATGGTTCGGTTGGAGATCTAAAGCAAGACTGGAGGTGGCATGTGCATCTTCAGTGATGTCATGCTTGCTTGGCCTTGGCTGACTGAGGATGACCAGCTTTCTATACAACTTCATTTCACAATGTCACCACTCTTCAACACCACCCAAAATCTTGGTTCCAACCACAGGCCAGGGCACACTCCTGATCCCCTCAACATGGGTGACAGTGTAAATGAGAAGGAACAGTCCAGCTTTCATCAGGCTCACAGCCTCTTTAATGCCATGATAGGATTTCAGATGGTTTCATCAAATGTTTGCCAGGTAAAAGCAGGTCAGGAGATTTCAGCATCAGATTTAAGCATTTTTAACATCATATTCTGAAAGTGAAGGTAAAGGGGGAAAAATGCCTTGGATGCAGATTATTAGTCAGCTTCTGGTTAGCGGGTAACTTGTTAAACACTGTTGTTTCACATCTGATTAAACATGCAGTGCCTATAAATAGTATTCACCGCCCTTGGACTTTTTCGTGTTTTATTGTTTTACGGCCGATTTAATTCGGCCTCTTTGACACTGACCATGAGAAAAAGACTCTTAAATGTCAAAGTGAAAACAAATCTCTACAAATTGATCTAAATTTATTACAGTTATTCAACACAGAATAATTCTTCTTTTTCCTGATGAGCCTAGTTAAGTCTGCTGTGATTCACCGTGGTAAAATAATAAAACCTGAAAAAGTCCAAGGGTGAATAGTTTATATAGACGCTATATATAATGAACTTTCTCAGCATAAATGAAAAGTGTTTTGTGCCGTTTTTCTGGCGATTAATCTTGTCGATTTAATTTTGATGAAAGATTTGAAGGCCAGTAACCTTGCAATTCCTGTGGTTCTTACCCTGTGTGGCCTGAAGCATAGTTTTTGTTAATGTGTCCCATAGCTGCAACACACTGAACACAGTGGTATTTTCTTTCTTTTTTTTATTTCGAAAAACGTGCAGCTGCTTCTGTGTTTGCCACAAAACTATTAAAAGCCACATCTCAGAAGAACTGAATGGTAATTGGTTTGCGGTTATTTTCACACCTATTTTCACGCCGAACTTTTCACACCCATCCTGTATTTCTTCAGTATTGTTGCTCGATGTTGGAGGGTATAGAATGGCAGTGGAGCCCTGGCCTGGTCACAGAGTGTGTTCTAGCATCACCCATTAAACCCTCTCTGTGTGTGCATCTCCTTGTCCTCTGATGGCTTCCTCAATGTCTCTCTCTGTCCACGTATTACGCTCGCTAGCTGTGTGTCCTGCCCCCTTTGCTCCCCTACCCACGTGTCCTGTCTACTTTGATATGTCTTATTAGTCCCACGTATTTCAATTCCTTCTTCCTCCCTTCTTTCTCCCCGTCCCTTCTGGGCGATCAGGCATGATGAACCACCCGCCAATCCCCATTGCGGAGCTGGCGGAGCACACGGAGTTGCTGAAAGCCAACGACAACCTGAAGCTCTCGCAAGAATATGAGGTGAGGGTGCATGGGGTAGCGTCCAAGTTTGTAAACTTGGAAGTTTCCTCCTCTTCACTTCCAATGTGCGCTCATAGCAAGGAGGAATTTAGACGCTCCCGAAACAATAACCACAAACGGTCATTCTGTCCCTGGCTGATGCTCCTTGCAGAAGAACGTCTCGGCTCACATTGCGCTTCAAGGCACTGTCCAAGTGTTGGAAGTATTTTAACGTAAAGCAGTCCAAAGCATTTGTCGCTCAAGGGTGTTTTGGTCATACAGGTGGATTTTTGTGCTGTCGGATCCCAAAATACCGCCGCAGTAATAAATGAAGGGGAATCCGATTACGAATGCAGACTGCTGAGTCAGTCATCATTTGCATAGCGCAATATCCTCCTGCCCCTAAATCAATTTGATAAAACAAAAAATGATGAGAAAGAGATTAGCGGCACCTGATACCCCATTAGTGCGCATTTAAGGGCTGCACTGAGGCTGGGGTACTGCCTCTTCTGCTAAGAAAGTTAAATGAGCGTTATTAAAAAAATGAGTTATCGCAGCAGAACTTGCGCAGTGCCTCCGACAAAGAGATGATCAAGGCTAGGCTGGTAATCGCTTGGCCTCAAAAAAGTTTGCTTGATCAAAGGTGGCTCCATTTTCTTTTTACTTTTCGAAACCTTCGTTGTTGTCCTGATGAGTCGCCACTTATTTGGTGCTTCTCCTCAGCAAGTGGAGCTCCTTCAGAGTTCAGCCAGAGTCGGGAACAGAGGCGTGTTTGATGGGGTCAGGAAATGGTCTGGAGTCGTAGGTCTAAGACAGTAGAAATCGGGTTGGTGATGTCCAATCCTGGGGTTCAAGGGTTGTAACAGATGAGCCACCCTTCTTCTGTCCACAGTTGTGCTCTCGGACCCCCGTTCCACCCTTTGGCATGGGTAGCAGCGCCTTTTCACAGCCGCGGGGAGACAGGAATGATTAAAAGGCAGAGGAAACAAATCATACCGTTGGTCCTGGTCCATTCACTGAAATTGGTGGGGAGAAAGGGAACAGCGAGTTTAAGGAGAAGAATGTCAGCTGGTAGAGGTAGTACAGTACACTGTTATTTTTGAGCAACGATAGCAGGTAAACCATACAAAAGAAGCTGTGCGGTGTTTTATTTTGACTTGTTTGATGCTCTCTGTGTTGGACTGCAAATGAAAGGATCCTTCAAGCCAGTGCCAGGGGAACACCTCAGCCCATGAGCTCCAAACCATAATGGAATACTAAATTATCCTGACAAGGGAATAGAATATTTATTCAGAATTCTCATATTCCAAGTACGGTTGCATTTATCAGGGTAGCCTCAGCCGGGCCAGCTTTATTCTCCCACCCTCCAGGGGAAATGCTGCCTTCTTTATCAATGTTTTTCTTTCCTTTTTTCACGGTTCACATCTGTGGTCCTCATAAACCAGTCTGCTATGGCCTTTAATATTTCATAGGGTCGGGTCTTAATTATGTAGCCAGGTTTGTCCTGCTCTTTGGTAACATCGCCATCCTGTCTCTTTGCGTTTCTGGTGTCTCTGCAGTCTATTGATCCTGGCCAGCAGTTCACATGGGAGCACTCCAACCTGGAAGTCAACAAGCCAAAGAACCGCTATGCCAACGTCATCGCTTATGACCACTCCAGAGTTATCCTCTCCCCGATTGAAGGTCAGGCCTGACAATTTGACAGATATCCGGTTGCTCACTTTTAGTTTCCTTACTTTTAAATGTGTAAAATGTAATGTCGTCCCATTGTTTGTAGCACTAGATGAGCTATAGCTGAGTAGAATGAGAATGCAGCTATCCCTTCCATACACTTTTGCAACAGCTCCTTCTGTTTTGTTGTCTGAACACGACTGAAGTTGTTTTTAATATTTGGTTTTGTCTGAGGCACTTATTAGGAGTTCATTGCATCGGTTTACACGAGCCTGACCGAACAGAGCGAGGACAACAAAAACAAAACAAAACAAAACCATCACAAAAGTCGCATCATACATAAATTAATCAAGTCTGAAATTTTAATTTTACAGCGCAGTGATTTTTCCATTAGTCTCAGTAGCAGAAGAAGGATCTTTGCGCTCTGCTGTTTCCTCTTCAAATAACTATAACTAAAGAACAAAAAAATTGGCAAAATGTGGACTGTGTTAATGCCACCCACCCCCAGCTCCCTGTCATCTCAAGAGTATTAATAATTGTTGCTAAGTGCTTCATTGTTTTTGTTCCGGTGATGTGGCATGCCTGAGGGACGGTCTTGTCAGGGCCAGGTTCTGGAGAAAGCCATAGCTTATGGACTCTTGCATGGCCTTCCCTTGTATTCCCCTTCCTGTGTAATTTTTATGGCTTTAGATGTAGAGAAAAAATTGATAACTGTCATTTTTTGCAGCATGCTGGAGGTGCTAGATGTTGGGAAAGTACTCTCACATGCTTGGCTCCCTTCCATCACTATACCCTGTGCTGGAGGGTCTACTTTACAGGAGATTTAGTGAGCCCCTGGTCAGACAGTCCGCCATCACACACAAGACGAATGGCGTATCGGTGACCACTGGCAGTCCTCTGGCCTGATTTACTCGCAGTAGCCCGTAATTCCATCTTGTAGCACAGGTTGCACTAAGCCCTAAATCAGCCCTGCTCCTGCCAGCAGCACCTGCAAAAAAATGAAAGGAGAGTGGAAAAAGAGAATGAAAATCCCAGACCTGATAACTGGCAAGTTTTTTTTTTTTTTTTTTTGGATGGATCATTCCGGGTGATTGATTTCAGACGACCTACGTGCCCAGAGTCCTTTCGTGGGCCAAATCTGCTGCTCCTCACAGAGAAGTCATACCGGACTGATATGCACGATACACAAAGAGCAAGCTTAATGTATACTACCATAGAGCTCTGGTTCACACGTGTTTTTACAGTTTAGGTATCCACCACGGTGGCATAGTTGGTAGTGTATAATGAAGGCATGTAGTGACTTGAAGGGTGTTGATCTGAATCTCAGAAGGGGGTGTCCTGTGTAACTGATGAGCAGCTTTATAATTTACGTATTTTCAACTTTATAAAATGACAAAAATTATAGTTGTTTCAGATAAATGTGTCATCTGGAAAGCAAATTGGTAATATTAACAATTGTGACAGCTTCAGGTTGACTCCCTGTTGTTCCAGGTAAGCTCCGAAATGACGGCTCCTGCTTTGCTCCAACTCTGTTCCTTTCAGGCATAGCAGGCAGTGACTACATCAATGCCAACTATATTGATGGCTACCGCAAGCAGAATGCCTACATCGCCACACAGGGCCCGCTGCCTGAGACCTTTGGGGACTTTTGGAGGATGGTGTGGGAACAGAGGGCCGCCACCATTGTGATGATGACACGGCTAGAGGAGAAGTCACGGGTGAGCCATCAGCGGTTCTGCTGTAACTTAATATGATGGTCAGTCCTGGTGCTTGTGCATTGACTTGCTCATTCACTTTAATGGCGGTGGCTGACCTTAGTCCTGGTCCATTCACTGTCATGGAGCTCACTGACCACACGCTTGGGCCATTCACTCTCGTAGGGCTAGCTAACCTCGGTCCGATGTAATGGGACTGATTCAACCCTGCTCTTGTAATGGGTAAGACTGATTCTGGTGATGGTTCGTGCACCTTAATGGGACTGGTTGACCCTGTTCCAGGTCCATTTGCTGTAATAGAGCAGGCTATCCCTGGTCCTTGTCCATTCACTGCTGCTGCTGCTGATTCTGGTCCTGGATCATAGATTGCAACGTGGCTGCCTGACCCCAGTCCTGGTTCATCCACTTTCTTTTCCTTTATAAAAAGAGAGGTGAAAATAGCATAAATTAACACTATTTCAGTCACAGTGTTTTTTTTTTGTTTTTTTTTTTAGACAAGGACAAACAGGAACAGGGGAATACCGTCCAAATAAAGCCTAATGTAGCTTTGCTTTTGGAAGTGGCCCCTTACTGTAAATAGAAACTAGCGCATAATGCCAAGAAAGCTAAAGCTCTGCTGTGCTGCTCTGTAATGCGGGCAAGTTTTCTTAAGGGCACTTTCTCCCTGTGCCTTTGTGCTTTTCCCCCATTGCTCTGCCAATGCGCTTCTCCCAGTACATTAAGACCCTGTCAGACGCAATCATTGTGACTGGTCAGGGTTGAAGCAACAGCTGAAGCGTTAGACCTGCGTATTTCACCCAGTACTTGTCAGACTGCATCGGCACTCGAGGCAGCTGATGAGCTACGCTCCGCATTCAATGGATCTTTTATTTACCGGCTGCACCAGGGCCCGCAGCCACACACCATTTCACCAGAAGGAAAACATTTTGTGGGTTTGATTGATCACTGTCACTCGGGGTGGGGTGGTGGCATAATGGGTTTGGGTTGGTGGGAGAAGCTCCGCCGGGGTTTACGAGGGTGATTTATAATCCTCGCCTTGAGACTGCTACTCCACACCTGTAACTTTGACTCGATCTCACCGTTTCTCTCCACGTACAGGTCAAATGTGACCAGTACTGGCCCAGTCGTGGGACAGAGACCTATGGGATGACCCAGGTGACCCTGCTGGACACCATAGAGCTGGCCACCTTCTGCGTGCGCACTTTCTCCCTTCACAAGGTAGGAGCACTGTAGAAGTTCTCATAAAAAATGCTCACTCGTGTGCTTGATGTCACCCGCCATTCATTGCAGGAACCTTGTGCCCAAAGTTCCACAAAACCCACGCAGACCTGTTTAGTGACCTGTGCAAGGAAAAAAGACGGACAACAAACTCTTAATGGGGTGGCGGAAATGAGATGTGTTCTGTACTCGCCTTCAGAGGGAAAAAAATCACCAGCAGTCTGCCATTGGAAGCCCTTTTTTACACTAAATTTCCACAGCAATACAGCAAACCGACATTAATGAGTACGACTCACTCTGTGACAAGCAAATACACAAATACGGCACAGGAATTGGGAGGTGAGCCGTGCAGGGAGAGGAAATTGTTTATGTGGGTGTCTACTCCCTCTTAATCAGAAATTATTTAGCCTCCCCCAATACCTCCAGCCCTCTTTCCCTTCCCTAATCCATCAACTTTTAATGTGTACCTGCCAGCAAAGAGCACTTAGCTCAGCGATCAGAAGAAAGTCACGTATACATAAATGGTTGGCCCATCGCTTTCACTCAGCGGTCAGACAAAAATAAAACGAGTTGTGGTGGCCGAGTTGGGTGGGGAGGGGGGGGGGGGGGGCTGGACCNAAAAAAATAAAAAAAATAAAAAAAAAAAAAAAAAAAAAAGGGGGGGGGGGGGGGGGGGGGGGGGGGGGGGGGGGGGGGGGTGCTGGACCATCTCCAAGGAGATGGCTTAAGTGATGCAGACGCATTAAGCTTCTGTCCAGTCACAGCTCTCTTAAATCAAGCATTTAGAAGACAGGGGGATACTGAGAAGCCTTGCAGCATAATAACTCCTGTCCTGGAGGCAGCAAAGTGCTTGGATTCACCACTTGGCCTTGTAATTTTACAAACCCCCACACACAACTTTCCTCTTGGTGCCCCTCCCTTCTAGGATGACCAGGGTGTGGCATTTTTACTTGATGTGGCTCATTGATCTGCTCTCTGCTCACTTGGCAGAAGTGGTTTGGTTGGATTTGTTGGAGTTTAAAGATACAGGTATCCTCCGAGATACGAGTCTTTGACTTACAAGTTTTATTTACCAGAGTAACACAACCAAAATGGCTAACAGACACTACTCTGGAATGCGTTCACTTCCCACAATGCGCCAATGTCTTAAACCAATACTTTCACATTGTGTCTCCGAATGACAAGATTTCACCTTAGAAATAATTTCCTGCAATGCATTATACTCAGTCAGTAAGGGGATACCTGTACTTGTAGACTGCGCCCAAAGGTATGTGGGCATGCTCAGAAGCACCTCTTATGCATCCATACGTGCGCATATCCTGCAATGACCAAAGGATATCCAAAGTAATGAGTTCCTGAAAAAAATCTCCATTTTTGCATGGTGTGAAAGCCTGTTTACAATCTATTTGAATCTATTGCACTACACAGCTTGCAAGTGCCCAGAACAAAAAAAAAAACTGAATTGTAATGTTTATTTATTCATTTATTCAGAAAAAAACCTTTGTCAGGAAAGCAGTAACACTACATTGAAATGCAAGATGCTCTTTTAAACAGCTTTTGGGAAGAAAGAAAAAGTAGAGGGCAGAACAATGTGAAGTTGTTTTTGCTGTGTGGTCCTCCCCCCCCCGTCGCTGTGGCCTTCATCCGTGCTCTCACTGCAGTGGCAAGTGGCACGTCGGTCCCTGAACCAGGCGTGCATCAAACATTTACCTTGTCCCACACCGGGGTATCAGGAACATGTTTGAAATGAGGACACACCACAAAACAGGGCACCTGTAAGGAGACCTGGTGACAGATTACTGTCTGTCACCAGCCTGGCGATACCGGACAAGGAGAATTCGTCTGAAACTTGGCTGTTCGACAGGTGAACGATAAATAAATGTAAAATATTAAGAAATATTAAGAAATTTGATGCAAAACGACGGCCATCATAATGACTTTTTTATAATAAATTATATAATTATTAAATAAATTAAATAATTAAATGATCTTCTTGCTAGAAAGCACCCAAATTTGCCTAAAGTGAAGCAGCCCAATATGCTGCTGTTTTGAGCTTTATTTTAGAACGTTTTTGCAAACCTGCTTTGTTTTAAGTGGTATCCTTACCTTTGATCACAATTTGCAAGGATATTTTGCACTTAACCATTTACTTATTTTTGTCTTTCCTGTACGTGCCAAAATTGGACAAGTGCAAATTTTGATGGCAGAAATAAAATGTGGAATGTAACTGTCCTATGGGCAACCAAACACAAAAAATTAAACCACCCCTCCCTCGTGCGCCTGGCTGGTAACCCTTGCCAAGCCCGTCTGTGAGGTCTGCTCCAGTTTTGTAGAGGATCGTAAATTGTGGTGTGTCACGAACACGACGTTACACTTGCTTAACAATCGCTTGCATCCAAGAATGGCTCGAGTGAGAAGAGGGAGGTGCGGCAGTTCCAGTTCACCGCGTGGCCCGACCACGGTGTGCCGGAATATCCTACCCCCTTCCTGGCCTTCCTTCGGAGGGTGAAGACCTGCAATCCCCCAGACGCAGGCCCCATCATTGCACACTGCAGGTCAGTGCAGATGCCCAAACCAGTTGAGGCGTAAATTAAGAGTGAAGTCGCCCTTTTGTTTCATGCTTGCTTACTTGTGTGAGAGGGAGTCGGTCCCATGTTGTGTGTTTTAATGACTTAGAAATTCGGGCATATAGAGAAGGAGCGATCCCGCAAGAGTGCCTGAGCAAGTCAGTTAAACCGATACACAACAAATCCAGCTGTGTAAATGTAAAGAAGCGAGTAACATATGAAGACCCATCATAATACAGCAAAGTTATTAGCACACTGTGTGAGTACAGTGCAGATCAGCAAGGTCTTGTTCAGCCGTGGTTTGACACACGCTGTATATCCCCAGTGGAGAAACCTAGCAAACTCCTCTTACTCGCTCCCTCACAGTGCTGGTGTGGGCCGCACAGGCTGCTTCATTGTGATCGATGCCATGCTGGAGCGCATCAAGCACGAGAAGACGGTGGACATCTATGGGCATGTGACACTGATGCGCTCACAACGCAATTACATGGTGCAAACAGAGGACCAATATAGCTTCATCCACGATGCGCTACTGGAGGCAGTCGCTTGCGGCAACACCGAGGTGGCCGCCCGCAGCCTCTACTCCTACATCCAGAAACTGGCCCAGGTGGAGAGCGGGGAGCATGTCACCAGCATGGAGCTGGAGTTCAAGGTATGTCCTCCAAGTGCGTGAAAGGCAGAGAGCCGAGCCCCTCCTTCACAGTGAGATCATTTGAGGAGGCTCTTTTGAATCGTTCTAGTAGCTAAATTGGGTTTATGACATGAAAGCTGTTTCAGAGAATGAATGATGTTAGGAGCAGTGGTGCTTTGATATCTCTCTCAATGAAAATAACAATTAGTTCTCGACGCAAACTGAATATTGTCAGATGAGAATGCTAACGCTTGAGTTTTTAAAGAACTCGAATAGAAGGATCACAGCACCATAAAGCCGAATTTTACCGTGCATCTGTAAAGATACAACTGCACAGGGGCCGTACCCTCTCACTTAGTACAATGCTTTATTCTGCATGGAGGATGCTTGCAATCCTTTCAAATAAGTGCGTTCTGACAGACGTAAGGTATGCTGGGAAATGAGTCCTGAGCGAGGCGGCGAATCGGGAAAGTGTAGCCGTGACCCAATTAAATGTCTCCAGCCTCCGAAGGGACTCTGTGGTGAGATTTCTGCAGGTAATGAGAGGTCCCAGCCAGCTCCCATCTCTGACTCAATCCTTCTGTTATTATTTTAGCAGCTCCTCCGTTATTCATCTTCCACAGCCTTTCATGCGTCTCCAGGTATTCCTGTGAAAGGAAATCAAACAGAATCCTGGGTCGGGGGTTTGGGTGGGCTCCAAGTCCAAAGTGCGCTTTGGCCCAGAAAGAGGTAGTCAATGCCATCTGACCCAAGAACAGAGAGATGGATGTGAATAACAGGGGTTAAAGAGGAACAGAATGTTGTACTGCTAATGTTCTACATGTCTGCCCATGAGAAGAGACTAGGCTTTAAGACAGCTGACCTAGAAAAACGATCAGCTATGGCCAGGCACTGTATATTCAGTTATAGCAAATGATAGGCGCAAGATCTAACTCGGGCCATGACCGTGGGATTTTTCCATTTGTAAAAATGCCAGTGACTCATTTCACTCAACTTCTTGAATTTCCCATTGAACATTTATCTGTTGCAGTCTTTGGGTGTAGCTGCACAGTATACATGTCAGTAATCCAAGAAAAATGGAGGTTATGAATAATACATATGTCATAGAAGAACGTATAATGGAGAACATCTTGTAAAGTGAAGAAAAAGGGTCTCACTTACTGAAATATCTATTAGGTTATTTTATGCAACTAGCATATTGAGAGAGTGTGTTGCCGAAAGAACTGCAGAGCCGGCATGCTTCACTTACAGTTTTTCTTCCTCGCAGCGCCTGGCCAACTCTAAAGCCCACACATCTAGATTTATAAGTGCCAATCTCCCGTGCAACAAGTTCAAGAACCGCCTTGTGAACATCATGCCATATGAAACAACTCGTGTGTGCCTACAGCCCATCCGTGGGCTTGAGGGCTCCGATTACATCAATGCCAGCTTCATCGATGGATACAGGTGGGTCAGCAACACTGCAAAAACCAAGGCATTCTTAGAAGGGGGATTTTTTGCTTTTCCTGAATTCTTGACCTCATTTTTACTCATTTTTACATCATATTTTTGCTTAATGCGTAAACCCATTGAGAGTAAAATATTACACATGTATTTACATTTCGGGGGCCTTCTGTGTAGCTTTGTCAGATGAAAAACTCTCTAAGCAGTACCTGAAACCTACTTCTCAAATAACTGTGAATCGGCGACTGTAGACCTGACGATAGAGGCTAATCCACCGTGGTATCTCGGTTGCCTGCTACATCATGCATTGGGTATCCGGTGAGGTGCCTGCTACTCGCTACATGCCAGAGCTGAAAATTGTGTCATACGGGAGGTTCAACGCAAAGTGACTCATAGTTAAAAGAAAAGCAGAGCATTTGGGGACATGAACTGCAGAAATACACATCATTTTTCCTGAATATCCTCAGACATGGAATAATGCACACAGACACTGGAAAGATCAATGAGTACAGAACTGAAGATGATTTATCTGGGTTAAAACAGGTTGTTGTTCTTTTTTTTTCCCCCCCAAATAACAAACATATCTATCCTGTCACGCTCCTCTTCCCAGTGCAGATTTTGTTGGTTTGTTAACTTTTGAGTTGCCTGGTTAATAAACCATGTGTGCTTTTGACCCCTGGGACAGGCAACAAAAAGCATACATTGCCACACAGGGCCCCCTGGCAGAAACCACCGAGGACTTCTGGAGGATGCTGTGGGAGAACAACTCCACCATCGTTGTGATGTTGACCAAACTGAGGGAGATGGGCAGGGTAAGAACCACCTAACTTGTCCAACAGTCAAAACTGAATCAACGCCTTTGCCGTATTTTCTCTTAAAAAAGAGCGTTGAATGGTGACGGGTGGTGGCGTCGTGTTTGCACTCCTAAAGATCAGATCTGTTTATAGTTGCCCACATTTGCCTAATCCATCCTGCTCTTGTGCATGTCTGTGCCTCTTTCTGTGTGTGGGTGTGTACGTGCACTTTCGATCGTAGGAAAAGTGTCACCAGTACTGGCCAGCCGAGCGATCAGCGAGATACCAATACTTTGTGGTGGACCCCATGGCAGAATACAACATGCCCCAGTATATCCTGAGGGAGTTTAAGGTCACTGATGCAAGGGTAAGTGAAATAAATACAGTGTGCTGCCTCCTAAAATGTTAGCACTGCGATTTTAACTTTTGTTAAATTTCTCTTGGAATTACTCTATTGGCTGTTGGTTATGAAGCTGACGTGGTGTGTTCCACTTGGATGGGTAATAAAGTTTTGTTTTTTACTCAAATGAAAAGGCAGCAGGCATTACAAGCTGCACTGGTATCTGGGAATAAAGCTGAGGGAAGTGAGTAGTGCAGCGTTTGCAGCCAACGTCTTGCACTCGAAGCATTCGGGTTTGAATCCCAGCGTCAGATACTTGATACTGAGACTTACCTTGACTTGCTCAAAGAATGATTATTTCACAGCTGTATAAATGGGTAAATCGTTGTAAAGCTTATTATCTAACATTGTAAGTAACCTTGGACAAATGCACCCTCCGGTAACTATCTGTTAAAGGAATGATTCCGTGCTGCTGCTCACAGTAAGCAGCGAGCAGTAATGAGTGGATTTACACGCGTGTCACAAATAGTCCTGTGTCCACGGCAGCGGTGCTTGCACAGTGTCTGATACTTTGATGATCCCTGTTATGCAGTTGTCCTAAACCACTGTGAGGGCTGTAATGGTGGTATCTTAAACACTTCCGTATCCTGACCTCTACTGAGCCACGTTCTATATGCTCAAACCGCATTATAGGGTCCTGTACAACAAAAAACCCCTATATAGGCTTGTGAAAAAAACAAAATACACCTAACTCCACTTTACATTGCTAATCTATTCCTGAAAACTAGACTTAAACCGAGAAAATGTAAATAGGGAGCCCATTTTCCGTTATTTTAACAGGAGAAAACTATAGTCGGTTTCAACCCCCTTCACACCAAAAAACAAACCCTAGCAAATTTCCCCAAATGTCACCAAAATGCCGTAGCGGAGTGTTATATGTTTGTACACACCGAATGAAGAGAGAACTTGTACGTGCAGCATTAGAGCGTGGAAGGGGGCAGAGGAGTCGGAGACGACAAAAGAGAAGGCTCTTGGAGACGCCACTGTGGGGCACGAGCTGACGCTACATGTAGCTTGGAAATTTATACTGGAGTAATTTATTGCAAGACTCTCTGTCAAGAGTAGGAATCAAACTCTCAACATAATATGCGCGTGCTTGGTAGTTGCTGCAAATGAATGAATGAAAATATAATTTAACATTAAAAGACCAGTTACTAATAATGCAATTTTGTTGTAAAAACTGCAGAATATGTTAGAACTTATTTTTCCATAAGAAATAATGGCAGTCTTAACCCCCTTACAGCACGACTTCAGTTAAATGACACATTGGACTACCACACATTACACTGGTCAGTGGAGATAAATGAGGTGGTAAAGTAAGATCCTCCCCCTTTGCATCGTGTTTTCCATCCTGGAGAAAAGTGCAGATGAAGGTGAGCAGGGAGAATTTGTGGTTCAGCAAAGCCTAATTGTGATTGAACCATAAAAGCAGCCCACTTTGGTAGTCAGGTTGAGTTATACGTGACATTCGTTCCGGTAAATGAAAAAGGGGCTAATAAGAGGAGACTTAAACAAGAAGAGACCAGGCAGCAGGTACAGAGCGCGTCTACGCGCTTTGGTTTCTTCAGAGAGAAGCTTTTATGCGTTTAATTACACAGCATAGCTCAGCATGACGCCTCCAGGTCATTTATTTCACCCGAATTTGTTTTATTCCGTTTCATTCAGTCACGAGGGGAGTAAAACTGTCTCGGTTGGACCTCAGCTACAAAACATGTTGAACCAAACAGTCAAACACTTCATAAGAAAGAGGCCATACACTCTATACCTATAGTGTAAAACGTGCTATTTCGCTGTAGATTTTCCTTGCACTCGGATTGCTACGGGTTTTTGTTTCTCATCCAGCAGCTTGAGCTTTGTTCATCCTCCCTGGTCTGCTGGAGAGTGAAATTGGAATTAATTGGACCGGTTTCTGCTGGAGCTAAAAATAAAGAAGCCCTCAGTGGGTGACTGTCCAGTCTCACCGATGCTGCCACAGTGTCCCCACCCTTCCCCAATCCCGGCTTCCGCTTGGCTGTAGCATCCTGTATTTTGACAGCCTCCCCTTTGGAATCATCCATCAGAGTGTACGATGGGCCACTTGAAAGTGGCGTGTTCCATCGATTGGTTCCAGATTATTCCATTTAAGACTGTCTCCAAAATAAGACATTGTCACAGCGGATGCACTATTGATTTCCCTTAACTGGGAGTTATTCCACTGAAAAGACACGGGTTAAAATAGGAACAAAAACGGGGGGAACAGACGCCAGGCTCCTGCCCCTGCGTCATTTGCTCGTGAGCATTTGCCTCTGGGGAAATTCAAACCCCTGCCTCTATACTGTGCCGCAGGCATTTATCGAATGCATAGAGATAGAAATCACTCTACGCTGGATTCTCACCTTACAGAAATTCGAGCTATGGATTTTCAAGAACACTAGAGTTTTTGTGCTGTTTATTTTTGATTGTATATTTTTTTACATCACTGTTTAAAAGACTGGTGTGGAGCAAACGTCACCTGCGTTCCCACAGTCGTACAGCAGTTAGCAGCAAGATGCACCCAGAGTATGATTCTTAGAGGGATTCATCTGACAGGCGCTTCCAGCGGCTCACCGAGTCCTGTTGCACGTATGAAGCAGAACACGCCGACAGCATTAGCTCAGAATTAGGTGAAAATAAAATAAATTCATGAAGGTTATTCAGTGATTTTTATTTCTTTATAGCTTATTTTTCCCATTGCCATCAGATTTTTTTTGCAGACTCTAACCTGTGAATAAATTGAGCTAAATCTGTACTATTGATCTTAAAATGGCGGCATGCTAAGATGCATCGGCTCCAGTCCGAAAACGGTGCTTTTTTTTCTTAGTTTTTTCCTGTACTGTTGCGCCCAACTGCATTAACACATCTTCTTATGCGGTACCTCACAGGCATGTTTGCGTTCTTTCCTTACGCTTGTTTCTGCGCTTAACTTGAACCGAGCACACACCTGACGGACGTGTCCTGTTCACGGGAAGAGCCCCCGGCTTTCCGCTCGAGTCAGGAATCTGTCCCAGTTCACCTTTGCATTGCAGCTACACAAGCTCAGCGTCACGCATCCCGGAACCATGACGCTGTCCCCCCGGCAGCAAGATCTACCCGTGGAGGCAACAGAGGCGCCGCGAGAGGGGGCAGAAACGTGCCGATGATCTCGACTCTCTTCCTGACCAGTGTCTGCTCATTTGACAGTGAAATGGACCTGCTCGGGCTGAGATGTTCAACACGCGCGCAAAATGCGCTTTTCTTGTTGAGAAAGGCAGTTTGTGTGTTTTTTATTAACGCGTTGCTGCACAAACGCTTCTCTGGTTCCTCAGCGCTGTTTGCCGGCAGCTGTATTTTTAATAATGAAATGCCACTCCCACTATTTGCTGGAGGAATTTAATGTTGTGTTCATTTGTGCTGTGTACATTCCACCAAGTTCCAACACAAGGACGCCCTGTGATGTTTATGGTGCCATAAGCCTGCCACAGAACACACGTCCTGATGGTCTTTTTTTGTTGCTGCTGATTTTGCTCAGGCGAACTTAAAAAAATAAATAAATAAAAAAAAAATAAAAATCCCTTCCCAAATCCCACCAGCACGTCCACTGTCCTACCAGAGGTGTGAGCACAATAGAGCTTGTTATCAACATCCATGACGTGTGCAGGGTCGCCCCCCACCCGGACCTGGCACAGTCTGATCACACCTCCCTGCTTCTGGTGCCCCTTTACAAGCTGCTTCTGAGGAGAGAAAACTGGCCACAAAGCAAATAAAAACATGGCCAGAGGACGTGACGGAAGAGCTGCAGGACTGTTTTGGTCACACACACTGGAAGATGTTCAGAACTGCTGCTACTCACGGGAACTGCCTGGACTTGGAGGCATACTCTTCATCTGTCGCTGGCTAAATTGCCAAGTGTGTGGATGATGTTGTGACCACCAAGTCTGTCACTTAACTCCGAGGTCTGTGCGCTGCTGAAAGCCCACAGTGTTGCATTTAAATCTGGTGACAGAGCGGCATTGAAAGCAGCCAGGGCCAATCTCACCAAGGGCATAAGGAAAGCCGAGGCAACCTACGCCCAAGGGATCCAGGAGCACTTTGTGGACAATGACCTGAGGACGATGTGGCAGGACATACAGACTATCCCTGGCTACGAGAGTAACAACAACAGTGTGGATGATGGGAATGTGTTCCTGTCAAACAAGCTGAATGACTTCTATGCTTGGTTTGAGACCTTCAACTTGACCCCAGCGATAAAAGCAGCAGCTCCTCCTGGCAGTACTGTCTCTGTCTCTAGCCTATGTGAGGAGAACGCTGGCAAGAGTCAACTACAGGACCAGACGGTATCCCTAGCCGTGTGTTAAAGAAGAGCACTAATGAACTGGCGGAGGTCTTCACTGACGTCTTCGACACCTCCTGACTCAGGCTGTTGTCCCCCAGTGCTTCAAAACCACCAACACCCTGGTATCCAAGAAATCACCTGTTTCCTGGTTCAATGACTACCAAGCTGTTGCGCTTGCCCGGGTCATCATAAAGTGCTTCCAGAGACTAGTCATGTCCCACATCAAGGCCAGCATCCCACTTTCCACACTGGTCCCCAGCAGTATGCCTACCACCCCAGTACATCCACTGAGGACACCATCACTGCTATGATATATCTGTCCCTGACCCACCTGGAGGATGATTATGTCAGAATGCTGGTCATTGAGTATTGAGGCCCACCATCTCCCCAGCAGGTGGTCAATAAACGCATGTCCTCAATGTCCTCATTGGGTCTGAACATCCCTCTGTGGAACTGGATCTTGGACTTTCTTATCAACAGGCCACAGGCTGTGAGGATCCAAAGCAACACCTCTTACCATCATCTTGAACACTGTGGCTGTGTGCTCAGCCCACTGCTTTTTATCCTTTTAACCCACAACTGTGTTGCCAAATATAACAGCAACCACATCAAGTCTGCTGATGACACTACAGTTGTTGACTTCATCTCCAACAACGATGAGTGGGCCTATAGAGGGAAGGTGGACCAGCTTGTATCCTGGTGCAAAGACGGCAATTTATCTCTCAATGTCAGCAACACTGAGGAGATGATTTTTTGACTTCTGAAGGACTCGAGCTGCTCGCACTTCTCCGTATATTAGTGGGTCAGCAGTGGAGTCGGTGCACACTTTGAACTGCTTAGGAATGCAAATCACCAAGGAACTCTTCTGGACCCACAACTCAGGCCACATGGTGAAAAGGCAGAGCAGCTCCACTTCCTGAGGGGTCTTAAAAAACCTGGACTTCTGCTTCCCATCCTCACTAGCTGCTTGTAGATGTGCCACAGAGAGCATCCTGACCTCCTGCATCACAGTCTGATGTGGGAACGCCACTGAATCTGACTGGGGAGCTCTCCACAGTGACTACCCAGTCTGTCACCAGGACCTCGCTACCCACCATCCAGACCACCTACAGTATGCAGTGTGACTGGAGAGCTCACAACATCACCGCAGACCATCTTTGCCATCTGGGAGACACCATCGCAGCCTGAGAGCCAAAACCACCAGGCTCAGGAACAGCTTCCTACCACAGACTGTCAGGCTGCTGACCTCTGTCATCACAGGCCCCATCACCTCACCGCCACCACCGTCCATAACTACTGACATCCGCCATACGCGTGTGTCTGTTTCGGTCGTCTTTGTGTGTGTGTGTGTGTGTGTGTGTGTACATGTATTTGTACTTTTTTGGCATTTATTATTTATCTGAACACTATTATTTATCTTTCATATATGTAGATTTTTACTTTTATGTTTGCATTATCTTTTTATCATTCATTTTCTGAATTTTCTTTCCCCCTGTTCTGTGCACCATAGACCCAATGACCTTCATTCCGTGCTCCCTTGTGTACACCTGCTGTATCAGGGTGTTTGACAGTAAACTTTTCTCGATTCTTGCGCTGCGATTATTCATTGTGTTGTAGCGGTTTGGTTGACAAACAAATTCCGTTTTGTTTTTCAAGCTTACCTTCCCCAGTTCTTCATAAGCTGAGCACCAAACATAGGTGTTTTTGACTTACGGTTGAATTAAGAGTCTTTTAGCTGTTTGGTGACCCAGAGCAGTCTTCAAAGGTGTGAGCCACAGTAGCGCGGTATGGCTGTGCTGATGGAACATGGGATTTTTTTTTTTTGTTTGTGGTTCTCCGTACTTGATGCAGAGTTCTGATGCAGCTCTCCGTTTGCCTCCCCTGTGCTCTGTAGGACGGTCAGTCCAGGACGGTGCGGCAGTTCCAGTTCACCGACTGGCCGGAGCAAGGCGTGCCAAAGTCCGGCGAGGGCTTCATCGACTTCATTGGCCAGGTGCACAAAACCAAGGAGCAGTTTGGGCAGGACGGCCCCATCTCGGTGCACTGCAGGTGAGTCTGGGGGTTACCGTCTCTCAGATTGCAAAGGGGGCAGGGTAAAGCAGAGATTTCATTCGGTGTTGTATAGCGCCCCCTTGTAGTTGTTTTCTAGATGAGCAGAATTGTAAGAAACTATGCAAATATCATTTAGATGCTAATTAACTTTATTACTGGGCTGTAATTTGAATTTTTTTTAATGATTCATTGCACTAAAGTGAATTATTTGTTCTTGTAATAAGACAGCTAGCGAATGCAGAAGAGAGGCTGGCAGCATTAACCCGGCACAGTTTCCGCTACATCTGAAAATGCGCCACTGAGATAATCGATATAATGCCGTTTGTCTGTTTTACTTGTTCTTTTACATTTGTTCAGTCAGCAGACACACTGCTCCGCAGTGGCAAAGAATGATGCGCTTTGGCAGTTTGTTCAATACCACTTTTTGCTAATACTCTTTATACAAGGGGCTGCGTATGGAACTGAGCCCATCGGAAATACAGCGGGGATCGTGAGAGTGAATTCACAGAGCAACTAGGAAATCAGAAGAGAGGTGGGCTTCAGCCCGTTCTTGATGGTTGAAAGGGATTCAGCAGTTCTGAAGGGGAGAAGGAGCCAGAATATAGTAACGAAACATATTTTGCCGTTGTTGTTGTTGGATTGTTTGTACAGCGACGTACAGATGTGCGTTTTGCATGTTCACTGCTTGTTTTCTCGTGCTCTTACGGAGTTACTGGAAACGGAGTCTGCCGCACTGGATGTTTGAGCATCAGCACGTAGCAGTGTGTTTTTGCGCCGACCGTCCAGCCTCGCGTGTTGCGGTGGCAGCTCACGATCTCGGCCTCGTGGGTTTTTATTGCCGTAATTGCGAATGCCGTACGTGGCTGTACGCGGCTCAGGGACCGATTAATGGTTACGGTTTAGAGATTAGCTCGACAGAAATAGTCAAGACTCCTCACAAAAGAGTCTCCCACTGTGTCTACATTAGTGCTTTTCACAGGCACTGGGTGTGTTGTGCTATTTCATCTTTTCAGCTGCGGCAGAGCTGCTGCTGCTTCATTGCCAAAGGCTTATTTCTTTCATAATGAACAAAATACAACTGTTTCTGTTATATAGAAGTCCTTGAAGGCATGTGGTGTTTACTGTTGTCTTTTTTTGTCATTTTATTATTTCTAGATGTTCTTTTTTTAATTAACTTTTGCTGCGCCTCAGCTGGAATGTCGGTCGCTCTTCGTGCCTGCTGGAGATCTTCTGAACTTACCAGACGGTAAAGGAGAAGGCTCACATAAAGCCGTTTATCTAATGACTCCGTAAGCTCTCCTGTACCTGCCTGTAATGGAGTGGAGATCATTTAATCTCTCGCGCTCGGGCTGATGCCGTTCTGTGGGATGTGTGTGAAATTTAATGAGCCTCACACACTCGTTCCTTCGCCGACTCCCGCCTGGTCTGCCTGGCCACCAAGCGCCGCCCCTCCTCCACCTCCCGCCGTAATGTCATAGTGTGTTTTGTGAGCCCCGCAGGGAGACAAGCTCTTTTGATGGGAGCTTTAATAAAACTGAATTATCCTCTGACTGCAAGGAATATGAAAAGTCACAGCACAAGAGCCACCCGGTCTGCTATTAGGATTCTGACATCATCTGTATGCTGGGATCGAGCTGTGAGCTCTTTTCCACTCCATCTCCTCTGGAGACAAGTTCAACTTCTTCCTCCACCCAGCACATTGTCAGATGTGCTCTCTATCTACCTATCTGTCCTGCTCTTCTCCAATCTCCTATCTAATAGAGTCGTGCGGTTTTCTTATTAATTGCCTGACTACTTCCGCTGAATGGGAATGTAAATCCCTTCTTTCACCGAGCCTCCGTGGCTGCCAGATTTGAAAGTCTATCTATTTTAAGACGCTCGGATGTGAGAGGCACACGACAGATTGTGAGCACCTTCCACAATGGCCTTTTTTGTTGCTTCTTTATCCTCCCATCACAGCTCGATTGTGGACGGAGGGTCACGTGAAGGGAGACAGGCAGGTCGTTGATCTCGTGTGCACCGAAATAACGGCGTGCTTTGTTCGCCCGTCTGACCCGGAGCTTTAAGAAGGACGTCGTTCCTTAAGTTTGAGAGTTTTTCCCCCGTTTTTGTAACGCTTCCTGGTTTATGAAGGGTTCTCGTCGCTGCTCATTTTACTTTGATGGGTAAATGTGATGTTCGCGTACGTTCGCTGTTGCCTTCAACTACTGGTACTGTTGCTTTTTTCAGTCACAGAAGCCATGAGGTTCGAAAGATCATCTGTTGTCAGATCGGTTACGTTGCAGAAGAGGACGTAATTTCACCGCAAAGCTGCCCGAAAGAAGCCACTGTGTAGTATTTTAGAATCAGGCTGTTGTTATTTGTGGAACTGTCAGGAGGTGATGTGTAAAGAGACGTGCGTATCGCGAGCACCAGTAAAAAGAAACTAGCGAGAAAAGCAGGGTTGTTTCCTGGGAGAAAAATAACGCTTAATAATTTGTATGACACCTTCGCTGCCTTACAAAGGTTACTTATTGTTGAAAAAGCCTTTGTAAGCTGAATTCTTAAGAAATCAAAGACAGGATTATTGTTCTTTTCAACTGTAAAAAATTTTTTGGGTTCCTGAGCCAAATAACCGATGCCAGTTTAGGCTAAAATGTCGAAAAATCTCATTGACGCAGTTACTGTGATATGTAACACTAGCTGTTATAACACAACCACCCGCTGTGTCTTCATCGCTCTGTACCAGCTGTTACGCAGCATACGTACGATACTCGGCGTTTATGAAGCAGTTCAAGCGCTAAGCAGAATAATAAAGCGGAAATGTAGAAATAAAAAGATAATATAGAAGAGATTTGCAGTGTCAGTATTGTGCTGCGTCGACATTACGCATCTCTTCTGTGTTACCTTTTTAACTCCTGTGTTGCTGTTTGTTTATTTATAATTATCTATATCATTGTTCTGGTTTTTTTTTATCTGTCCGCGTTTACTTTTTCCTCCCTGTTGAGAAAATTGTGCACCTCGGGCCCGGTTTCATTTAATTCTCCCTTCTGTACCTGTTGTATTAGTACAAGGACAAACCATTATTTATTCTTGAATTCGACCGTCGAAGCTAAAAAAGACCAGTAAAGACGAAGGAAATCGATGAAAACGACGCAGACGGAATCACACCGGAATCGCCGGACACGTCTGAACTGCGCGGACAGTCCAAACGGGGGCTACAGGTGAAACTAGCAAACACGGGGGTAGCAGAGGTTTGCGAAACGAACGCAGTACAAGCCGCGCTGTCGCGAAGAAGAGCGCGTGGCCGCTCTGGTCTCACGCTGCTCGGCTGCTGGGGGTCACACACAATACAAATACAGTCCAACTTAACAAGTGGCAGGTAAATGAAACTGTTTCAAGTAGCATTCTTTTACCTGAACGGGCACATCGCAGGGCGCGACTGTGGTAATAAGAGCGAAGGGGCATACAGCCACTGTGCACGACAGCGTTTCTCTCTGTTGCGTTTCAGCGCCGGAGTTGGGCGGACTGGGGTTTTCATCACCCTCAGCATTGTGCTGGAGAGGATGCGCTACGAAGGTGTGGTGGACATCTTCCAGACCGTCAAGATGCTGCGGACACAGCGGCCAGCGATGGTTCAGACAGAGGTGGGACATGGTCCGCTACTTCCCGAACCAGTCCTACTTCTTTCGGGGCTTTGTTGCCATCAGTGGTATCATATTGTATTAGTGTGGATGGAAACGGGGTAATTTATACCGGCTGTGTCACACGCCGCGCTTAACCTTTCGCAGAATCCGGTACGTGCGTATAGACATCATTCATCGTGTTATGTTCCATCAAATCTGTTATGTGAGGATAATCCCTGATGGCGACTCGTGTTTTTCCTTTGCAGGATGAATACCAGTTTTGCTATCAAGCTGCTCTGGAATATCTAGGAAGCTTTGATCACTATGCAACATAAAAAAGCCATTTTGCCACCCCTATTCTGCCATCCCCCTCTGAAGTCTTCTGAGCCATAGAAACTTGCTTGAAATTTTAACTAAAAACACGACACAAACACAAGGCCAATATAAGGAAAATCAATAGAAAAAGCAATCGGGGGCGCATTGCTTTCCGACCAACAGCAGGGCGACTGGAGTGAGGGGTAGGTGTTTGAAAGGTATCCATCGATATTGCCGCACACACCCTCACTCAGGAATTACCTGAAAATCGAACCAAACAGTGGCTCCAACCCTGTGGTGGGAATGATCAAAGTATCAGACTGCTGTCCTTACCTCAAGTGTTACCATGCAGATGGAGTAAATATAAATATTTTGTGGATTTCTGTTTCAAATGTTATTTAAAAATATTGTAGAGGAAACATTAAATATAGGAACCAGGCAAAGCTGACTGACAGAGGGGGGATTGCTGATATATTTGCAAAAAGAAGAAAAAAGATGAGGTTTGACTTTATCTTGGGTGAAAGGTAAATACCAGCTTTAGGGTATCGGATGCGGAGACAGGGGTCAGGGGTAGATGTTACTGCTTCCCGTGAAAGTCTGCTGGGAAGGCAGCCGAGGAAAAGGAAGACGGCGCAGTCTCGGGATGAACGTCCTCGGAAGAAACGGCCGACTGCCAAAAGACGCACCGCTTGAGAGGGGAGCGAGGCGGGATCCAGACTGGAGAAAAGAGAGAGAATAGTTAAAGGAATGGGTAAGAAGAGGAATGACATCTGAAGGTCTCCTCGAGTTAACCTCTGCCTCCAGCAGATTCAAATTTTCTGTAACTTAAAAAAAAAAAAAAAAAAAAAACAAGGACTTCACTATCATTTTGGCAGCACTTGTAACTCCATCCTGCAGAACTGACAACACCAACCAAAGTTTTGGACTGCCAGCAAAACTAGCACCTCTTTAAACAGATAACAGTTGTTTTAAAGCCAGTTTCTTTTTTTTTTTTTTTTTTTCCTTGAAGTAGATCCACACGTGGTCCCTACGTGGGTCAGCGTTCGAGGGGTGTGAACAGTCCAGACACTGTCAAGCCGACCAAGCAGGCGGTTCTCGACGCTCACGCTGTCTCGCTCATACTCGTATTTGCCGGCGCGGCCCGGGTCGCTGTCTGCTCTCAAAAGCCCTCAAAATTGACAAATGTAAATTTAGTTTTTTCGTTGCGATTGCTGATACGTGTATTATTTCAGCTGTGTACAGCAGAAGGGCCGGATTTGTTTGAAAAACTGACGACGCAGAAGAAAAGGACGGGGGGGAGGAATCGCGTGCGGGTCGAACGGAGGGGCAATTGTTTCGAGACTCGCACCCCCGTTTTTGTAGCTGGCTTTTACGACAGCCGACATCTGTCCCTGACATTTGTATCAGCGCCATTATTTGCTTTGGTTGCGTTCTTGTACGGATATGTCTATACCAAACATGCTGCTTTCTTCTGCCTGCTGTACTGCAGCACTGCACTGGTACAGAGTTGACGGCGAAACGTGAAGAAGCGCCACAAAGCGGTCGCCGGCGCCTGACCATCTTCTGCCGAGTAATAAGCTAACAAGGAAAGCCACAGCGAGGCTGCTCGATTGTCTGCTGCTGGAGCAGCGTGGTGTTCACTATTAGACCTGATGTCATCCTAGCCCCCTAGTATTGCTTTCACACATCTATGGAAGAGGTGGGCCGAAGCTGGGCTGCATTTTTCACACTGCTTGGTATCCCAAAGTTCAAGTGGAGCTTTTTTTTTCCCCCTTCCTCAAGAAGCTTCTTGAGTAAACCGTTGGGTATTCGACCTACTAGCAGACGGGAAAAGTGGAATAAGAACAAGCGTTCGGCGGCGGAAGCTGCGGGTGTGGACGTGCACGTCGGCGGGATTCGCGCCGAGTTGCCATCTCCGAGAATCGCTAACCTTCTCGGTGTCTGAAAAATAGCCCCTCCAATCCACTCGAACGTCCACGGGAGTCCGCGCTTCAGCGTCAGTCGTGAAGGGTGCTGTGAGTCGTCTCTCTTCTTTCCAAAAAAGCCTTATTGTTATTGTAACACTACAAACCATTACTGTAGGGTTCTTGCTATTATTTTAACCTGTGTATTTGGCTTTTGTTAATTTTTTTTTTTTAAGAGATACATTGTTTGCATTTTTAAGATCAGATGACAAAATGAAATGCTTAACTGTTCATATTATGTTAAAAGACATTCTATTTTTTCACTGTAGAAATAACGTGGTATCGGGATAAAGTGTGTCGTGTGCGCGTGTTTTCATGTGTATGCAATATGTATACGCATTATATAGTAAATATACATATATATGCATACACATGCACACATGCATATATTTAAAAAGAATATAAATATATATATATATAAATATATTATCATTCAGATGGTTAATAAGTTTGCTCTTTTCCTTTTATTATTTGGTACCTGGCGTATTGAATTGCTGTACAATATTTTTATTTTTTCATCATGACCTTGGGAGATACGGTATCATTCTCAGACCAAATGCCACTACTGCGGCCCGCTGTAACTTCTACGACGGCCGACGGGTTCCCTTATAGTCGCGATAGTGGCAACAGTGTTTAGAAGTGTTATTTTTAAAGTAATACATTTGCTGAACTACTAAACAATGGGGTGGATATTAATTTGATTATATCAAAATTATTTAATGCTGTGTTTGAACCCCTTTCCCAATCTTGCAATTTTATTTTATTTTTTTTGTTTATTTTCCTCAGTAACTATTTGAGTTGTACTAACAAACATGAATTATCTATTTGTTAAATATCAGTAATGGTCCCAAATATAAAACCTGTGAATAAATACATGTAATAGTATCATTTTACCCGTTTCCCTTTCTATGAACTAAAAAGAATTTAAAAAAAAAAAAAAAAAAAAAGAACTGCTAACCCTTTGGTGTTTTTTGAGAGGCCCTTTATCCACAGTAACCGCAGTATCCTGGTCCCTCAGGTTTGTTCTGTCCTGAGCTTGTTTTGGGACTTGCTCTTATAGTCTCACCTGTGCTCCACGGTGGATGTCAGATATCTTCTGGCCTTCTGTCTCCACATGGAGAGAGACAGACAGAGTGGCATATGTGCCTCTCCTCCTCTTGTTCTCATCTCAGTTTTCCCCTCTGACCCTTTCAGCGAGGGAACAGCAGCAGTCACTGGTGAGCCTCAGCTGGTCAGCCTGAGAACAAAGTGTAACGTGTCTTTCGGGATTCTTCGAGAAGGTTTTCAAACTGTGGTCCTTTAACTGGGAAGGGCCCTGGAGCCCAGTGCCTACAAAGCCAGGTGGTCGACTTTCCTCAGCCTCCACATTGCTGGTTGTGTGGAGAGGTGTGAGGGATTGTACCGCAGAGCGCTGCATGCCCCCCCCCCCCGCAGTCCTGCCAGACCCTCTGTATCATATGATTTGTATTTTTTTTTCCTTTATTCAAATGTTAGGATGATCTATGATTTACACACCACGCTTCTTTTAGTGCTGTTAGGGGATACAGAAGAAAGTGGGCGTAAAGAGAACGGTCCTGGAAGGAAAGACCTATACAGGATCCACGCGGTGGCGACGCCAAGACCCACCGGGATTTTGACGCGTGTCCCATGAAGGGAACCTGGAAGTCAAGTTTGTACCCCATGACTGGACTTATGGGCTGTCGAAGGACTCGAACCAGCGCCGATGCTGCTGGCATCTCCTCAAGCTTGTCGGGTGTGTTATCGTGTGACTCTGTGCGAAACTTGCCAGCCTTGGGACTGAACTGCCGCAGCCGATCCAACGCAGCAGGTTGTTCGACGGGGGGAAAATGTTCATTAAAAACATATAATAAAAAATTAATAGACATCAAGACGGAAGGTGGAATGAACTCTCTCTCTCACACACACACACACACACACACACACACACAGACACAGATGTTTTTCTTTGTACAAGGGCCAAGTGCTATCGCTTTCAAACTGTTACTTCTAACTGAAACAATAATTGGTTTAAAACCACTGTGTATGTAGATATGTTGACTTTGTATTAAAGAAAAGGTTGTCTGAAAACAGGACGTCTGCCGACTCTTTGGGTTTCGTCTTTTTTGTTTGTTTTGTTTGATATTGTGACATAACGTGACGATTTATGTGCCTCGTGTTCCGATTTGCAAGGTCCAGATTTAGATTTACATTATGTTATTATTTTTAAAAAAACTTGTGCATTATTTATGCTGCGGCACCTCTGAAACATACGTGTACCGGTGAAAACCGTGTAGAAAGCGCAGGTAGCGGAAAACCGGGCCGAACGACGGAGCGCGGCCCTCGGCGGCGCCGTCCGGGAGGTGAGTTCACACACGAAAGCTTTAAAATTGTCATAGTTATGCTAATGTTGCCGGCGTTTCGTTTATTTCTGCCGAAGTCGCTGCTCAAGTGTGGCTCATAAATATTAAACATGGTTCTTTTTTTTCTTTAAGTGGGCTGAAAATCCCTAGCAGAACTAACGCCGTCTGTTTCACGAACAGAATCGTCTAGAAGAGCACGTGGGGGGGACGTTGCTACGAGGAATCTGGGATGCTAAATTGGAGGCAGGTACGTAGTTTGTGTAAAATGTGCGCGTTGGCGTGTTTTTAAAGGGAGTCGAAGTGTCTGACTTGAGCTTTGTTTTCATTTCCTCTGGATTAGTGTCTAATGCAGTTTAACTGATCTCCAAAATCAGACCCTAATTGAGTTTAAACATTTTCAGTTTGTCAGGCTTATTTGCACTAATCCAATTTTAATCTGTTACCTACCTCCAAATCTTGCCTTGAAGCCCCGAAGACGAAGCAGACATTCTGCATGGCTGTAAAATTTGCTCTGTTCCTTAGTGTTCCACTGTGATTTAAAACAGATCTTGTGGAGCATCTTGTCATCCGTCTGTGTGTCAGTAACTGCTTCTGCAACGTTTCCGAGGGCCAGAGGCGTTAGGTGTGAAGTAGGACGCACCCCGGACTGAAGGTCGGCCCGTCTGTCCCGGGACTCGGCCACCAGTCTGGTTGAAACGCGACTCTGGACGCCAGGAAACCAGAGCGCTTGGAGGAAACTCTGGTGACCCTGCAAAACCCTGCAGAGTCTCAGCTGAATCCTGTCCATCCAGAGCTGCTTTTTTATGTGAAAATTATATGAAAAATAAATCCAAGAAAACAGACGTATCCTCTGGAGCTCCTGCAAACCCAGTGAAGTCCAGATAAGTTATCAGAACTGGTTTAAGATGTTTTCCAAAACCCACATTTGTCTCTAGCCTGTAAAGCTCAGCCTGCCTGCCTGCCTGTCTGTCTGTCTGTCTTTGTTCCCTTCTATCACCCGTGCAGGCTGTTGACCCCCCCTCCCCTGATGAGGCCAGCAGTGAGAGCAGGACCCCCTGCCATGATGATGTGATCAGCATCACTTTATTCAGCTTTTACTGTCCTGCACCATGTTGTTCTCAGCAGTACAACCTTCTTACCTGCCGCTACCGCTGCTCTTCTATGTGAAGAAGCCCGGAGGGGGTGCAGCCGCTGCCACTCGGACCCCCGGGGGTTTAATTTTCTCCCGCACCGCCTGGATGGGACTTTCTTGTTTTCCTCTCCTCAGCTGCCGGCAGGTTTACCATGTTACGCTGATACCCCCCATGGCTGCTCTCCTGAACACGTCGCCTCTGTCTGCAGCCTCACCGTGTACCTGCCACACCTGTTCTGCTGTCCTCGGTCCCTGTGTGACAAGAAGCCTGCACTGAAATTCTTCAGTCACCAATTAAACTGTTTGAGTTGGTTGTTGTCACGTCTTCTCCCGTTTTTGCTGTTTTCCACTTTGCGCAGGTCGTCGGGGCTGCTGAAGAACTTTACTCTCCCCAAGTGAGGTACGTGTCACAAAATGCCCTTTCAGACAAGGTTATTTCAAGCAAGGCCTGTTTCTCCCTGCCATTCTGCTCGTGTTGCATAACCAACAACGTTCTGCACCATGTGTTTTTATCATCTTTACGCCGTCGTAAACTAACTGAATATTATATGCACGTCAGAACAGATCCGGGGGCTGAATAAGGTGTGAACAGCAGAGTGAACATGGTGGTTCGTTTGGTTCTCCAACCCTGTGGATAAACACGTCTATCGCAGACCGCCATGGTGCTGCCACCTTACAGCTTCTGGAACTTTCCCTGCAGCAACGTGAGACTGAGTTTAACAACAGTTGAAATAACCAATAATTTTAGATTTTTGACAAACACTCTATGAACGCAGTCTGTCCTCGGTTTTCCAATCCGTCTGTTTCCACTGTTTACTTCTAAGTTCATACAAAGTACCGCGCGGCTAAAGCGCCTATTTTTTTACACGTCTCCCTTAAGCCGCTGCTAAATTAAATTGCATTTATTCTCATCTCTGTTTTTTTCCCCCAGCATAATTCAGCTTTTTAACAAGGAAGACGGTCGCAAAGCCCTTCTCGACCTACACATGAGTACATCTATTTACATTATTTAGTCCACAGAACACGTCCCATTTTATCACACACCGGTTAGTCCTTAAGCTGCATAAATAACCCTCTCCGTTACAAAGCCTTATTTTTAGACGTCGAGAAATTGTTTCCACTTTTTGTCTTGTGCCGTTAATCTTGGTTAGTTTACACACGTGTGTGTGTGTGTGGCTGTGCTGCTCTCTTGTGGTCTTCAGGGAATCTGGATTTTTTTTTTACTTTTTTAGTCTCTTTTCCAGCCATAGTTATGGGAAAGTGAACACATTTCTACCCTGAAAGGGCTCGTTCTGTTAGTCTGATTAAGTGGCTTTGGGAAAAAAACCTGGTTTTACAGCTTCTTCTTCCTGTTTCTTACACGCTTAAGCAGAACGTCGACAGCTACACACCCCTTACGCACATTTTGCACAGCAGCTGATGGATGGGGTGTAAATCTCCACAAGAAGGTGGCAGCAGAAGTGTTAGTGACACATTAAATTGTACTGAAATTGTTAGTAAAATGACTGTTTTTCAGCGGCAGCGAAATTTGCACTTAGTCACCTGTTTGTCAAGTGTGTGCAGTTTGTCACGGTGAAACGTTCAGTTCATCGGTGTTACTAAAATGCATCGATGTCAGCAAGAGTTGTTTTTCAGTGATGCTGAAATGTTTGCGAAGTTCAGCAAAAGGAGTTGTTTGTCAGCGAGTGGGGGGGGGGGGGGGGGTCAAGGGGCCACGTAAATTTAGTCTCCTCACTAGAAACTCACGACTTCCATAATGTTTCGCTCTTTATATGACCCTATATGTCACTTCGTGGACAAGAAGGAGGAGCAATTTCTGCATCGGTATCTCAAAATGGAAAAAGACGACTGAAGAAAGCTGCTATGGATGTGTTGGATATTTTTGAAGAAGAAGAAGTTGGCGCTCTGGCCACCCATTTGGTTGCTTGCTGCTCCAAGTCACCCCAAGAGGTAGAAGTGGTCATGTATTTAGAAGGGTTTTCAAGTGAAATGGACCATATGGAAGCAAAACTAAACAAGACCTTGGACCCCTGGCTGGGTGATGTTACCAATGAAGTGAAGAATCATTCCTTCTCCACTTGCAACTACAGAACTAAAGTTCTCAGACCTTTCTAACCACCTATATAAACCCCACACTGACTCCGAATATTAACATATTCCAGTGCTTCATGGACACAGGCCTGGCTGGAATTCCAAGTGTGCGGCCCCGCCTGGATGATGGGCCTGTGATGTGGAAGATGCTAGAGGAGCATCATCCCGTTTAGAGGAGGTTTTACGTCACATCACACGTGTGGGGCTTGGGATTTGGAGGAAGTTTGTTTTCGCTGCTAGTGAGGTGCAGTTTGTGGAACTCGGGGCAAAACACAGACGGCGTTCACCTGTGAAAAAGTGGGCAAGTTACACCAAACAAACTCAGTTCAGTGACGTGCGAGATATGAACACCAGAGGGCGCTCGTGTCTACTGGTCGTATACCAGTGTGTATAGTGTGTACTAGTGTGTTCGTATGGAAGACGTGCATGTTTGCGAGATAAGAAAGGGGGGGGGGGGGTCGGAGAGCAGAGTGAATAAAAAACTGTCAGAAACATGTCGCCTAGAAAAGGGGATCAAAACTTACTTTCCATAAGGAACCTATTTGCGTCGCAGCTCAACTGACTTTGGGGTGAAGTGTGAGATGTGAACACAAGAGGGCGCGCTTATCTAGTTTTTCCAATACCAGCGGTTTATACTAGGGGTTGTGTCTATTTCTGTACTAGTTTATATTCCGCTGGTTGTGTACTAAACAAATTCGATGTTATCACTTGTTTATTGTCCATGTTCAACATGAGTCTTTACTGCCAGTGTGTCATCACACCCTTTTCGTTGAAAGAGGGAAAATTAATGTTTGTTTGTTTTACAAAACGGTTCTTATGGAGAACCAGCATTTTCGCGAGATAAAATAAGAAAAAAGGGAGGGCAGAGAGCAGAGCGAATAAAAAAACTGTCAGAAATATGTTGCCTGAAGACACAAAGCAGCCGTGCCCTACTAATACTAACTGCAGTAACTGCAGTGGCTGCGAATGCAGGCAAATAGTGCTGTATGATTTTCTGCTGTTACTGACTAACGAAGGTTTGTGCGTTAGTGTATGATAATTCAGAAGGAGTATAAAATTGTCTTACAGCAACAGAACCTGAAGCAATAGGAAATGTTAGCACTGATGGTTTTATTCCTTAACCTCAGGGATAAAAACTTACTTTATCATGAGGAACCTGTTTGCACCGCAGCTCGACTGTCTTTGAGATGAAGTGCGAGATACGGACACCAGAGGGCGCGCTTATCTAGTTTTTGCAATACTAGTGGTTTATACTAGGGGTTGTGTACTGAGCAAATTCAATGATGTAACGTTTCTAGTCAGTTTCATCGTGTAAATTAAAGCTTTTTTTTACAAAAGGGGGAAACGGGGGGGGGCAGTCAGAGAGCAGAGCGAATAAAAAACCGTCAGAAATATGTCGCCTGAAAAAGGGGATCAGAACTTTATCATAAGGAACCTGTTCGCATCGCAGCTCGACTGTCTTTGAGGTGAAGTGCGAGGGATGAACACCAGAGGGCGCTCGTGTCCAGCGGCCGTGCACTAGTGGTTGTAGAGTTTGTAAAGTAGTAGTGGTGACAGTAGTGACAATAGTGACAGTGTCTGCGGTTACTGGGTTTGTGTTCTCTCCTCTCCTTCCTGCGGGTCTCCTGCTGCGGTCCACACAGGCGTTTCCGCTCACCTGGACCCCTGAAGTTGCCCCCCAGGCCCCAAGCTGTCAGTCCAGGTGAAGCCTGAAGGTGAACTCGCTGTAAACTGGTGTTTCACTGAGATTTTTATTAGTAGTAGTAGCAGTAGTATTGGTTTACATTAATAAAATATCTAATGTTTCTATTAGATATTAATATGAATAATAAAATATTTCATTAACACATTATAATTTATTTTGTAATAATAGTAAAAATAATGGTCGTTGTATTGGCTCAAACCAATTTTTGTTATTTGTTTGCAAATAGTTTCCGTGTTTTGTTTTCTTCACAGGTGACATTAATTACACTGCGACCACTAGTGGTTTATACTAGTCATGGTATACTAGTGGTTATATACTAGTGATGGTATACTAGTGATGGTATACTAGTGGTCGTCACTTTCAAACCTCTAACAACCTGGTACATTCTCCTGTCTTGTGCAGTTTGAGGTCGCGCCCAGAGTTCCACTGCGACCCCCCCCCCTCCTCCTCCTCCTCCTCCTGCTCCTGCTCCTCCTCCTCCCCCCAGGATCTTAAACGCCCCCAAGTGTGTTTCACTGTGTCTCCAGCTCCCATCGCACCACGTCCGCGTCTCTCGTCCTCCGTGAAAGTTGCGCAGTTGCTGCGCAGCCACAGCGGGGACATGTTGGAGGAAGCGCGCCGGAGCCTGCGAGGTACGTCATTTCTCACTAAATACCGGGTAAAAACCCGCTCACATCACAAAACACACCGATTCTTCACTAGACTGATGCAAATAAATTATTTGCATTTATATATGGATAAAAACTTCCACATATTAACCGTGTCAAACTTTGAACTGTGTAAGGTGATGGAACACATGTCACCTATTAGCATTTCCATGTTATCTTGCCTGTAAATTTTTTTTTTGTATTTTCCTGTCCATTTTTCCGCAAAGGCAGCTGTGTTGCGGGTGTGTTGTACAGCTGTTCTCAGTGTGCAGTAACAGGTCTCGACACTGGCACTCAGTCTTTGTCCTCCTAACTTTACGTCCCCAGCAGAAAACTGTCCGACACTCCTGTCCATCGGTGGTTTGTGCACATTAAGGTTTATAAACGGTGTGTGTTGTGTTGTGTTGTGTTGCGTGAGGAAATAACTGCATGCCGGTGCTGGGAAACACACGCAGGGTGTGTGTGCGGCTGTCACCGCGGTCCCCTGTTTCACTGCCAACTGGCGGACCTGCTGTTCTTCACGACTGTAAAACCAAACCGGGAAAGAAACTTCTCAGATATTTGTTGTAATTTGTTCTACTTGTTCCTTTTCATCTACAGACACGTTATGAGTTGGAATTCAGGGAGTTTTAGGAACGGTGGTGTTTATTCTGGTCAGAATTTGTCGGCTGCATTATTCCCAACAGAATTATTTAGGTTATTTAATATAATTTTATTTTAATATTCCCAAATTTAGCTGGACAATTTTTTAAGGGAATAGGGGAATGTGAAACAGTGTAGTCTGGTCATAAAACGAAAATGTAACTTAAAGAAGGAAATAAAACTAAATCCTCAAAATGGCAAAATGTTTCATTTCAACCAGACTTTTGTTGTTTTTTGGAATTAAATTATGGCAACAAGTTATAATGTCCGTAAAATTAGATAGTCAGCAGTTACGGTGTTTTTCTTCTCATCATCTGGGCGTCTGGAGTTGCTGAAAGTTTGTGGCAGGGTCTTCTGTACCAGTATTGAGGCACTAAGGTGACATTATTCTTTTTCTGATGCTCTCAGCTCCTCAGCTGCGCAGTCACTGAAACTGAGACCACAAGTTTTCCTAGACGTGTGAAGCTAATCTGCTCACTGGCACACAGCTTCTCATCCCCTCATCCTCTCATCTCCTCGTCCCTTTTGTCTCCTCATCCTCTCATCTTCTCATCCCTTTTATCTTCCCGTCTCCTCATCCTCTCATCTCCTCGTCCCGTTTATCTCTTTGTCTCTTCATCCCCTCTCCCCTCATCTCCTCGTCCCTTTTTCTTGTCTCTTCATCCCCTCTCCTCTCATCTCCTCGTCCCCTCTCCCCTTGTCCCCTCGTCTCCTCATTCCCTCATCCCCCATTTCCTTATCCCTTCAGCTCCTCGTCACTTTATCTCTTTGTCTCATCTCCTTGTCCCCTTGTCTCCTTGTCCCTTAATCTTCTCGTCTCCTCATCTCCTCATCCCCTCTCCCCTTATCTCCTTGTCCCTTTATCGTCTCATCCTCTCATATCCTCGTCTGCTCAACCCCGTCCCAGTATTAAAGTGTGGGTCCACTTCGGCCAATTTGGACAATACCCGTGGGGACCAAAGCGGAGACGAGTGAAAGCAAATCAATCCACTGGTGTCCTCCACCGCTGGAACCTCAGCAGAAGACCTAGGACCACATGGCACCTCATCTCCTGATTTAACCTCTTAAATGAATGCCTTATAGGGGAAAATAGTTTCCAGCAACTTTTGGCAGAAACTGTATATTACTGGCATTTGTTTTAGATCATTCCAGAACAAAACAAAAGCAGTTGGATCCGTCACAGTAAAACATTCGTCCGCATTGCTCTCACGGTACGGTAAACATTACAGACTTTCAACGTATTTCAGTGCACTTGCTCCCAAGCCTGAATTTTCCTAAACGTAGCCTTTGTTGCGTGAAGGAAGCCTGACCCCCCCTTTATTTTCTGTGCCCTCTGAGCTCTTAGCACAGTGAGTTATACAGGGTGTGAAGTCTGAACACACTCCCTGCAGTCGGGTGTTTTCCATATTTGGCAACATTTTGGGCTGTATAAGTTTCTGTAGATACTAGAAAGTAAAAAAAAATGAAAATTTTTCTCTAAATTCCGGCCTGCTCAGTACAGTCACCCTCCACCTGACCAACATCTTCACAACCCCGGGGCGCTTATGTAACAAGTTTGCTCAGGGGCCGTGCTCAAACTTTTGACTGCCGCATGAATAACACGTGTATTTCACGTTTGGGCCCTAAACTGAAATAGAGCTGTTTTGTCAAGTTGTTGCTATGTGACAGATACGACGACCTAACCCTCTCGGCCTGTTTTAACATGTTACATAAGTTTAACATGTGAAAGTTTTATTTATTGTGTTTCAGGTTGTCCTACTGTTTTTGATGCCACACCTGTTCAGACTGCGGAGATTTTAACTTAGGTTTTACCCGTGTATTTTACGTGGGAGTCTCCAATTTATTGTTCCATAAACGTTCTGTACTTCATCTAGACAACGTTTAAATAACTTAAGGACAAATTTCCTAAAAATATCACCTTCGTTCTGTGGAATTCAAGGTAAAGCTGTTATTCCTATTTGTTCCGTTCGGTTTCGTTATTTGTTTAAATCAGAAAGAACCACTTTCACCCTGAAAGGGTCTTTCGCCGATCTGTTTTCACACAGGTGGTTTTGTTGAAATATTCAACATGTTTCTTATTATTGTCACTTTTCTCCAGACAACAATAACATTATTTTTCCAGACACTCGAACCTGTAAAACATTGTTCAAAAGCCCAGTTGTTTATGCGCTAAATCGCGTTTCCCGTGAGTCTCCCATAAATGCTTGTAACACGTCTCACGCGTGTGGAGACTGAAGTCGTCGTGATAAAGTTTAGATGTTTGCATTGTCCGACCTGGTCAGAGTCAGTGTCGCTGAAACGATCACAACGTGTTTGGAACAACAGTAACCAAGAAATGAGAACCAGATCCCACTTTCCAGCAAAACTATGACAACATGTTGTTTGTAAGGACAGATTTTCTTAATTCTCTGCCTGTCAGCTCAACGTGCCAGGACATGGCTTGGTGCTCCTTCCTACACCGTTCTTTCCCCGTTTCACCTTTTCAGCCCTCAGTGTAGTTTATCGTAGAAATTTACCATGTTTTAAAAGAGTAAAAAGTATTTTAAAACAATTTCGGGTCCTATTTTACATCATTTCAATTGGAAAAATAACAACGTGCTTCCAGCCCATCTGCAAACCCCAAACCCGCCGTCCCAGATGTCAGTAAAACAGTGGAAAACAGGCGCCTCACTAACCCCAGCAGAGACGCGAGCGGCACGACTCATTCCGTGTTGTTATTTTCTGTTGATAAATAAGCCAAGAAGGCAGTTGGAAGTAAAGAAACCAGACAGTTTACGGTAAAGAACCGCTGTGGTGCTCATGGGAGAAGAGGAGAGTTGAATGTGAGCTGTGGTGGGGGGCTCAGCCGTTTCAGCTCCTTAATCGCTTCCATCTCCACTTCTGTTGCAGGCAGTTTTCTAGCCTTGTAGAAACTGTGGGGAAATGATGTCCCTGCCAGGTTTTCTGCACTGTGCAGCTCAGTACGGTGCAGGAACAAGCTGCTCGCGCGACATCTGAACTTTGAATTTCTTAAGTTCTTCCAGATGTTCGGCATTCCTGATGCCACGGTGTGGTTTTGCGACTGGGACCAACCCGGGCGCCGGTATTAAAAGTTCAGCTGTGTTACAGTGAAATTGTGGGTTCCGGGATTTACCTGTATTTGTTACCCATGGAATGGACTGTTTTCTGTTTCGCACATTATCCGCATCATTATTGAATAATTCAGTACCGTATTCTTACTTGTGTGTATAAATAGGGATTTATATATTTTTTTCCGACAGCCGATCTATTTTGTATGATGTTGTACATAGTTTTCAAGCCCACTTTCTCCAATATACTGCGTCAAAGACCTCCCACGGTGCTGTTTACGCACACGGCTCTTACTGAGTAAATTCAGTCAAGACTAAATATTTCGCAAATTATTATTACGTTTTTTTCAGTACAGTTTTTTCGCTGCAAAGAAAGTGGTATACAGACCGATCACGTCTCGCAACGTACTCGACGTATGATGGACTTGCACTTAGGACGGTCATTAAATAAATGACCCCTCCTCTTTCCCGTGCCGTAACGCAGCGTATCCTAACCCAGCACGACAGCATCACAGACATTATACTTTCCCACAACCGCTGCCACATCCCCCTAGCGGCGCCTCTGTCCAACCCGCACCAGTCTCACCGATGACCGGCCATCAACAAGCTCAGCGGGTTACCCACAGAACAACTAGAGATCCTTTCACCTGCACTTACCGCATCTGCCGTCTTGCGGGTTATTTCACTAACCCTGGGCAGATCCACCCCACTGTATTCATACTTTTCCTACTGTTGCTTCTCAAGCTGTGTTGTCACCATTAATGTCTGTTTGTATTTCCATCGAGCAGAATGAACAAGACCGCTGATGTCTGCTGGACCCTTTGGCAGTAGCACATTAAGGAGGACATTTTGAAGGAAAAACTCTGCGTTGGTCAACATGATCAGGCAAGGCCATTCAAGCAATGACACTACACCAGTGTGCTTCTCTATAAACAGCCCACCCTTTCACTATAACCACACCATCGCCTCGGTCTACTTCTCCACCATTTTGAGCGGACTGGGCCTCAGTTCCAACTTGTTTGCATTTGTGGTCCTAATCAAGACCTTCCTTCGGACGAAGAGCCTCTCGCGCTCCTCCTTCCTCATTTTCCTCACTGGCCTGGTGGTGACGGATTTCATGGGTCTTCTGGTGACGGGCTCCATCGTAGTCTCTTTCCACATCATGCGCTTCAACTGGCGAGAGCTGGATCCCTACTGCCACTTCTGCAACTTCATGGGAATGTCCATGGTCTTCTATGGCCTGTGTCCACTGCTGCTGGGGGCCAGTATGGCCATCGAGCGCTTTGTCGGGATCAATCGGCCCTTCACCCGCTCGGCAGGCATGTCCAAAAGCCGCGCTCTGACCACAGTGCTGGGGGTCTGGGGGGTGGCCGGTGCCATCAGCCTGCTCCCCCTTACTGGCCTTGGTAGTTACCATATGCAGAAGCCCGGCTCGTGGTGCTTCTTCAACATCAGCTCTCAGCCGTTGGACCTGACCTTCTCGCTAATCTTCTCTTTGTTGGGCCTGCTGTCACTGGCTATCTCCTTCCTGCTGAACACAGTGAGCGTGGTGACGCTTCTGCGCGTGTGTTGCGGCCAGGATGCTGCCGCCCGCCGCCGTGACCACGAGGTGGAGATGATGGTGCAGCTGATCGGCATCATGATCATTGCCTCCATTTGCTGGTGCCCATTGTTGGTAAGAGTCCTGTCCGTATCAGCTTCACAATGTCATACCGACAGTCCGTTTTGCTTCTTTTCTTTCTGGTACATAAATACATGATACAGCGTTTTCACACTGACGTTTACCAGGACCTGCTGACTCAGATGCGAGGTGTGGAACTGGAATACTGTGGGAATTTTGAAAAATGATGTTGGTGATGTACTCCTCTCAAGGGATAAAAAAACAAAGCTCCTCCTTGAACTGGAACCGTATTTTTGCTTCAAAGTATAGAGTATAGAGAACATTGTACTCGAATGTTAGAACAAACGGTCGTATTTCTTTAATTCCACAGCTTAAATGTGAGTTTAGATTCTGGATAAAAATACAAAGCGTTAAATAAATCCTAAGGAGATGCTGCCGCTTCCTGGCTCTTAGGATAACATCTGTCTTCCCCAGGAAATTAAGCTTATTGTCTTCTCTGTAAGTTTGTCTTGAGCAAAAGTACCTGGAATTTTACATTTGCATGCGTTCATTTTGCACTATTTAAAGCAACTTACACCTCAGAATAAACAAATGCACAGTATTTAAAATTATTACTTTATTCAACCTGTTGTTCATGGTGAGATGTGGAAGAGCCACCGCCCTTTAGTTTTGTTAAATTTTGGTGGCGTTTAGATTTAAGTGCGGCAGATTAAAAATAAAACACTGATCAGAAAATATATTATTATTATTATAACTGTAAGTAAACAACCTACATCTACCGCCATTCTTTGTGTCTATTTTAAATTGCTAACATAAGTTGTGTAGTATCTATAGCTGAACTTGTTTCCACGTTGACTACACAAATAATACTTTCAGTATTTTAAGTGTCCGCAATGCTGCCAATTTAAACCCAGGACCACCCGTGTGGCCCTCGCCGAGGATATCGTTGAAGACACACAAAGAGGACGTGGTCCCTCGGGTTTCCTCTCTATTACTGAAGGTCAGCAGATGAATAAATAACCTGTATCCACAACGCTGGAAAATACGGGGGGGGGGGGGGGGGGGGGG